>CM076584.1:581317289-581747450 GCA_034641835.2 Pinus albicaulis
CCCAATGTTGCAGAAGTTCTAGAGCAGAATGCACAAAGAAAGGAAACAGTTGGTGACTTGGATGCCTCATCATCAACTAAGAGTTAATATCAAATTCGAATTCTACTCTTTGTCATCACCTATCCATAAAAATAGTGCCAAATAGATGCATTAGTTTTGAGTGTCCTTTACTTAAGTTCTATTTATGTAAAATAGTTAGAGATATTTGTAAACCAATCTTGATATTTTTTCAAGATATTCTAGTTTAGAATTTATATAAATACTTCACTCTTTAAAGTATTTTGGTGGAATAAAATTGTTGGGATTGTTATAGTCATTTCTTCTTGGATTTTAAAGCTTTTGTGTGTCAAAACTTCAAATAGCAGGCTGGATCAAAGCAAATTGGCATCATACTTCAGGATTCCTGTGATGAGCTATTTGGAGTGAAGTATTTTCTTCACTTGTCATTGTTTCATTTCTTTGTTACTTGCTTCCACTTATTTTTATGCTAAATCTGAATGTATAACTAGGAGAATTACTACAGGATTTGTTAAAAGCACCCTGTTTTTAACTAGTTATCAATTATATGTTTTCCTCCGATTTCCAGTGTAGGGAAACCTTAATTTCTCCCTCTCTCATTTGACCTCTTCCTACTACTTATTTTTCCGGATCAAAGGATTCTTAAGTGCCCTTTATCCCGATCATATCACTTCACAAAAACAACTTTCCAAGATCTTCAAGGGTTATCTATCTTTCCCTGAAGACATTTGACCTTTTTGCCCTTGATCCTAGTCCTGTTTGCTTGATTTTGACTCCATAGCCAAATGGACAAATAGATTTCCCACTATCCATTCTTTCAAGTGATTTTTCCCACCAAATCTACCAAAACAAAACCAAAGCTGCACATTCATAACTAGCCTAATGTTTACAAATCAAAACAAAGTTAAAACTTAAAGAGAGAGCCCTCTCTGAACCCTAGGAAGGCTAGATCCTAGAGTTTGAAGTTGGTTTGTGGTTACCTCGGACTATTTCTTTCTTTAACCTTGAGAAATTACTAAGTGATAACACCTATCAAATGTCAATGTCCCCACACCGACTGCTCTAACAATGATGTTGTCTTCGAGTACTACCTCTATATCAGTGCCACTCTCTAAAAGCTTTAAGAAGTACTCACGGACTCCTGTCATATGATGTGAAGCCACACTATCAACATACCAAATACCTGAAGATGCTCCGCTAGTGGAGGGAAATGCACACTCCCTCTCAACCTCCGTGGTAGGTGATCCTGCACTAATGGACTCACAACCAATGAACCCGAACTCCCGGTCAAAGCTCTCCGAAAAGTCCTCTATCTCTGTTGATGCTGCCATGATCTTGTTCTTCGTCTTCTTCTTCTTCTCCAGACACACAACTACATAGTGTCCCATCCTCTGACAATTCCAACACTTCACCTTGGAATAGTCCTTCTCCTTGTTCACCTGCTGCTTCCTGTTATCTTTGCCTTTGCCCCCACCACCACTTGTGGAAGCTTGCTTCTTTCCCTTGCCCTTCTTTCCCCTTGCTAACAATGCTACATCCTCATCCTCCTCAACTGGTTTGGCTGCCCCAAGCTGGTTCTTTTTTATTTCATTCTGTATGCAATCATCCCACAACCTCTCCCAAAAGGGAAGTGTCTCATGTGCAACAATCCCATCAGCAAAGCTCAACCATGAACTGGGAAGGCCATTCACTGCAATCCGCACAAACTGTGGGTGGAATGACCTCTCCAACTGCTGTCAACTCATCTCTCACATTAGTGATCTTTGTGAGGTATGCAGTAGCACTATCAGTCTTTGCCATCTTAATGGCTTTCAGCTTCTCCCTTAGGACCATTTTTTTGTTCTCATTGGTACTCTGGTAGAGATTGGTCAAGGATGTCCACATCTCATGAGCAAGTCTCTTTCCTCTCACATGACGAATGCAATAGTCTTTAATACCATCCAGAATCAGTTTCTTACCCTTGTTATTCTTCTTGTTAAATACTGCCAACTGAACAACATCAGTAGGCACATTCACAGGATGTTGTTGGGTATTCACCATTATACACTAGACTTCTACCTCGTCAAAGATGCTTTGCATTCTTTCCTTCCATATACTATAGTTGCTATGCCCATCCAACCTATCCTCCACCCTCAAGCCCAAAGACATGCTTGCTGTCCTAACAAACTGAAAATGACACTGTTGTGGTAAAGGTTCAGTTTTCTATGTGTAAAATCAACTTGCTGTAATTTTTCTCTTTGCTATCCCAAACTGCACTTTTCAACAAACTAGCTCCGATACCATGTAGAAATTTGATAACCCACTCTGATTTTCAGTTTCTCCTTATATTTCCCATAAAGTTAAATTCCCATTCTCATAACCATACATTCAACAAGCTGGAAAAATAAATATTTTCTGAAAACACATTCTTGAAATTTCAAAATGCTAGAAATTGCAGAAATAAAAACACAGAAATATTTTCAGCGACACACGGAAATTTGACAGGCTGATTTTTTGTCAATATGACCCTGAAAAAACCCCCTACAACTCTTGGGGAAAACCAATTCGAAAGCTCCTCTTTATTTTATGAATATTGCTTTTACAGTGAAATAGAAAAACACAGCAAAAAATTCCAACAACCAAATTATAGACTTATCTCGATTTTCGTGCTTGCACACTGCCTCGGAAATTGTGCCGAATCAGCAACTTACAAAACAGAAATTATTACAGCATTAATGACAGCAATAAATGTTGTACAGCCACCTCGAAAAATGTGTCGAAATCAGTTGTACGGAACTATATGGATTTGTACAGCATCCCTCCTCGAAATTCGTGCCCAGAAACAGCCTCGAAATCAGCGTTAAAGCTATTGTCCTTTTTCTCCATTTTTGTGCTGAAAAATCAACGGCACTTCTCCTCAATTTCCATGCCCAGATTTTTGCCTTAAACTTCGTGCTTAATGCTGCTACCCTCTTTCTCAATTTTCATGCCTCCCTTTCTTGGAAATAGTGCCTCTCCCGCTGTATGAATTTCTACCTTGGGATTTGTGCCAATAACCCTGCTATACAGATTTGCTGAAGTTTCCTTGTTGCTGCCCTCCTTCTCACTGCTCAGAAAATCTCCTTGCTCTCTTCTCCTCCTCTCTCAATCTGCTCATGAAAGACTGAATGATCTTTTCCCTCTTTTCCTCCTTTAACCTAACCCTAACTGACTTTTGGGAAATCCCTAAATCCAACGGCTGAGATTAAATGTGCCTTTAAATCTCACTTTCTATTTTTTAATTCACCCCACTTTAATAAAGACCCTCTTAGTCATTTAAATCCAAAGTCACTTTTCACTTTCTAATTTCACATTGAATTTATTAAAGTCACTTTAAAATTAGACTTAGTAAATTTATCACTTAAAGTCACTATTAAATTAGATTTGACTTTATAACTTATAAAGTCACTTTAGGAGAAAAAGTTAAATTCTTTTGGACACTTTTCCCTAAGCCAAAGATCAAAGCCTTAGGGAACCACCTGTCCTCCGGTAACCAAATTTCAACACAAGCTCTCACAGTTCAATATCTACTTTGAATTCTCTATGAAAAACATTCCCAGGACTAGGAGGACTTCAAAGTATACATTAATATCAAGAGGTCATGGATTCACAAAGGAGCCACACATCTGCCAGCCTTCCCATGTGCAAAAACCATCGACTAGATACTACAGAATATAGATACATAACGATAGGTTATAAGGAGCCACACGGACGAAGCTTTCGCTTCTTTTATTGTTGCTGACATTGTTGCCTACTACAGACTACCAGAGAGAGAGGAGACCTTCAACACTAGGTGGATGTCATATTTCCAGATGTCAACTAAGGATATCTTAAAATCGTGGTGGCAAAACCTTCAAGTTCCAGGTCAAAGCCAATCAGGTTTACAGAACAAAGGGCCTTAAGAAGGTCTATCAACTTATGGCAGGATGATGAACCGATTATATGGAAGGTCGGATATCAACACCTTCCTTGGGACTTGGATACCTATCATGTACATTGTTGCTACGAGGGGAACTATTTTTAACTGGGCAAGCATTTTGGCTTCAACTCTAAAGACCAATATACAGGTGGTGAAGAACCCGGAGAAGGATCCTCTATATGGCATCATACCTTTTGGATGCAGTGTGTGCGAGATGCCATTTTGAAAGATGGAGCTACAACTGGACCCTTGAGATGTCGGAGGTTGTGCACCTTCATTACAAGATCTTTTGGGACCCAGGCTATAAGGGTATGCATGAAACCACCTTTGAGTCATTCATTGCTCCTTTGTACTAATTGCTCTTTGGAGAAGATGCTTCTTGTATTTCCAATAGAGCTAAGGAGACAATCGTTAGAGTGGCAAACTGGTTTCCCATCAAAGAGGCACCTTCATTAGGGTTTTCGGCTCATATAAGCCTCCTCATGCTCTCCCCAGGTTTGTGATAGACAAGTTTTTGCTCTAGGAGTTATGCTCTCAGATGACCACAGGGTTCTCCAAAACGTTACACAAAGGCAAGAAAAAGCATTGGCCCACCTTCCCTTTGACTATTGGGGCATACACCCTTGAGAGTTTTAAGGAAGCTGAAGAAATGAAAGGATTCTATGTTGTGGATTTGAGTCACAGCAGGTATAACCCAAAGGGGATTGTGGCAGTGCACTGCAAGAAAGCAGGTTTTAATTGGTCATATGTTCACAGCAAGCATTTCCATGAAGATAAAGTCACGAATTGGTATAATGCTGCTAGGGAATTAGGTCCAAGTGAAAAGCAAGAAAAGGGGGATGAGCAAGCCAAAAAATCTCAAGAAAACATAAGCCTATAGGCTAGGACAACCTTGCTTAAGAGAAAGAAAGAGTAGCAAAAGATAGGGGGAAAACAAAAATAAATAAAAGCAATGAACAAGAAGACCCATCGGATGAGCAAGAAGGAGATGAAGATGAAGAAGCCTTGGAGGAGAGAAACACAACTGTTGCTAGAAAAAAGCGAGAGATAAGGAGGAAAAGGGAAGAAGCGCTGAAACAATCACAGAAGTCAAGAGATCAGCAGCCTGAGGATCTCAGCAATAGCAGCATGAAGAAGAAAGGAAGAGGAAGCAGGAGGAATAAGAGCGACTAAAGAAGGAAGAAGGAGAAAGAAAGGCACAGGAGGTCGAGAAAAAGAAAAGGCAGGAAGAAGAAGAGATTTGAAGAAAATAGGAAGAAGAAGAAAGAGAGAAGAAAAGAGTTGAAGAAGAAGAGATCGGAAAGAGACATGAACAACAGGAGCTAGAGAGAAAGAATAAGGAAGAATAAGAGCTCAGAAGAAAGAGAGAAGAAAAGAGTTGAAGAAGAACAAAAGAGAGTTTGAAGAAGATAGAAGGAGGCAGGAAGAGCAGGAAATGAAGAAGTAGCAAGAAGAGATCAATAAGAAAACTGAGCTCGATCTCCAGCAACAACAACAAGGTCAAGGATCTAATATGCCGATTGATCTCCCTCTGCTTGACGTCCCTCCATCCACCCCAATTACCGGCGGACGCCTGTCGCTCAAAGAACTGGCCATTTAAGATGAAGAAGAGGAGGAGGTACTAGATCTTAATAGATTGACTTTTGATTAGGTCAACTGCAAGATTATACAGGAGAGAAGAGAATGTTATGCCAGGAACCCTGCCAAACCTTTATCAGTAACTACAAAAAAGGAGATTGTCTTGGACAACAATTTGAAACCCAAGATGATTGCTTTGATCGAAACCGCCTTCGTGACTGCGACAGAGCTAAATGTGAACAGGATGAATAAACATATTGCATAACTCCAAGGAAATCCCTACAATTCTGAGCAAAGAACCGCCAAAGCAAAGGAAGATAGAAGGAGGCTAGAGGAGGAGAATAAAGCTCTACGACTAGTCCACTCAAGTACAAAAGAGTTGCAAGCATCCATCGAAGAAGAGGTAGCAACTTTAGAGGAAGCCATGACTGTAGTTTACGAAGAGATGTTAAAGTTGCATCACACTGTATCACCCTTCCCAATCATACAAGCTGAGACCATGGAGAAGACATCCATGCTCAAACAAACTACCACAAGCTATTAACAACATATGTGAGTGGATTTCCAAATATTTGAATGCACTAGCAACTCTTCCCACAAAAGATTGGATAATCGCCCAAAATGACAGTCCAGATTCACATCAAAATCCAATCATGGGACAAGCTTGCAAAGGATGTGGACAGAATTATAGCTTCATATAATCATTTTCCAAGTGGGTTAGAATTTTTAATTGAAGTACACAAAGTCCCTTCTATCGGAGCAGTTGGGGAAGTGAGGAAGCGAAAAGAAGTTCTACATGATATGGCCAATGAGGATATACATGATAGAACCAATGAGGATATATACCAAGCTGGTAACTTTGTCAAATCAGATCAAGGTCAAGAAGAACACTCTGATACCGGATGCCTTAGCGTGCCTCCACGGACATGGGGAAGAGCAACAAAAGGTGGAATAAGTGGCAACTGAATACAAGCTTTGGCATTCATATCTTGTACAGTAATTACATGTAGATGTTCCAGAATTGTCCATTGTTAAATTATTATAATAGAACTACTTCTTTCATATGTGAATAGTAGGATAGAGACTAGAGGAGAGTAAAGTCTCATAGGAATATGAAAAGTCACGAGGTAGCTCAAGAGTCACGAGTAGACCAAGAGTCACCTTTTTCTATAATATGCCCTCATGACACATTGTAAAGGACTTTTAGCTTTGGACTCATTTTGTGGCATATTGTTTTGAGAACTAAGGATCTTCTAGTGAATGCAAGATGTAATTGTCTACTTCCACTTATGGATTTGTGGAGATCTTGTATAATGTTGCCATGGATATTCTTAGCTTAATGAATTGAAAGTTCCTTTGAGCTTTGGCTTACTGTCCCTTCATGTGTCTTCATGTGTTGTGGCATTTCTCTTGCAACCAATGGATGGTATATGATATGCTTACCTTATGCTTATGTTGGTAAATTGTTTTATTGATGTTGCCATTATGTCATTGTGGACTGTATGCTCACTTAGGGTTTATATGATTATTAATCACGAACTTATTCATGATTGGCAAATTTATCTCTCATGTATGCGTGGATGTTATTTGAAGTCTTGCTAATAATGCTTTTCTTGGGATTCATGCTTTGAAGTTACATTGTTGCTATTCATGGTATTTTTTCTATTAGGTTTTTTTCATAGGTTACTGGCTTGCATTTGTTGAAGTTTCATTCGCTCTCTCTTAAGTTAATACTTTCTTTGTCCGAGGCAAATCCTAACAACTAGATGGCAGTCGGGCCTACAATACCCGATGGGACTATAATATTCCTTTTTTGGTGCTCACCTATGACAGGGTTAGGATGGACTTCCAGAGTTGGGAGCAGACAGGTCACATATACAGGTTGGTGTCATCAGCGGGCCCAGGGGCTTTTTGGAGGAGTTATGAGGAGTTTCTATGAGAACCGGTGGCATTCGCTTAATATATTCCATCATCTGCACCGTTTTTCTTTCGTTCCGGTGCATTCCGACAACTTTTGGAAAAAAATAAGTTATTTTTGGGCTTAAATCAATTAATTACGCTCAAGGTGGCATTCCAGCAGGAATACGTGATAGAACACCTTAGTGTAATAGCTCGTTCGAACTAGGATGAGAATACCTACATGATGGGGTGGTTGGACTTGAGTTTTAGTGATCTGACGAGACATGGTAGCCTATTTACTCTTTCCGACATTAAAAAGGAATATTTTAATTGGAAAATAAGTAGCAAAAGTTCTCCATGATTAAAATAATAATAAAATAAGGCGCTAGAAGGATCCATAAGATCTATAAAAGAAAAGGAGGATACCATTGAGGAACATCTTGGATTTGATATATTTTCTTGTATGCAAGGTTGAGAACCCGGTTCTCTTCTCCATTGGTAGCCCCAAGATGGGAACCCTCGAGTATGTTGTCGAGTGTTGGACGGAAACCCAACTCTCTTTGAGGAGACTTCATTCAGGAGTTTCACCGAGCTTCAGGGATATTGGAGTGAGGATCATTCAGATCCTCATTTGGTGCTTCATTGTCTTTAGTTGATTCAGTGGCAGCTGTTGTTGGAGGGAGAGTGTAGTTGTTCAGTTTTGGAGACCAGCGCAGTGCAGTAGTTTATATTGGTGGCCAATTTTCCATCTTAGCTATTTTGGGTCAGATATGCATGTAACCCCAGTTTTCCGTTTATAATAAAAAGTTGATATTCTTCCTGTTCAATGTGTTAATAGATTGCAGTTTTCTATTTGTTTTTATTTTTGCATGGCAATCTTCTATTAAATAAATGTTGATTTTACGGCAAAATGTTGGGTTAAGTTATTTTCTGCAAAATTGGTCAAAATATCTCGTTTGGGATATTACAGGGGTATCAGAGTTGGTGATCTTGCCAACCTGAGAGTCTACTTTCCAAATTACCAGAGAAGCCAAATTCAAGCGTTTTAGTGCAGCTCAATTTCAAAAGAAGATCGACGATTTATTATTTTGAGGCATTATTGGAGGACGCAGTTGGGCTCTTGTGTTTGTTGTTGGTTGCAAGGTTCATTAGCTTATGAGAGCTATAGGCGAACGTAGGTTCATTAGCTTTTCAACTATAGGCGAACCTCCAAGGCTGAGATTGACATTCTATTTCTCGAGCAGCATGGCATTCTCTGGGCCAGCACAGAGGAGGAGAGTTGAGCCTAGTTGTAGAGGAAGGTCTCAACCATTTGAGATTTGTATGTTGAGCAAGTACAGGAGGGATTAATTGCTGCACATTTGGAGGGTTGTTGAATATTTCGTTGATTATTTTGTAGACAACATAATCAACAAGTACTGGGAGAGCGTAGAGCTTATTGGGGTCAATTTTGGAGGATTATGATTTGACCAAACCATTTTTGGGTTTTGGTTGGATTGGCTTGAGGAGTCCGGGAGTAAATTTTGAGAATTTTTCGAGCACTGAATGTGGGTGTTTTGGCCAATCCATTGCAGCAGCTAGTTTAGAATTGTTACCGGAGAGCATTTTGCTCGGCCAAATTTGTATTGCATGGCCAAAATTAATTTCTCTTGATGGGCCGAAATCATTTGTTGGGCTAATTTTATTTGCTAAAGCCTTATTTATTTTCGATTGTAGAGTTGGAACATTATGGTCTGAATTTATCTTATGTGGAGAGTATGCATAGTGGGTAGACTAGGAAACTCACTAAATTGAGGATTTTCTAGATCAGCTAGAATTTGTCAAATATTTTTTTGGGCTTTTTGGGTTTTGGGCAAAGATCACCTTCCTAAATTCCTAGAATTTTCTGAGCAGTTTTCAGTGGATAAAATCAGCGGCCGAAGTCAGGCAGCAGTGTAGTTTTGGAGCAGCAGCGCAATTTTTGGAGGAGCTTGCTATCAGAGCGGTTGGATTTGCTTGCACTCATCACCTGGTGCTTGTAGCTTGCCTTGTGCAAGTCCAGTTGTATTTTCTCCAACTATTTTTGAACCACAACATTATCATATAACAAAATTTGGCCAATTTGTGGAGTTAGTGTCAAAAGCTATTTTTATCATTGTGGTAGGAAATCCATTAAGTATAGTGAGTTGAGTTTGTCTATCTTGCTATCATTATTTGCCCTCTACTTATATGTTGTGTACTGAGTTAAAAAAAAAAAATTGTTGTTGTAGTGGTCAATGAATGTCATGAGGGGTGAGTAGAATTGGCTTCTAGAGTACACATGTATTTTCACATGCTGATGTGGTAGCTTCCTATAGTTTCCATATATGTCATTGAAACAATGAAGTTTTTAAAACAACTCCTAAATCAACATAGCAGTGCCTTAGTGGGTTGCGATCTAAACCAAAGACCAAAAAGATTAAACAATGTAGAAGTTAGTTCCTTGAAACAAAACAATAGACCCTTCTTTAAGGAGGTACATAATTTGCTCCAACAAAGGCATCCGAGGAATTTACAAAAGGAGAGAGAAGTAGGAAATTGGATTTATGCACTTGGGATGGACTTAAAGAATGGAAGATCAGAAAATGACTTTCCCATGTTGGAGAAACTGGAATCCTATCTTTCAAAGATAGAGCAATCTGATTGAAGTTTAAATTGGGCTTTGGAGCCATCTATGTTTGCATTGATACAAACTAGATTCTTGGAACATCCAAGTGAGAGAGTCAAGCTTATAGTTTCCTCTTGTTTTAGTGATATTTTGAGATAGCAACACCCTTTCCTCCCTACAATGATGATGTTATGAAGAGAGTTTTCAGACTGATAGTAGAAACTTTTCAGGATTTGGACAACAATGCAGGCTCTACATTTGGGAGGAAGCTTAAGGTTTTAGAATTCATGGTCATGACCCGGACTTATGAGGTCATGTTTGACCTTGAGTGTGATGGCTTGATTCGGCAAATGTTCTAATGCTTCTTCAGCATTAGGAGACATCATTCTGACACAATCATAGCACACATGCAGTACATCCTGTCGTCATGAATGAAAGACCATGATGCCATTTGTCGGGAGCTGCGGACTAGGTTGTTGATCATTTGGAGGAGAGAGAAGTTACTCTCACCTACTGCTTATGAGCTAGCCCAAGGGCTAGTTGAGCAGAACGTTGGGCTATTCAGGAGATAGTTGACCAGAGAGGAGTTGCTCCAGTTTGGAGGATCATGCAGCAAGAATGAGTTGAGGAGGAAGGGACTTTGCTTCATCTGCAGAGAACCTTGGGGACCTGAACCCTCATGCTTGAGAGATGCAAATGAGGTGGCAGAGGTAAAGCAGGATGACATTCCTTCTATATGTCAGGATGAGGACTCTTCTTTGGATGAGTCCATGGGGTCATATGAGGATGCTTCTAGGGAGCATGAGCAGTCATATGGAGTTGATGACAATAGGCAGGATTTGTATTCCAGTGTACAGAGTGAGCACTCAAGGGACTCTAGGAGATATTCAGGATGATGAGTCACTTGTGATGATTCAGCTGGAGCAGCATATGGTGGAGCATGAGTCACCTGAGGAGAAGGCTATGCATATCATGCATGATAGTCCTTTTAAGGAGAGCCAGATGGAAGCTCACATTGATTCGGTGGTGGATATGTGGCTAACCTTGGGGTTAGCCATTGAGGAGGGGCAGATAGATGCACGGAAATCTAGTAAGGTGACGATAGCTGCAGATGTTGAGATTTTGTGTATTTGGGGTAGCATTAGTTGTGCTCTAGGTCCCAAATTTTGTGGAGGGACTAGAATACACTTGATCTACAAGACCCAGAAATGGAATTGAGAAATTTCAAGTTGTGTTGAAGTTATTCAAATAATTAATTATTTTTAATGGATTTCCTAAGCCTAACTTAGGAAAATAAAATAATTGAAGTGAATTAATTAACAGATGTGCTGAAATTGTCTTAAGTCACATGGATCAAGCAGTCTTTTAATCTCAGTTTTTGGTGGATGATTTAATCTCGGCCGTTGAAGGGTTCAATGAAAAAGTATAAGAGAAAGGCTTGAGGGTCAGTTGATGACCCACCATTTCTGTAGAACTGAGGAATAAATATGGAATTCTAGGGTGGGTTTGCTAAGAATTTCCAGTGGAATTTCCTGCAATGAGGGGTAGTATTAGCTGAGGGAATGATCTGATTCCAAGAGCCAAGAGACAGAAAGAGGTAAGAGGAGTAGCTCGAGGACAACGCAGAGAAGCAAGGCAGCAGCTACGCAGGTGCTATGCAAGACGGCGCAGAGGCACTGGAAGGCTTCAGAAATCACGCAGAGGGTCTTCTAGGGCCAGCGTGAGGCTGGGAGACACTTCTAGGGATGATGCAGTCCCTTCTGGTGCAGCACAGTAGCATTTGAGGGTAGCAGGGCTGACGCAAAGGCTTCAGGGGAAACGCTAAGGGTTTCTAGGGTCAGATCCGAGACGAATCCTGTAAATCCCGTTTGAGGTTGAGGATCGGTCAGATATTTGGCACTAGATCTTCAGGTTAGCTGTAGATCTTATATATTTTATTCTATGTCAGGTTTTCCAAGGTTGGAACCCAGATTTGCTATACTCAGAACTACTTAATAATAAAACCCTCATATCTACTAAACCAGTTTTCCCACTTTGGGTTTTTCCTGGGACTTATGTCTAAAATCCATGTGTCACTTTGTTGCATGAGTGAATTATTCAGTAAATGATCTGTATGTGTAGTTTAGTTGTGTTTTATTTTTGGTATTCCGAATCTAATTTCTGAAAAATAACTTGTATAAATAAAATCAAGTAGGAGGAAATAAATTAACATACTACAAAGAGAATTTTCACATGGTATCAAAGTGATAGCGCATCACGCCGACCCCAAAGAAATCGGCTAAAGAAATATTTTTTCAGGTAGGTGTATGCTAAGAAGCAGCAGATCCGGAAAGGGCATCTTGGACAACAGGAGGACACAGATCCAAGAAGACAACGCTTAAAGCCGCGTAAGGTCAGTTGCGTACCTTCCTGTATGGGGCCAGAAGGGATCGTGTCACTCCAAATTGGGGTTATGGCCCACTCAAGCCACATTGGGACCGTGGCCGGGCTAGCCGTGAGGATGTTGTCCTACTACTTCTTGTTGCAAGAATTCAGCCTAAGTTTTGGAAGCTCGCATCTTCACCAAAGGTTAGTGGGGTAGAGATTCTCAGTGCACTGTGCCTAGCTAAGGCAAATGCTAAGGAGAAAGACAATCATTTAGTAGATCTGGAGTCAAACAAATCTCGAGATTCGATCGGAGGATCAAAGAATACCGTGTTTGAGTTTCTTTTGGTGGAATATTTCCAAGAGAGAAGTCCGTTTGCAGAAAGAAGAAAGAGGACAGGTTTCTAGTCACCAAGAAACCTGCATCCGTAGGGAGAAGTATTACTTGCTTCGTATCCGAGCAAAGATGGTCACATGGATTGAGGGATCAAAGAGGCCAGACAGCGTCCACCATGTTATCCGGAAGACTAGAATCCCCTCGTGTCTAGATGAGTATGGTCTCAAGATCATGCAGAGAAGACACTTTCTCAGACCAACCAACGCGTATCCACTCAAGAAGCATGAAGAAAATCAAGACCTGGGACGACAGGTTTGGATCATAGACTAGCCAAGGATCACGTGATTCCTCATGTGACAAAAAGAATACAACACATGACATGTGGTCGCCTTTGGGCAGATACCAAGGAAGTTTTTTGCAAAGAATGCTTCTTGAAAATCAGATGCGAATGTTCCAAATGATGAAGGGTGAAGAGATTGATCCATTCCTCTTCAGACTTCAAGCTATCCGTGACTACCGATTGGCATGGGTGCTAATCCAGATGAAGGGTCTTTAGTGAGGACGACCCCGAATGCTATCTCTCAAGAATGGGAACGTTCATCTAAAGCATTCGGGGAAGGGCAAACTGCTACTCATCTTGGGCAGATATGTGTGGGCTATTCTCCACCAAGAGGAGACTGTGAGGATCACCAAGAAACAATCCAACATTGGAGGAAGCGGATCAGCCGCAGTGCAAGAAAGAAGAGGAGGATGCGCCCATTGCATCAAGGGAAAAGAAGCAAGGGAAGAAGAAGAAGGACCTCTCAAAGGTCCGTGCTTTAATCATGGTGATCTTGGTCATTTCGCCAACAATTGTCCTAAGAAGAAGGACAAAGGAGTTTCGATTCCAAGGCTATAGAAGTAACAAATGACAATGGCTCTGATAGATGATGCGCCTAAGAATGCTCATGCACTGAGAGAAGAGGTGGGGTGACATGGATATATAGAGTATCCAGATTGATTGGCGGGATCTCTGAGTCGCCCTACTCTTGGATCACATACACAGCAATATGAGCCTTAAGATGGTAGCTGGAGTTATCAGAAGTGCTGCGTATGTCCACATTGAAGAACAAGAGGAGCCGTAGGAGCTAAAGAGGGAGCAACAGGATGCGCAGGCAGCACAAGCCAAGGGAGGGGCAAGAAATGCTGTAGATGTTGATGGGACTTCGGACAGTAGAAGCTTGGCTCACGTAGTGCAAGGTTGCATCATGATGTTGTCTCCAAGGGGACAACATGATTCAAAGATCCAGAGGCTTCGGGGGCAGGAGGGCAACTTGACTTGTCCGTCAAACAAGCCATAGTAGTCTTTCGCCTGCTTACTAACAACTCACTTGCAATGCAACAAGTATAGTGGCAAGGCTATGGGTAGCATGATGCAACAAATTGAGAGGGAGTCGTAATACAGATAGCAAGGCCAAAGGCGTGGCATGGGCGTAATACAGGAGTGCAGTTGCAAGATATGGAGGGCAGCAGTTGGCATCAATAGTAATACCAAGTACTAAGATTCAGAATGCATGGTGTGATGTATTGCTAGAGTACCATGCTAAGAGGAGTGTTGAGATTTTGTGTATTTGGGGTAGCATCGCTGTGCTCTAGGTCCCAAAATTTTGTGGAGCGACTAGAATACACCTGATCTACAAGACCCGCAAATGGAATTGAGAAATTTCAAGTTGTGTTGAATTTATTCAAATAATTAATTATTTTAATGATTTCCTAAGTCTAACTTAGGAAAATAAAATAATTAAAGTTAATTAATTAACACGTGTTGAAATTGTCTTAAGTCACATGGATCAAGCGCATTTTAATCACAACCGTTGATGGATGATTTAATCTCGACCATTGAAGGGTTCAACGAAAAAAAAAGCATAAGAAAAAGGCTTCGAGGGTCAGCTTGATGACACACACTTTCAGGTCGCAGGAATAGATCTAGAATTCTAGGGCGAGTTTGCTAAGAATTTCCAAAAGGGAATTTCCTACGTTGAGGGTAGTATCGCTAAGGGAATGATCCGATTCCAAGAGCCAAGAGACAGCGCAAGAGGCAAGAGGGGAGTAGCTCAAGGACAAGATAGAGAGCAAGGAAGCAACTACGCGTGCTGTACTGTACTCGCCAGTGCAGTGCTACGCAGACAACGTTGCAGGCACTAGAGGCTTCGAAATCACGAGGATCTTCTAGTGCCAGCGTGAGGCTGTGAGACCTTCATAGGGGTGACGCAGCCTCTTCTCGGGGTGGGCCAGCAAGAGCATTTGAGGGTACAGGATCGACGCAGGCTTCGTGCGCACTAAGGGTTTCTAGGGTTTGATCCGAGCTAAGTCCTATAAATCCCTTTTGAGGGTGTATCCGCCTGGGATATTTGGCACTAGATCTTTAGAAGTTAGTTGTAGATCTTATATCTTTTTTATTCTCTCGTCGGGTTTTCCAAGGTTGGAACCCGCATTTATAGTACCGTAACTACTTAATAATAAAACCCTCATATCTCGTTGAACCGGTTTTCCCGCTTTGGGATGCCGGGGACTTATGTCTAAAAATCCATGTGTCACTTTCTGTTGCATGAGTGAATTTTTAGTAAATGACTGCATGTGTAGGTCGTAGTTGTGTTTATTTTCGCATTTCGACCTAATTTCCGAAAATAACTTGTATAAATAAAGTCAAGTAGGAGGAAATAAACCAATACACTCGTAGTAGAATTTTCATAGCGTATACTTATCCTCAGAGATGTTGGAGGTTGATGGGGTAGTTCTCATGGGAGGCTAGTAGACAAGCAGAAACATGACATTCCCGATGAGGGAGAGGGAGAAGCCGTTGGAGATGGTGGAGACCCATCTTAGCCGACCCACTAATGAGGTGCGTATAGATGCACACGCAATGCCAGAGTTGCACATTTTCTGTGGAGCAAGACTTTCCATGAGTACATCGATGGGGCTTGTAGCATATCTTGCCCACATTGGTTGATTATAGAGAGAGTGGCCTCTTCTGGCCGCGCATCTCATAGGCAGACAAAGATGGGACAAGATGAGTCGAGTATGGACTAACGACCTCATTACCCGACTTGTTCGTATGCAAAAGTGTCAATTAATTTGATTCTTCTCCGAGATAGATTAGCAGGAGATAATGAGCTGGGTATCCTATTGATGGTACTGTATGGCTCAGTCGTATATTGGCTGTGGACCCATAGGACCTACCGAAGGCTAGCCTGGGCCATAAAGAGACATGTCGACAACTCTTTAGTATTCTATCCCGACTTTGGGAGTTGCAGTTAGCATTGAGATTGAGTTTGTGGGCTGGATTGGAGAGGACGATGAGTTGGTACACACGCATGGGGCAGCTAGCAAGGCGCTAGAGCTACAACACAATCAGATCCATCAAGCATTACGTTTGTTGGTAGTCTGCCCATGGGGGCGACGTATACAAGCCTAGAGACAATGTGCAATCCGAGCCATGGGACTTGGGCGATTTTTGGCCATAGTGGCGTTGGGATCTAGGAGGATCAATTGATGTTAGGCAAAGGAGAGTATCGCTTGTGGGATCTCAACATTGAGGAGTCCGTTCGGCGACTTGACACAAAAGCATAGCAGCACCTGTGGGGTTTGTATGGGATCCGAGCATTGGGTCTCAAATTTAATAGCCAACAGTGGCTCGCAAATTTGATTGCTCAAGGGCAAGCAATCTTGGGGTGGAAGGTCTCAGACATTCTCTTTTTGGTGTCACCTATGACAGTGGTTAGGATGAACTTCCGTATTTGGGAGCACAGGCCACATACAAAGTTGGTGTCACCGCGTCCATGGAGGAATTATGAGGAGTTTCTGAGGACCTATATATCTGCTTAATATATTCCATCATCTGGCATTCATTTTCCTTTCATTCCGTGCATTCTCGGGAAGAACTTTCGTAAAACCGAGTTATTTTTGGACTTAACTCAATCAATTACGCTCAAGGTGGCATTCCAAGAGGAATACATGATAGAACACCTTTATTGTAATAGCTCGTTGGAACCGGGATGAGAATACCTACATGATGGGGTGGTTGGACATGAGTTTCGATCGGGAGACATGTTAGCCGATTTACTTTTCTGCTTTAAAAGGAATATTTAATTGTAAAATAAGAGGGAAAAGTTCCCTCCGTGATTAAAAATAATAATAAAATAAGGCTCTAATGATCAAGGAGATTCATAAAAGAAAAGTGAGGAGGCCATTGAGGAACATCTTGGATTTGATATATTTTTCTCTATGTGAGGTTGAGAATCCGGTTCTCTTCTCCACAGTAGCACTAGGACAAAACCCTGCATGTTGCAGGTTCTGAGTGTGTGTTGACTAAACCCAACTCTCTTTTGAGGAGACTTCCGCTCTTAGGAGTTTTCCACCAAGCCAGTGGATATTGGAGTGAGGATCATTCAGATTCAATTGGTGCTTCATTGTCTTTAGTTGATTCAATGGCACTGTTGTTGGAGGAGTGCGCTATTAAGTTTTGGAGACCAACGCAAGGCAAGAATTGTATTGTACAATTTTCCATCTCGCCTATTTTGGGTCGATATGCATGTAACCCCGCTTGTCGTTTATAATAAAAATTTGATATTCTTCCTATTCAATGTGTTAATAGATTGTAGTGTTCTATTTTTTTTTAATTTTACATGGCAATCTTCGTTAAATAAATGTTGATTTTTACGGAAAATGTTGCACCTTGATTATGATTCAATAAATGGACGGGGTAGATTGGTTTAAGAAATTATGGTCATCGAGATTTGTGACATAAAAAGATTTAATTCATAAAATTTGTGTGGGTCGGAGACCGCGCTATGTGTCGGACATTGATTTTCATTCAATGTGACACCGGTAGTTTGATACAGAAAGTCAAGTTCCTAATAAGTTTAGAGATGATGATTCTCGCCGTAAGGGAGGCTAGTAGGCCGGGAGAGATGATTACTCCGGAATTTATGAATCGTGGGAGAATGCATAATATTTTTCCCGAATCCGATGGATTACCATGATGGCTCCGTGTCAGGCAAATTCCACATTGTCATTTTTGTGAATCTTTGGACCCGAGATATTTATTTTTTTTCTCTCGCATCTTTTTCGAATTTATTGGTGCTATAGGATCGTGGGAAAGATTTCGGTGTTCAAGTTTGCAAAAGGTGGTGGGACATAGGAAGGTGTTTCCGTTTGCCGGCAGATCCGGGTCAACTTGACCATTTCTCGTTTTTACGTATGGTATTGTTGGGTTGGATCTTCACAAGGGACCTTGACCTGCAGGGTAGTCGTGGGTGGCCTGAGAGTGCGCTAAGGTGTATTGTCATTATAGGTGGTGGTATGTTGGCATAGGCTTATCCAAACTTGATGTTCGCTAAGGTTTTTTCTCTGGTGTGTTCGTTGGTGACTTCCGTGAATTCACCAGGGTTTTCTGGCCAGTAGGATTAAGTGCCATTTCTAAGCTGTTCTGAATTCATCAAGATTGCTTTCGCCTTTTCGATGGCCTGAGAAGGTGGTCTGGTTATCTAATTTTTGAATTTTCCCAGGGTCTCAGTTTTCCGATCTGACGGCTGAGAGGACTCGTGGGATGGAGTGGGATGGACTTTGTCGTCCGAGTTTGTACTTTATCTTTGTTTCCTTAAAGCCTTTCTTAATTATTTGATTCCTTTGTCAGATCGTGATAGGCCTGTGGTTGAGGGACATTAATTGTCATTGATTGTTCTAGACTCGTCACCGCACTACTCTGACGGCGGTTAGGAGGAATACATGTGTCCGTTAGAATGTTTTTTGTTTGTTTGAAGGTGGTGTGTAATCTTTCCACGTCGTCCTAGCAGTTTCGGCTCGTTGACGTGGTGGTGCGTAGTTGTCCGAGGTGGGGACTGTCTCTTGGGCATCCCCGTGGCATATTTTAAGTTTACGAGATGCGGGAATTATCGCAATCTAAAGATATTGGATGCGGATCTTCAGATCACGTGACAGTAAAGTGCGAAAGGTGAAGAGGATGAGTTACTCCCCAAGGTGCCTTTTCCTATCGCTTCCGCTTCGTCTGGTCCGAACACTACTATCGATCGTGCAAAGGTCTCCGAGGATTGTTGTGGGCAATCCCGCCTATCACTAAGTTATTTTCGACGCGTAAGGCCGGGCGGTGGGGTGAAGGCCATTAGGGCTTCAGAGGATTGTCGCCTTCGAGGTTCGTTCTAATATTTTATGGGACTTGCTGCGTGATTACCAAAACGCGGTGGTGGGTCGCCGGAGTTCACGAAGCAGAGTCAATCTTTGATGATGGACCGTCTCAAGAAAATGGACCGAATTCGTTTGGCTGTGCTTCGACTTTCAAAATAGGCTGGAGGCCGGCTGGTTTTGTTTCCATCTACGTAACGATGAAGATGCGGGATCGGTTTCATCTAATTCGGGTTTTAGGTCGCTCGCTTCTTGCCCTTCACCGTTGGGACGCCAACTTTCATCCCGTTAAAACGCCCCGGTAAATCATTTGGTATGGGTGCAACTTTTCCACTTCCCTACTTTTGGCACTTCCGTGTTGAAGGCTATTGGAGACCGATTGGCAACGCATGCCGATTTGGCCGATCCCAAGTGCCATGACATTGTTGATAAAAGGGTTGCTTTGGTTCCATCGAACCGCCTTTACTGGGGTTTATTTTACTAGATTGATTTACATAAAGGGGATAAAGGGTGACTCCTATCGCTAGAAGCTTGATTATCAAGGTGTTCCGTTTCATTCCTTCCCGTGTCACGAGTGACTGACACTTGATAAAGTGAGATGCGAAATGGCATGAAGACTATAAGCCGATTCGGTGTGCAAGGTGCTTTTTCCGAGTCCGGTGACAGATTATGTTCTGCCGAATGTACCGAGAAGTCGGGCGACCGCTATGCCTTTGCCAAGCAAGTCATCTCAATCCGTTATTCCTCTTCGGTGATCAGGAATTCGGCTGATCGCTTCGCATTCCGGGATACTTTTTTGAGTGATTTTACACTGAGTTTTCTCGCTTCGGTATGTCTCTCGATCTCTAGGTTATCTCCTTCGTCTCTCTCTCCTCCCGAAGTCTTCTAATTCGAGTCTTTGTAGTTGTCCGTACCTCTAGTCGACTCGACTATTTTTTCTGGGAGGTTCCCTTGTTGAAGGCCTTCCGGGTTCTTCCAAGCTTCGATTCTCTCACCGATAATCCCTTGCCACCGTGTCTTCGCGCGTCATGGTGGACGTCTTCTCGGCTCCGCATTCGCCCTTATCTCGAGCCGAGCTTTCTTCTCCTCACAACTCGTTTGCCAGTGAGATTGAGCTCTATCGGCAAATCCGACACGGGTTTGGTCCCTCTTAAATGTGGTTTTGGGCCCCTCTTCTCTACTATCAAGGCTGCTCTTCCTCTTGCTCTAATGTTGTTTAATAGTCCGATGGGGGAAGGGCACTTCAAGAGAAAGAAGAAGTTTGTCCCGTGTCCGATATCTCTACCAATTTGCAGGGTACCTTGCAGATGCCTCAAGTGTCACGCAATTGGGCGGGGCCTTAGAGCATTGACCCATGCTTCTGGAAGCCCTCAAAAATGAAGATTGTGTCTTTGAACATTCGTGGGTGGGGGGTCTTGACAAGCTTTATCTTCTAGCATTTCTTTGTTTCTCTTTATGCCGTCTATTTTTCTTTTCCAAGAAACTATGGTGGGTGTTGATTCATTAATCATTGCATTATGCTTCATGTTTTGTGTGGAACGTGAGCAACACGATGCACGGCCGGTTCGATGGTTGTGTCGCTTCTCTCGGAATCCGAGGTCGGTTAATTTTAACCTTTATGGTTTTCCCGGGGAATGATTTTTTCCGTTATTGGTGGTCTTTTGTCACCATATTCATGTCCTAAATATTTATGGCTTATGTTGATAAATCTAGTTTCTAGTTACGATTGGAGGATTGTGGTTTTTTAAATCTAAAGAACTCTATTTTGCCGGTGATTTCAATTGCTCTTTTTTTTTTCCTCTTATGAAACTTGGGGAGTACTAGAATAATGCACCCATTTGCGTAGGTGCTTAAAGGCATTCTACGGGATGTTGATTTGGTTGACATCCCTTTATCGCTAACGGTCCGACTTGCCGAATGGAAGACAGAGCAGCTCATTGGTAAACGCATCGATCGCCATGTTAAGTCTGGCCTTAGAATGTGTATGAGGGGAATCAAGGTCGAGGTGGAGGACGTCATTCTATCGACCAGATCTACTGTCTTGACGGGGATTTGAGAAGCACGGTTATCCTTAAATTCTAATAAAGATGGTTTATGGATGTCTCGAGTTTAACGTGTTAATAAAGGCTTTTTTATAGCAACATAAGAGGGAAGCACACCCCAATGATGACTCACTTGACTAATATTCTCAAGGTCAGAAGACTTATGGTCCGTAGCTGGGAAAAGGAAAAGCCGAGAAGGAGAAGGAAAAGATAAAGACTTTATTTTAGGAAAGGGGAATGATTTTGAGGATGGTGGTTGAGCTGACCCAGAGGATACTGTTGGGACAAACTTTAAACTCATTGACCTGACCTCCGGTACCGCAAGCTGTGGAGGCTTATTGAGACTTAAAAAGTAGAGCTACCTCGGCTATTAAAAGGTGACAGAACCGAAATTTTTCACCATCATGCTTCAGTGTATAGCTGACAATGCTATTCGGGAGATTGAGTATGGTGGGGAGGTCTTTATGTGCTACCGAGGACATCAAAGTTGCCGCGTTGATTACTTCAAGTCCCTTCATCAACAAAGGGCGGTTCCTCTCAAAGGATCATCTGGAAATGATCCATGATTTCTATTATGTTTAATGATGATGATAATTTTAGGTTCTAGTGAGGTGGTTGTTGAGGAGATTAAATGGTTTTAAAATAGTTTGCTACCGATAAAAGTCCTGGGCTGGATGGTCGGTCCTTGATTTTTTCTTTCTTCATTTCTTTGAGGATTTTATGGTGGACTTGGATGAGCTAGTAGAGTAGTCAAAGTCACTGGGAAGATCAATGGTGCTATCAACTCGACTTTCCTTGTTCTTATTCCAAAAAAAGAAAGGAAATCTAACTTTGGATGATTTTAGGCCCATCTCTTTATGTAATACTGCCTATAAAATTGTGTCCAAAGTGGTGGCGGAAAGAATGAAGAGTGTTTTATCTAAATCTTTCACCCTGACACTCTGGTTTTCTAAAATCGCAACATTTACAATGTTGTTGCAGCAACCCAAGAAAACCATTCATACTATCGAATCTAAGAAGGATGGAAGTCATTGCTATGAAGATTGATCTCAAGAAAGCCTATGATGGGGTCAATCGGATTTTTGCGCCCGGTCCGTTTAAAATTGGACTATCCCGAGAGGCAGGTTGCCCGGATCATAGCTTGCATTACTAATACTTCGATGGTCAGGATAATTAATGGCTCTGGGCTTCTAAGTTTCTTTTAATCCTGCAGAGGTTTGAGATGTAAGTGTGCCTCCGTCACCTCTTCGTTTATTCTTATCATGGATGCTCTTAGTATTCAAATTAACAAAGTCAATGGGGAATGGCAGCTTTCCAAGGTATTGAAATAAAGCCCTCGGTATTAAGTCTACTCACGCTTTGTTCATAGATGATATTCTTATTTTTGGGATGCCGAGTAGAGAATGGATGGTCTTGTGTGAGATTCTTAAAACATTTTAGTGATGCGAGTGGGATGATGGCTGGGGTGTGGAAAAATATTGTATTTAATAAAGTGTTGCGGGGGACGAGTTGAGTTTTCAGAGTTAGTAGAATTATTCAATTTTAACAGCCTGGCCGATGGGTTATATCCGGGTTTCCAAAATGAAAAGCTTCTAAGTATACAAGCCGAGGACTGGGCCATTTAGACTCACACAAATATAAAAAGAAGCTAAATACTCGTCAAGAAAGTGGTCAAGCCAAAACGTGGTAGACTAATCCCGACAAACGCCGTCTTACAACAAATAATCATACCGTCTACCTATATAACTCTGCCAAAAAAAATTATAAAGGGATATTCGGGTTATAATGGCTGTTTATTTGGGATGGGAGAGAGAAGAGATCCATTCATCTTCGTAAAATGGGATACCTTGGTCTTCCCAATTGATAATGGGGATAAGTATACCGGATATGGAGACTTTTGGAAATTCTTGTTATTAAGTCTCTTTATGTATGCGAGCGAGACAAGAAGGAGTGGAATGATATCATAAAGCAGAAGTATATGAGAGGGGTTTCTGGAGGAATTAGCTATCTCTGGGTGGGCGACTGCAGTAATGACGCTTATTTGGAAGGTTTCAGAAGCAATGGCCCGCTATTATGGAGCATTTAAAATGGGTTTTCGAATGGAGCAAAATTCTTATTGGAAGCGGAATGATGCCGGGTATGAATGATCCCCAACCACAAAATGTGGTCTTAGTTCACCGCTAAATCAAGGGGTTTTCTTTTGAATCAAATCATTGAGGATTGGGATGTAAAACCCGAGATGGAAAAAATCGTTGGATCTAGGTTTGATACAAATGACAGCCATATGCATAACAAATACGATGAGGCTGAATTCCTCAGGGTCCGTGTAGGGGATGCAAAGGAAGGAGATCTGCCATTATGGGAGGGCAAGGAAGCAAAGACCGGATTGAAAGCAAAAGAAAATTATTCAACTCTAATAAAAATAAGGTGTCTTCTGGATATCGTTTGTCGGGTTCAAACCTTTTATGGAAAACTAAAGCCAAATTAAAATGATTATTTTTTTATGGTTGGTGTGGAAGGACAAGAATTTAACTTGATGAATCTCGCAAAAAAAGAGGTTGGCAAGGTCCCGCATTTGTATGCCTCGGGCAGCAGGAGGTAGAGGACAATCTTCATTTGTTCTACTTTTGCCCCTTTGCCCTTCAAACTTTGATATTATTTGCACTAAGCTTCAGATGGCACCCTGCAGATATCATTCGACGGAAGATTGCACAAGATGGTATTTAATAGAGGAAAACTGTACAGATCATTCTATTCTTTCAATCGGTACATTTGGTGTAATCCTAATAGGAAAATTTTTGAGAATATTTCTTGTTATCCCATTAATGTTGCTTTTCAGATTCTCGCCCTCCCGGGATCCTTTTTAAAGATCGACAAAAAGCCCCTTGTTGATCTTTCAAAACAGCTTTTCCTCAGAGGTTTCATACCCCGTGGGTTTTTTGATGGGGCATCTCAGCCTATTTGTGGTTGTGGGGTTTGCTTTTCATCGATGTCTCCCGATTGTCATTACAAACTTTATTGGAATGGTGGAAGTGGCACGAACACAAAAGCTGAAGTGTTGGCCCTCCGGGGCCGCTATGGTTTGCCAATTAGCCGTACATGGACAAGATTCAAATTAGATGGGGGATTCTAAAGTTGTGATTGATCATATGAATAGGAAAGCATTTATCAATTTGGGCTCACTTGTTCATCTGATGGAGAGGATTAATAATCTGAAAAGCTCCTTCGTCTATCTCTTTCACCTATATCTACAAAAAGGGAAAAGAATAGTGAAGTCGATCGAATTGCCAAAGAAAGGTTACAGGCTAATTATGGCGAAAATGTATTCTCGCCGTATAGGCCGATGGTGGAGGTGCAAAAGGCACCGTGAATCTCTTCTCCGAGTGGTTGTTTTTATTTCTCCCCGTTCTCCTTTCTTCTATTCTCTATCGTTCTCTATTTTCTAAGTCCTTAAGTTTTGGAGCATTAGATCACCGTTAAATTTTGTCCGCGAATGTTCCGTATGGACATCGCTTTCTTTGTCTTGGACTGCTCCGCTTATGCTTGGCCTCTCTCGCCCGGTGGAGTAGCTGGTCTTGACTTCGTGGGAGATTCTCAGGCATGTTCTAAGTAGTTAATTTTGTAATGATTTGGGTTTGATGATCATGATGTTTCGGTACATTATATACAACCGTAGTATTTTTCCCGTTGAAAAAAAAAGTTATTTTCTGCAAAATTGGTCAAAATATCTCGCGTTTGGGATATTATAGGGACTCCTAGACCAAACGGGGTGTAGAGTCTAATTGGGATTCTACACCGGGGAGATCCCCTAGCTGGTGATACATTCCATCCGACAACAAAAGAGTACAAGGATGCAAGACTTAGATTGCAAGAATGATGGCTTATTCAAGAGCAAAGACAAACAAATGCAACAATTTGACCAACTCTTTCAAAAGCATAATGATAATGCACCAGACTTTGATATGATTGAGATCAGCCCACTATTAGCATGAAAATAGTCCCAAAATTTCACTTGTAGATCAACCAAGACAATGCTTATTGAGCCTTTAAGCTAGTGTGATGATTCTTTAAGTGTATTAGGTTTATCTTGACTTATTTTTAGGACCAAACTTCAGAGATTACACTATTGTAGCAATCATATCAGACCTCTGAATATTTATATCAGACTAAATATATCAGATCCTAGAGACGCACAAGACAAGCCACATACCATCAACTAGAACAATGATTTAAGCCCTCACAATCAATGTATGTGATGTCTTTTAGGTGTTCTTAGTTTATTATTAATAGTTTTAGACTTAGATCTTGAGTAATACGCTACTGTAATGTCAATGTTCAGATCTGAAACTTTTCATGACAGCCAAAAGAAAATGAAGGTGGGGGAAAACAAACCCTTGGAGGCTTGTGAGGCCTAGTTCCAATGACAAGTATAACAAGTGAGCCACCAAAGATGAGTGATTTTCTTCAAAATATGATGATGGCTTCCCTAACACCTGCAACAACAAATATTAGCTTGAAATCAAATAGATCAGACCCCAAAGTGTATGTAATAGGCCTAGTAGGCCTCCTAGAGCTAGCGGCTAAGTGAGAGAGTGGGAGAAAGCTTATTTGGCCCAAAAAACCCCTTCCAAAGTGAATGGAAAAATGATTGTTTAATCCCACAAACAAAATTTGTGTTATGTATAATTTATTAATTATTATTTAAATATAGTTGTCTTAGGTTTATTAAGTGAAAGGGCATCATGCCTCTTCGCCAAGGGGCACCGTAAGGTCCGTATTTAAATCCTTGGTGATTCCCAATTGTAATCATCTCATCTTATCAATAATAATATATACTTATCTCAAGTTTATTAGAGTTTTTACACTCCATTGGTATCGGAGTAGTCACTCTTCAAGATCTGTGTGAGCAATTCACGGTCTGTCCATATCTTCTACCAAATTCCCCGACTAGAATTTTTTTTCCTCTCTCTCTTGTTCTTTGCCGCCGTCTTCATTCCTGCCTTTTTCTCCCCAACCTTGACCTTCCTCATGGCCTTCTGCCTCTTACCACCCCTCGACCCTCCCCTCGACACTCCTCTCCCCCTCTCCACGCCCTCGCTTGGCCGACTCATCCCTCCCCTCTCGCTCTTCCCACCAACCCACCCCTCATACTCTACCCATTCCCCTCACTCCTTACACTCGCCCGGCCTCACAAGCTCTCACACTCGCCCCCTGACTCTCCCCACCCCTCGCCCTTGCCTTCCTTACGGCCCTCTCCTCCCGTTGCTCCTACCCCTCCTCCTCCGTCCACCTCTCACCTACCTCCCTCTCCGCTCACACTCCCTCGCCCCCCCTCCCTCCCCCGTCGTCTTTCCCCTCGCCCTTTCCCACCGCGTTCTCCGACCCCCTCCCATCATTACGTTGTTTTCCATTTGGCTACACCAGTGTCCCCATGCTACCCCCGCCGCACTCCGCACGTCTTCCGCCGCCACCATCAACCTTTGTCCCCACACTCGTGTCGTCCAGCCCGTGCGGCCACCGCACTATCCGTCCCCATCCCCTACCATTCCCTACTCATTAAGCCGTATTCTCCAACCGATACTATTCGCGCCATCTCGCTAGTGTTTCCCCCATAATTCTACCTCCGTAAAAGCCACGCTTTTCATCTAAAAGCTCGTTTTTAAAAAACGTCCGGCCGAAACCGACCAGGCCTGGCCGACCGAGGCCGTAGGGCGCCTGGCCCACTACCACAAAACCAAATTGCCGGCTTGGCTTATTACCGAGTCGTCCGTTTTTGTAATGACTTACTGCCTGGCACAAAACCGGCCGACCAGCCGAGCCCGATTCAACCAGCTCCGGTCATAAATACCAATGCAGGGCCCATTTTTTCCGATTTTGTGGACTTGAAAAATGGAATTTAATTGTTGTTAGGGTTTTTTAGCTTGTCTAAGTCCTCCTAATGTTATATAACTAACCTAACCTCTATTGAGCCTACATCATGCAATTTGTTTGACCATTTGTGAGTGTTTTCTCGAAGATTGTGGAGTTGGTTTTGGAGCAAAGAAGTGAGGAGCTTCTTGGGCAAGTTTTGGAGCAAAGAAGAGGAGCAATTGGCAAGCTTTGGAGCAAAGATTGAGCTAGAGGAAGCTAGAGGCTAGAGGTATTTATTTTTTCTCTACTAAATCGCCTTTGTTTGTTTTATTTATTTAGCAAATCTAGCATTTGCCATTTGCATTTGCATAGTTTTTGGCATTTGCCATTTGGTGAAAGAAATGAACATAGAATGAATAGTTTTTTTGTTTTCATGTTCAGATTTAAAAATTTTATTTCCAAGTCAAAAAAACTCAGCCCAAAATGGCCCTAGAGCAAAAGACTCTGGGCATATGCCGAAATGTTTGGAGATCAAATGTTTTGCAAATTTTGCAAGAAAAAATTAAGGAGGGTGGAGGGGGCATTCATAGACCGAAACTACATTTGGCCGGGGTGTTAAAGGCCAACACGATGTGAAGTAAAAAACATTGGGGAAATTAGGAAGCAGCTTGAAAGAACAAATAGACAAGTTTTGAGCAAGACAAAAATAGGCAAAAAGAAATACAAGCCGAAATTTGGAGGAAGAGGAATATACAACATATGATGGTCGGCAAATCACAGTTTTGAATCTTTTAATTAATGTGATTCCTACTCCATCCCTTCCACCGATGCATAAAAAAACCCTTTCACTATGTTCCTCCCTCTAGGGAGTCTATTTCCCCGACAAGGGTAAGGGTGCAATGAGAAATAGTAAGTAGCCATTAAAGTTATGCCTCATTCTCCTTTCTCTGATAAAGGCATCCCACATGGGTCCTAGACCTCACACCGTGCAGCCCACTTTAGATGCTCATTGGAAAAAAAGAATTGAGAGATGATGCTTGTGAGTACATTGCTAGATGGTATGATGCCGATATTCCCTTCAATGCTACTCGTTCACCATATTATGAACCTATTTTTGATGCCATATATGCCGGAAAGGGCTTCAAACCTCCTACTCGCATGAGTTAAGAGGATCTTTTTTGCAAAGAGAGATTTCTCAAACATTAATGATTATTTGAAAGATTTCAAAAACTCATGGGCACGTGACAGATGTACCATCATGTCATGGTTTTTTATTTATCCATCAACCGTACCATCATAAACTTTTTTTGTCTTTTGCCCACTAGGAACCATGTTTTAAAATCATTGATGCATCCGATAGGGTGAAAGATGCACAAATATTGTTACTAGTGACTCATTCATGTTTTGTCAGAGGCCATTCTAGAGCCTCCTTAGTTATATGTTTTTTGTTTGATCATGTACTCATGGTCTGATAAAGGTAATCGGGTGCAATTTTGATATAATGGATATATTCATGAGCCTACTTTTATCATATGTTGTCTTTTGTCTATATTGTAATGCTTTGTGTTTGGAAACATGAATAAAAATTTTAAATTTATGTTTTTGTACAAAAAAATTAATATTTAATGTATTTTACAAAAACCGAGTCATGACCGAGTCATTGAAACTCCGGTCGACCGAGTCATTACTCGACCCGAGTCATTACCGAGTCATTACCTCGACTCCGGTAGCCGACCGATTCCGTTTTTTAAAACATCAAGTTAAAAGTCATCCGCAGATTTTAGCCAAGGTCGTGACTTCAAATATTTGTCACTTAACCATCTAACATAATTTAAATCATATCATTTATTAATCTCGCTATATATTAACTATATTCCATATATTATTAAAATAAATATAAATTAAATAAATTTAATTAATTTGTATATAAAATTAATTAATTCTAATTAATTTTTATATAAAATTTTAATTAGGATTTGATTTAATTATAAAAATATTAATAAATAATAATTAAAGGCAAATCATTATTATTTAAAAAAAAGAAAAAAAAAAGAAAAGGGAAAAATTGGCGGAAATATTCATCTGCTGACCTCATACATGCTCAATGTCTTCACAATGTCGATGGCCAAATTCCAAAAAATGCTAGATCCCGATAAACAGATCAATAATAATTCCACACTTCGGCAAAAGATTAGTCGATCTCAAGGTACAACAAGGTGACATTCCAACGACATGAGCTTCAAGATATGACAAATCGTATAGAAAGACAAATTTGTTAAATCAGCAGCGAGGCGTCAGTAAAAAATCATAGCCAAGCAATGCAAAAGCCATCGTAATCCTCACGATAAAATAAATCAAACACAACGACCAATATTCCCCAACATGGAACATAATCAACATAACAATCTCGCCAGACTGGGGAATTCAAAAGAGCACCATGAAAAATCAATTCCCACACCATCACGAAGATAGTAAATGCGTATTCTCAAAATAAGGTACTGAATGCATTTGCTAATCAATACCCTTTCTCGTTCCACCGTTAGCATATCATCGAAGAGAAAAAATCGAGCTACCCAAGTTTGACAAGTAATGAAAAAAATAGCATTGCATGGCTTAATAAAGCCGAAGAATATTTTGAGAGATTTATGACATTAATAGTGATAATTTAAAAGGGTTACATAAGCTCATGAAAATGGAAGGAGAAGTATATAATTGTATGTGGTGGAAAGACGATAAGCATATTATTGACCTAAATTTAAGGATGCATTCTTTAAAAGATTTCAAGGTATAAAAGAAGAAAAGTTTTTTTCAACATTCATCAAATTACGCCAAAAAGGAGATGTGGATGAGTACAATTCGAGAATGGGAGACCTTAGCGACATACATGAGTACTCTGATTTGCCTTTAATCTCGTTTAATCCAAGCCTTTCATCTTAGGACTTAAAATCCATATACAAGAAGAGGTACTGAACTTCACGACATTACATTAGTAGAACTAGTAAGGCAAAAGCAAAGCTATTGAAAAGAAATTTGAAAGGTTATCTTGGTCAAAATCGAAAGAGTATATTCGAGACGAAGATTTCAATCCGAAAATTATAGACAACACAAAATATCTCCCACCCCACCTTCGTGAAGAAGAAAATCTAACATGGGAATACAAAGGATGAGAGAGGGCAAGGGAAATGTTGGTGTGAAAAAGGGACCCTAAGCATAGGTGCGCTAAAGGAAAACGAGACAAAGAACCTATAATCAGAAGCAACTAATGACTCTAACAATGATGAATCGATGTACCACCCTGCAGTTCCGTAACTAGATGACGGAAGCATTACGCAAATGTCCTTATCGCCTATGACAGGTATATCACAACCTCACACACTAAAACTAAAAGGACATATTTAAGAAGAAAACGAACGTAATGGTTCTCCTTGACAATCAGTGAATTAATAATTCTTTAAATTTGACCATGGCCAAAAGACTCAACATCTTTACGTTTCCCATGCCCAATATGAAGGTAATGGTGGCCGATGGTAAGAAAATTGAGAAGGTAGGGAAATGCCATATAAAGTCAAATTGCATTCAAAATTTTAATTTAGAATTTATTCTACACCGTGCCATTACAAGGAGTAGATGTGGTCTTAGGAATTCAATGGCTACAAACCTTAGGTACTTATTCGCCAACCATCAATACTTTTATAAGCTTTAAGTGGGAAGGGCAACAAGTTGTATGGATTCCACACTAAAATCAATCATGTCATCATCCTGCATGATGAAGATGATTCGAAAAGGAGCGCCACCATATAGTACAATGTCACGCTAGAAATTTTATTTACAAAGGATTAGCGAAGGGTCACCATATAAAGACTAGTTTAGAAACATGAAAAGTATATTCCAAGACTTGCCAATGAAAATGGTTCCTAATAGGGAAATCGAACATACAATAGAAGTCAAGGATCCGACCGTCAACATCAAATCTATCGCTATCCACATCACCAAAATATTGAACTTGAGAAGATGCTCCAAGATCTTTTTAAAATGTGGGGTCATCTCAAAAGCAAGAGCCGCCTCTAGAAACCCAAGCATCTCAACAACATCCATCATTACGTATGCTTTGAGGACAAAGCATCTTTAAGAGAGGGGAAATGTTATGTATAATTTATTAATGATTATGTAATATCCTGCTGGGATATCTCTAAAACACGCAAACTCCAACTGTGAGATAGATCGGAGGGCATTTACCTGATATTCCGCCTCCGAAAGAGGATGAGATCCGGAGGTTGCCTGGCCCTTTTCCAGGCTCGTCTAAGAGTGAAAGATAAAACACACCAAGTGGTATAGAACTAGAATGCTCGGGAATATAGATAAATAACAAGGTACAGACATATAATAAGTTAATAACAGAGAAAGGAAACTAAAACACAGAGAGGAAATGTTGAGCCATTTTATTAATCCAGAAATATAATGAAGTACAATAGGTGATCGAGGATGGCACCTAATATTGCTCAAGGCAGCAAGGAACTCTCTCGTAAAATACAGAAATGGTCGTTTCCATGAATCGCATCCCAAATTACGGAAATCATTGGGCTAAGTATCGTCGGAATAACTAGTCTAGGGCTAATCCTCTGCCGGAATGAGCTGAAAATCATGGGTGACTCCTCTACTCACCAACCCGACAAAACCCAAAAACTATATCAAAAATGGCCAACCCCCGAAAATCACCAAAATGCCTCCTCAAATGGAATTATGTCATTTCCAAAGGCTCGCGCAGGCTAAATGGAAATATCTAAAACACTGCCTCAAACTCGCCAAAATCCTCCCAGGGCAAAGGCTGACCAAAATCTTGACAAAATCACCCGTGTAAACCCCAATCCGAAGTACTTCATAATGGATCGCATCTCCTCTCTCCTAGTGATCGCATAGTCTCTATAAGCTCCAAATTTCCTCCGCAACAAACTCAAACAAGAAAAACTACTCACAAAACACCGAAAAGCCAACCTTGCCCGAGTAGGCACTCGAAGTCCCCTGGCTAAGGGCGAGATCTCCTCCGACCGGAGATTACTCAATGCACTAAACAAGCATACGTGCATAAAGCACAGCCGCCGTGCTCAAGAAGACAAACGTCCCACTCAAAATCATCAACCTAGAATGAATGAAATGAGGAGGCTCCTCCATCTTTTATAACATTGGTTTCCTCCAAAACCCCAACGTAGCCTCTCTCTCCTCCACATGCTCATCCTTATCTACGCGTGCTTCTAGAGTGTACATAGGCCCCCCTCCTCTACGTGGTGTTTGGCCCCCCTTTGACTCCCACTTAAGTCACAACGTTGTGCTACTAGGTGGATGTCTATTTCACTTAAGTGAGTTAGATCCTTTCACTCACTTTTTATTTATTTACAAACTATAGACAAGAAACTAAACAAAATCGAATATTCCAATTAACTGCCGCTAATTAGGAATATTACATATTATTTAAATATAGTTGTCTTAGGTTTATTAGGAAAGGGCATGATCAACGATCATGTTCTTCACCAAGGGACACCGTAAGGTCAAGATTTTAAAGCCTTGGTGATTCCCAATTGTAATCATCTCATCTTTATCAATAATAATATATATACTTATTCAAGTTTACGTCGTAGTTTTTACACTCCAATTTGACAAATTACCAATGATAAATCAAATGCTAAAACCTTGTCAAATTTATTAGCCCCGTAAACATAAAGAGTTAGCACCAAAGTACTTGTAATCCAACTTTTCAAGCTCCCAAAGGTTGAGGCTAGGTCTTTATGGCCTACCTAGGCCGCGCTTGAAGCCAAAGGCCATAGAAACCCTTGCGCTAAGCGAAAGGCCTCAAAATCTCGCCGACTAGGTGAAATGTGAAAATTTCTGAAACTTGACAAACAGAACTTACCGCAATTATCTAATTTGTATTACCTACTTGTTTTCTTCATTTAACAAGTTATTTCATTAATTTGTCCAAGAATTTAATACAAATACATTGTACCTACACCAATATACAAACATCAAGAACCGAAAAATAAATGAAACAATCACAATAAAGGACACTTTTATTTTGACTAATCTGGCCCCTCTAGAAAAAACCCAATGCGCGAAAACTCGTGCAACACATTTGAGGGTTTGTATTATTGCTAGCGTATTCTCGAGTACAACTAGGTGCCAAATCCGCTCACCCAACAAAGAAAATCCTAGCAGATAGATAAAATAGTGAGTTTTACCTCACACTTCAAGTCTTGGTTGATCCAAGATCTAACCGGCGAAACCTCTAGCCCCCTCTCGCATTGCCTCTCGCGCGCATGAGGCCCGCGTGGGGATGGCTTAAGTCTGCGGTCATCTTCTCCGCGCACCCGCTCTCGTAATATCGAGTTTCAGCCTCCACTCATAAACCCCGATCTCCAAATTAAATTCGCATCGTCCCTTGGGAGCTTTGCGCAGCCCCTCGGCGGGGACCTACGTCACCTCCGAGCTCCGCGCTCGCTTCCCTCCGCCGTTCCTATTACCTCTATTATACTCTGGCCCTTCGACCAACAACCTTTCTTCCCTCATTGTTGCTTAATCACTCGGGATTGTCTTCGTCCGAGCACCGCTCCATAGGACACTACCTGGGATTCATCCACTGCAATCTCTCCAACTCCACCGTTCCTTATACTTTCCCGTTGAAGAATCAACAACCGTGATCTAACTTTAATCAATGGCTAAGATTAAATTAGACTTGATCCTCGTCACTTAGAGCTTCTCGCCCACATGTTAAATAATTCACTTTAATTATTTTAATTCCTAAGTTTAAACTTAGGCTCCATTAGTACAATTAATTTATTTGAATAATCCTCTACCCATGTGGGAATTTCTCCAAACGATTTCGTGTTCGAGATCTCATGTCTGCCTCCACAAAATTCTGCTAGACACATCAAATGCTACCCAAAATCAACATGAAAAAGGCCTCCTAGGCCTCAATGGTCCTTGATGAAGCAAATGGATGAGAAGGAGCCACAAAACTTTCATTTTCTCCATGAGAATTAGCTTGCCAAGCCTTCCAGTTGACAAACCCCACAGAAGAAGTGAAAGGTCTCTCTAGGGCTAGTGGCTCCCTCTTAGAGGCTAGGTGTTGGAATTTTAGGAATTAGGTCTTGTAGATCGTGGTCCTAGACCTTAGTTAAACCTTCTCAAATGTTGAACGCTCTCCTTCTGGGGCTAGACGAATTCTACTTAAGTGAATCTAGGCCCAAACCCTAGTCGTCTAGGCTAGGTGAGGGTCTCAAGCTTCTAACTTCATATTTGTCTTTGGAATTACTTGAGCTAATGGCATTTGCAAGTCAAATATATATAGCCATCCATGAGATCTAGAAGAAATTTTGGAAAAAAATAAAACCCCAAAACCTAAAAATATATACAAAATAGAAAAATTTAAAATACAAGGGCTAGAAAATTTATTTACAATATCTACAATAGAAATATAAGATCTGATTGGAAAATGAATCATTTAAAGCCCAATTAGATTTTGAAAATAAGTGCAGAGAAATATTTTTATTTAATGTACTAGGAAAAACCCCGGACCATAAATCATTAGATAAGCTTAGAATCCAAACAAGATGTGGACACCTCAAAGTACAAGTACTTGGGAATTGCCCAAGGGATGAATCAACTAAAGATCTCTACACACTTGAAAGATAGATTATTAGTTTAAAGGGTTTGATTCACACAAATAGACTAGATCCGCAGATACCTACTAGATCTACCAACTTCAATGTCTTTACTCTAGCCCAATACCCAAAAAAGATACATGTGTTAATAGATAATCCAACCACCGGCTATGAAACAATAATATTCAATGATAAACACAATTAGAGCATTAACATTATTTAGCACATACCATGAATCATGAAGAGAGAGACATCTTGAATTACAAAACCCTAAAGACTTTTATTAATGCAGAAGATTTCCGCCAGGCTTAGCCTATGACAAAAATTCATCCGATCATTATTACCAATGAGGAGAAATGTCTTTTATAGAAAATGAGAGGGATCAACTTCTCCAAGTGGAAAATAATGGCTAGTAGCATCGATCCATGGCTTGATCTTGTTGAAAAAATTTGATCCCTTGATTAGTTGGCACAAATCTCCAAAAGAATTCGATTTTCCTGTTCACCGTGCTAGAGATCAATCTTTGACTGACCATTGGAGGACCTTCAAAAAAATAGAATTATCGTTACTTGTGCAAAATATTTGTTAATTTTTGTAGTATTTAATGGGTTTCTAGCCATGAAATTTGGTGGAGAGGCTAGAATACGTGAGATCTCCAATGCCCGCACCGTTTTTGGATATTCCACCTATAAGTGTCTCAACTAGATTACTAGCCGTTTTTTAAATATGTCCTAAGTCTAAACTAAGGCAATTCATTTTCTATTAATTGAGGACATATGAAATGTGTTAAAATTCTAAATCTTAACATACAAAAAATCCTACCATAATTAATCCATTTGTATTACCTACTTGTAGTTTTGTTAAATAAGATGCATGTGATTTATTCAAGAATATTAATGAAAATACTAAGCAACGGCACTAATAGAGTACAAAGACTGGCACGAAAAAAATAAATGAGACAATCACACAAAGAACACACTTATTTTTCGGACTAACGTCCTCGAAAAACCCAACTGGGAAAATCTAAGGCAACAGATCTTAGGGCTCAGACATTAAGCAATAGTATTCCGAGTACAACAGGGGTACCAAAATCTTCGGCTCACCCAACATAGAAAATCCTCACAGACAGACAAAATAGTGAGTTTACCCCTCACATCGCAAGTCCCGAGCTGATCTAGATCGAATTGGCGAAACCCCGCCCTCCTTCTCTCGCTCGCCCGCATAATAGATGCGCAGCTCGCATGGGGATCACGCCGATGACCGCATCACCTCTCTCTTGTCGCCTGACCGGCCTCTCAAAAAATTGAGTTTCGAACCCATCCCGCCGTAAACCCCGATCTCCATCAAAATGCGAAATCGTCCCTTTGGAAGCTCGCATAGCCTCGCCGTGAGCCCCGTGTAGACTTGCATCACCCTCTGGACACTACATCACTTCTCCCGTGGCTACGTTGTCTCTGTTGCCTCTCTACTATGTACTCTTGGTCCTCCGACCAACAATTGCTTCTACCCCCGTTGTTGATGAATCACTTCCCGATGTTATCTTCGTACGAGCACCGCTCCATCGAAGAATTCGGTCTCCCGCATTCACTCACTGAACGTGCTCTCCAACTAACCCCTTAAGCCTTCCTTTATACTTTTCCCGTTGAGAAATCAACAACCATGATCTAACTTTAATCAACTAAGCTAAGATTAAATTAGATCTGGATCCTCGTCACTTAGAAGCTTCTCACCCACATTTAAATTAATTCACTTTAATTATTTTAATTCCCTAAGTTTTAACTTAGGCCCTATTTAAAATAATTAATTATTTGAATAACTTTCACTTTGTGAAATTTCTCCAAACGATTTTGGGTCTTGAGATATCATGTCTAGCCCTTCACAAAATTTCTGAGCTAGAGCACATCCAATGCTACCCAAAAATCAACACTCTCTCTTAGTGAGGAATGTGGCCTAACAATACTTCGCACTGTACATCACCGATCCACGGCAGATTTGCTTCCTCTACATCTGATGCTCCTGCTTACTTCCCTCCTCGCAACTGCATCGCTATGCATGACTCTACCACAATCACCGCCGCATCCGTACTACAACCTCTCAATATGCGTCGCAACATGTTTCCTATGTAGCACCGCTACACGTTAATTGTTGCACCGCAACTCGCTGTTGAGATAAGAATCGAAAGATGATCCCAAATACCGACATACCGGGTCGGGCCTAGATGCACCTCGATGGCCGAAGCATCCTCTACTACTAATCTCAGGCCGACCCCTCCGATGCTACCGCATTATCGCTGCCCCACACCGCGCCGCACCACCGTGCACTACGTTGTTGGGCCGCCTCTCGCTTTGCACCGGCTCGCACTTTGGCACTCTAGCCTCCGCCACTATCGCTCCGTCATCCTTCGCACCAACCGACTCCCATCATTCGCTATCACATTAAGGGCCTCGTAGCCATATGTGATCCAAAAGTTTGGGCACCAAGGATCCTACCCTTCCCACCGTAGCCTCTGACTCCATGTGCCTCCATATCGCCCCCATTTCTTAGGTGCATTGAGAAAATTTGTTACCAAAAAATCCTATCGTTAACTATTGATTTACTTCTCCTACTTGATTTATTTACACAAGTTATTTAACCGAATATCTTAAAAAAATTTTGAAGTAAACAAAAATAGTTACCTACACAAATACGTATCATTTACCGAACATCACGCACTTATGAAAAATGACAGATTTTTTGGACAAATGTCCCCAAAAAACCCAATGTGAAAATTGGTGTCATAAATATGAGGGTTTATTATTATTAAGCAACAATTTCTAAGTACATATAGGTTACAATCCCTGGCCACCCAACAGAGAAATCCTTGGCTAATGAGAAAAATTGTGATATATACCTCGCAAGTCCCGTCGATCCGATGAGCAACCGGTGAAACCCCGCTGGCTCTACAACTACCGTGTTGGGGCCTATTTATCCTTGGTTGAGGGATCACATGCCACCCTAGCTCATGGATCTATAATTCGGATCTCGATTTCAAACTTTGCTAGCTCAAACCATCAGTCTCTATGAATCGCACTTTGCTTGGAGACACCGAGTTCCCATGCTTGAGCCCCGCGTGGGCCCGTGTCACTCTCCCGAGGGACTACATCACACCCTATGATGGCCGCACTACCTCCACCGTGTCTCATGGCCCTTGCTCTACGTTGTACCCTTAGCCCCTTGACCAATCACCGGACCGCCCCTACTCCAACTCAGTCACTGGATCTAATCTTTGCCCGAGCACCACTCCGAAGAATTCCGATTTCTTAGACTCGTATGTATATCTCCAACCGACCCCAAGCCCTTCTCTGATACTTTTCTCATGACACATCAGCCGTGATCTAATCTCTAATAAACAGTTTCAAGATTAGAAGTAGCTTGATCCACATCACTTAGAAGGTTTTCATCATGTGTAAATTAATCTACTAATTTATTAATTTTCCGTTTAGACTTAGGTATCCTAATTAAAAAATTTAACTATTTGAATAACTTACACTGTATGGAATTTCTCCAAATGGTTTTGGGTCTTGAGATCTCATCTATTCTAGCCCCTCCCACAAGTTTCAGAGCTAGAGAAAATCTGATGCTACCCCAAAATCTCAACATGCATGAGCACTCATGGCGCATCCATCATCATCCTCCTCATCACTGAAGCATGTTCCTTTCGAACACTGTTTCCTTCTTCGCAGGGCACTAAGGGAGAATGTCCCATTTCCCCACATCTAAAGCATTTGACCTTCGAGAGGTCCTTCTTCTTCCTTCTCTACTACTCCTTGTTGTCCCTGGGATGTGAGAGTCGCATCTTCCTCTTCCTTATTGACTTTAATCCCTTTACCATTGCTTCCCCGCTTCAAGTCATCATCCTACTTTTCCGTCAAGAGAGCTACCCACATCTCCTCCCAACATGGAAGAGCAAAATTTCTGCCCAAAATGCCTGACAAAGATTTCAGCTCGCTGGCCGCATTTAGGGAAGTACTCTGAGTCCCGACCATAAAACCAACATTCGGTGTAGCCTCTACTGGAGCTAGCTGATTTTGGGATCCTTGAAATCTCAAGGAAGGGATCGATCTCTTTCTCCCCTCCGCATCCACAATCTTCAAATTGCTCAAGCAACATCTCTTCCGCCGGACGAAAGATCCCTTTGTACAAAGGGTCAATCCCACCACATTTCCCTTGTTGATTCTTCTCAAGAATGGGGATCACATGATCCTTGACTCCGTCCATGATCATGCGCTTTTCTTTCACTTGAGCCTCCTCATACTTCTTAAGAGGATCAAGATCTTACCGTAACAACAATCGTGTTCAAGGCATGATCTTTGATGCCATGTTCATCCAAACCGCCAGATCCCGGGCTTTCGTATGACAAAGTTGGATGCTCCATCCAACTCCGTCCCGACATCCCTCACCCATTCACAAACCCCCATCTTTTCTCAACTAAGTGTCACAAAAGTTCCTTTTCTCCTCCTTCCCACTCGCTGCCCTAGCAAAACTCGGATATGGATTTCTTTCGCGCTAGAAACCCTATAAGGAATAAGCTCCCTTCCGAATTTTGATTTCCTTCACCGAAATCCTTCTACAAACAAATGTCGAAGCACTCCTCTCTCGATCCCTCTTTGCTGCCGTCAACATCGAATCTAGATTTCTTGGCAAGAAATCTGAGGAACTGGACTCTACTTTGCTTCCCCGCCCCAATAGACATTGTTCTACACCAACAAAATCAATGCCCCACCAAGAATCCTCGTATGAAAATATGCATTCGCACTTCCAACACGACAACCAGAAAATGAGACTTCTACAGCTCGCGTTGGCCCAAAAACCACCGTGGCCGCCTTCGCGTTCGATAGCGTCACCCTAGCAAGCCGACGCAAGTTCTCAGAGCCTTCCTGTGTGACTGCACACCACCTTCCTCTCCGCCTACGTTGTCTCTAGGGACAAATTCTTTCCTACAAATAGATTTTTTCTTCGCCCTTTCACCGATGACTTCAAATTTTGATCCGCAATTGCTCTAATACCATGAAAAGTTCAAATATTAACATATAGAAATCCTACTCAATTAATCGATTTGTATAACCTACTTCATTTCCTTTAAAAAGTTATTTACAGATTTATTCAAGAGAAATATTAATGCAAATACTAAGCAACCTACACCAATATACGTATCAAGTACCGAAAATAAATGACAATCACACAAAGGACACACTTATTTTTGGACTAATGTCTCCTTAAAACTCCAATGGGAAAAACCACCGCAAGAGATCAAAGGGTTTGTATTACATACAACAAGATTTTGGTATGTCTAGGGTGCCAAAATATGGCTCACCTACCGTAGAAAATCCCTCGGCAAACAGATAAAATAGTGAGTTTTACCTCACATTGCAAGTCCCTAGCTGATCCTGACCGACCGGCGAAACCCCGCCTCCTCTTCATCTCCTGCGCAGGATGCGTAGGCCTCGCGTGGGGGATGGCTAATGATTGTGGCTGATATGCCTCTTAGAAAATCGAGTTTCAATCCTCCCGACTTAGAAACCGATCTCCAAGAAAATATGAAGAGTCCGTAATATTCCCAATTAAGAAATAGCTAATTGAAATATTAATTTTGACTATTTTGCCTTCATAAAGTTTAAAAGAGCAATAAAGTGGGTGAAGGAACAATTTAGCTCACACTTAGGATAAAAATAATTCCTAAAGTCACTTAAGAGACATGTCTATTTGGCAACATGGAGCCTATAATAAGTGTGTCTGAGAGAAAGGGCAATGGGCTGTGCAGGGCAGTCATGGGGCCCACCAGTCAAGGTAGTGAGTTGGACAAGCCAGGCTAAGGGAGACGCGTTGCAGATTGGTGGGGCCCAGTGAGGGATAGGCTCACCAAGCATAAAAGGAGGAGGGGTCTCCTCATTCTCATTCATTCTAATTATGCATATTTGAGATTTGTCTTTTGACATTGAGCACACTTGCGCTTTAGCAAAGTCTCAGAATATACGTTAAAGAGCATCGGGTGTCTCTCCCGTTCGGAGATCCCAACTGTACTCGGGATTTCGAGTGCCTCGCCGGGTTAGAATTCTATCCTTGTTTTGCCGAAGGGAGTTGCACACACAGAGGAGCATCCACTCGTGGAGCATGTTTGGCACAAGGAGAGGAGGACGCAGTTTCCCCAGGAGGAGGTAGTTCAATTGGGGATTAGTTGGTGGTTTCAACTCAGATAGTGGGTAAGGGGCCAGCCTTTCCCTATTCTAGCGTTGGAGGAGTTAGGGCCATCTTTTAGAGCAAATCATTCGCAGCCGCCGTCCCTCCCAAGGAATAACGTAGTGCCTCAAGGGAGCCATTTTTGGGGGTTTGCCATTTCGAAAAGCTTTCCGGGCTTTTCTCGGGTATTGGGAGTAGAGGCCATTCTCGACGTTTCAGAATTTTCCGAGGTGGGGAGCAGCCCCAAAGATCTTACCATTTCAAGATAAGAAGCAATGACAATAGCAAGTACAAGAATCGAAGATAACGCAGCCTAGAGTTGTATGTACCATTCCGAGTCCCATTCGAGAGTATTTCTACGCTTGCCTAGTGCAAGCCAAGGTGCCATCATTCTGATCACCTTTGGTATCATTTTCTATCTTTCAACATTAATAAATGGCTCGCCTGCTTCATATTGGTTATTGTTCATGTGATATCTCTCTAGTTGTTGTTTGTCTATGTTTATGTGCTTTATATTGTTGTTTATTTCACCGGAAGACATGGTATCGAAGCCTGCGATGGTCTACCTCAGGTATGCATTGTCTATGACACCAACAGGAAAAACCATACATCACTTCTACTCTGGGAGAAAATATAAAGACCAAGAGCGGAGGTTAGACACCTTCGAGAAAGGTGACAATGTTCCAAAGCAGGGACGCAGAGGAAGAGGAACCAATGGCGGAGGACGGAATGTCAATAAGGAGTTTAAACTTCTCCTCAAACTGACAGATTTGTCGAGACGGATAGAGGAGATGGGGCAGAAATTTACAACAAAGTCTAGACATAGCGAGACCCCAAGGGGTTTCCATGTTGGAGAGGGCTCAGCATCTCATCATTTACAGAGCACCCCACAACACGTAAGATGGCATCACACACACTCGTTCCACGATGCCTACATTCCTTGCCTCATACATTGGATCAAGCACATCATGAGTAGGAGCCGCACATGGGGGATTATTTTGGCTGAAAATTAATCATACGGTCGAGTTCAGAGATGCCTTACCACGATTTTGTTCATTTCAAGCGAGATGTTGTAAACCCCACAAATCCATCAAAGGTGGGGAATAGGCATTCACATAACGGGACTCGTTAAAGGCACTAGATTCCATTTACCGACATTTGATGGATCTTCATCAAGTGCTCAAATAGGCCCAGGGAGAAGCCGGATATATATTTCCAAATTTTGTCCAATTGCGTAGCTAGAGGCCATCAGTGGTACACAGACCTAGAGGGGCGAGACCTAAGATTATGGTTTGACGGATGGTTACGCCGGGGCACCGAGAGTGATAGCATATGCCGAGTTTACGCGAAGGTTGGTGGAGCGTTTTGACGTGAGGGGATCCCGTAGGAGCATTTTGTTGAGCTAACAAAGCTCAAGCAAACCTAGAGGCCGGACAAGCATATCGTAGTTTTTGAGACTCTCCGTGATGGTACCCGTACCATCCACTCGTATGATTTATATGTTCATAGATGGATTGGCAGAGCCTCAACAGACACGACTGATCAGCCCGCAACACTCTATGATGCAAGCTTGAGAGGATCAGATTACAGGATGCACTTCCCAGACTAGAGCTCCTTTCCCTAGAGATCGACATTCCGGTACCGAAGGGAAAGGACGAGAGGGTTCCACCCGCCAAGGGGAACCACGGGGCAGAGGGTTTGGAGATGATGAGGTCAGGAGAGACCCGAAGCAAAAGAGATTGTGCTTCACGTGCCAGGAGCCATGGGCACCAGACACCGTTGTGCCGCGAAAGGCACATTACATCGAGGTCTTCCGATAGTAGCTGGGAAGAAGATGAGTATGAGGATAAAAAGGGGCTAGAGACAACAAGACAACGCAGAGATAAGACCATTCACACTCCATCCACTGAAGCAAAAGTAGCTTTTTCACCTACCGGGGAGCCCATGGAGCCTTGGCAGGAATTCCCAAGTACTTGACACCGCGTGTCCGAGGCCGCACGAGGGCAACCGTGTGTCGTTGTTGGTACATAGTGGGGCTACCCACAATTTCATTGATGCTCACCGGGTAGAGGTAGGGGCAGACTAGAGAATTTTGAGATGGATTTTCAGTTGGTTCCAGGGGACCTAATATGCAAAGGTGCCGTGCATGTGCCATCCTGACAGTGACGATGGGGACATACACCGATTAAACATCATTTCTTCATAGTGGACATTCCGAACACCAACGTGATACCGGGGGCACAGAGGCTTATCACATTGGGGAAGGCCGCCACCGAGACCGAGACCTTGGAGATGGAGGACGACAAGAAGATCAGCTAAGGAGAAGATTCGGGATGCACATCTACCCACCAATACGCTTTAGCACACCTAGTGGATGATGCGCATTCGGAAGGGGACATAGAGGCGTGGAGCCGGTGTGCCTGAGACAGGATCTACAGGCAGCCGTACACCCGCATTTACAAATTCATTCTGGATATATGCTACTTGCATTTGGGGAGATACCACCAGGACAACCATTAGATCTGGGGTTTGAGCACACTATTGAGATAGAGCAGGTATCCAGGTCATATCAATAACCTATAGGCACCCCAAGGCCTATCTAGATGAGATTGAGAGGGCTATTCATGAGCTCTAGCCTCTGACACATATGCCCTAGCACTAATTTCCTTTGCTTCTTCATAATAGTGATGGTGAAGAAGAAGGATCGCACGTTGAGGATGTGCATTGATTACAAGGCCCCGAACAAGAAGACCATGAAGAACCTGCATCACATCCCACTGAGCTGATGAGTTGATGGATGAGTCGAGGGGGACCAAGTTTTTCTCAAAGATTGATTTGAGATCCGGTACCACGTATTCCCGTGAGGGGAAGGTAGACATTCCCAAGACCACTTTCCTGGTGTCATGGCCATTTGAGTTTTTGGTGATGCCTTTGGGCTAACCAATGCCCCGGCCACTTTCCATTCGTGCATGAATCACATCTTCCGCAATCACTTGAGGAAGTATGCTAGCGTTTTGGCTCCATTACTGATCTACTAACAGACATAGATAAGCACCTCCAACATATAGAGGCCGTATTGCGCATTTTGGAAGAGCAACAGCTTTATGCTAAGCTCTCCAAGTGCGTAGTTTGGGCTGACCGAGATGCTCTACTTGGGGCACATCATCTGGGTGGATGGAGTAAAGGTCCACGAGGAGAAGATCAAGCAACAGAATGGCCTGAGTCAAGAATGTGACGAAACTGGATCGGGGATCCGCACCTACTTCATCGAAAGTTCGTCAAGGAATTTTCCCAACTACGCACCCTTGCTGCATCTCACCAAGAAAGGGGCATTCAAGCTAACACAAGTGAGAGAGCTTTATCGTGCTCAAGGAGGTGATGAGTACTGCCCGTGCTGTTAGCATTGCCGCATTTTACATAGACCTTTGTCTTCGAGTGTGATGCATCAAGGGAGGAGATAGGTGTAGTGTTGATGCAGGAGGGCCACCCCATAGCTTTCGAGAGCCTAAGCTGGTTTCCAGCATGAGAGGTTAGACAATATACGACAAGGAGATGTTGGCCATCATGCATGCATTGGCCAAGTTTCATTTGTACTCGGTAGGAACAGATCTGCAGTGAGGACAAATACAACAAATTTCCGATTCTTTAGAGCGGAAACAGCTTGCAAGAGAGGTGTTAAGTGGGTCACAAGATCCAAGCTTATGACTTTGACATTGAGTAGGTCAAGGGAAGAACAATGCTAGGCGTATGCACTTTCCACAGACCGCAACGTTGTCATTGATGAGTTTGGACAATAATCGAGGGCTCTCGACTGCTAGAGCACTAAGGATCGTTTTGCTTGTGAGATTTGGATGGACAGTGACGATGACAGTACAAAGTGATGGACAAGGTGATCTATTACAGGGACAAGATCTTCGATCGAGGGATCCCACCAAGAAGATGATACGCCGCATGATTCTCCATTATCTGCCACCGTATTTTACCAAACCTAGTAGGGCCATCATGGAGAGGCCTTCTGAAGGGCTCTCAAGGAGGACGTGCTCCAATATGTCGTGGAATGCGAGGTTTGCCGCCGTAACAAAGGAGAGATGAACCATCCGGCGTGATTATTGCAGCCTCTTCCCATACCTCGAGGGGAAATGGGAGAGTATCTCGATGGACTTCATTATAGGGTTTCTCACTTGAGATAGGGCAAGGATTGCATATTTGTGGCCGTTGATCGACCGACTAAATATGCTCATTTTTTCGCCATATCGGCACATTACACTACAAAGACAGCAGCGCAGTTGTTCTTCTGTGGATGTTTTCAGACACATAGTTTTCCCCGAAGACCATTGTCAAGGATGTGGATAGTCGTCATGGGCGGATTTGGCAGAGCTTTTCTCGTTTGGTGGGGCACCGGAAGTCGGGCTGCACCGAGTACTAGTTACTACCCCCGCATCGATGGACAAACTTAATGAGATAGTGAACAAGGGGAGTCGGAGGGTTACTTGCGTAACTATGTCGCCAGCGTCAAGGCATGGTCGATGTGTTGCACTTGGGAGTATCAAGCAACAACACTCATCATATGTCCATCGGGTATGTGTCCGTTTATGCATTGTATGGATATCATGCTTTATCTTTTGGCCGACATGATGTTTGTGCTAGCAAGGCTCCTAGAGCCAAGGATTGCATCCAAGAGAGTCGATATACCTCGGCAGCTCTCAAGGATAACATGGCTACAGCCGCGTAACCACCGTGTTGTACGATTGTGATGATTTGAGAGGCGCTTGAGGTAGGTGAATTGGTTTATCTACGCTTGCGCTCATATCGTAGTCCACGCCGCGGTATGGGCCGAAAGCTCAAGCCTCGCTTTCTATGGGCCATACAGGTGATACGCGTAATAGAAGTTGCATATGAGTTGGCTACCTAAGGTGTATCGTGATTGTAATATTCCTAATTAGCACCACTAATGGGAATATTTCATTTTATATAGGTTTCAAAGCGCTATAGTTAAATAAATTAATAAATAAAAGTGAGAAAGAGGGGGTCAACTCACTTTAATAAAATAAAGTGCTTCCTAGTAGAGTAACGTTGTAACTTAAAGGAAAGCCTTGGGGTCCACACTTTACATGAGAGAGGCCTCATGTAGACTCTAGAGGTAATCAAGGGCAGGCATAGGAGGAACTCATATCTAGCCAGGTTTTGAGGGAGCTAGGCACCTTTATAAAAGGTGGGGGTTTCACTCCATTTCATTATGGATATACATATTGATATTGAGAGATAGACTACTACTTCAAAGACGCCGGTTGTTTAGTCGGTCTCAAAGATCGTTTAGTGCTTAACCGAGTGTCTCCCATTTGAGACTTGAATTCTGGCTCCTGGGACTTTCGAGTACCGCTCAAGCAAGGTATTTCCTTCTGCTTTCTATAGGTATTTGGTGTAAAGTGGATTTTGGGGTGGACGTTGCGTAGGAGTTGTCTTGGAGTGACTGCAAATTCAGAGAGAGGACGTTGTCACAGGGAGGACGGTTTTGTTGAGCAAGCCGTTGTTGGGGTGGTGATTTGGCCGTGGTTTCAACGTTTTTCGCCTCAGGAGGTTGCCATTTCAGCTTCTGAGGGTTTTGGCAGGAGGATTCAGGCTCCTTTCTCGCCGTGTTCTCTTGAGCTCGCGCTCTTGGAGGCACAAATGTTTTCGTAGGAGGAGGGTTTCTCGGGGGTGATTTTTGAGGATCCGTTTAAGGCGGGTTTCGGGTTTTGTCCGGAGCAACAGTATAGGTGATCCGTAGATTTTACCATCTGCAAGGGGATCAGCCCCTAGCTTTAGTTCATCTGCTGGGGCAGTAGCTCACTCTGGCAGCTTTTCCAGTTGTACTGATGCGCTTATAGCGCCCATTTCCTATTTTTCCAGAGGATTCTTCACTTGCCTTGAGCAAGGATAGGTGCATTTATTCTCGATTATCCATTGTATCTCATTATATTCTCGTATTAATAAAATGGCTTAGCATTGCCGGCATTTTTATGTCTATTTGTTCCATATTCTAGTTCCGCATTTTGCTCTATATATAGTCGCTTGTTGTTTTGTCATGGTCATCAAGTATTTCCCATTGGGGATATGCTGGTATCAAAGCATAATTGGCTCACTGTATTCATATATCAGAAAGAGATCATACGTATAAATAGCAAGAAAAGACTAAAAACGCAATTGGAAAAAGGGCCAAAATATAAAGGGTCAAATTTTGGAAGTTTGGAATTAGAAGAAACTACTGGTTTTCCGGGTTTTGGGCAAAGGATCACCTTCCCAAATTCCCGGAATTTTATGAGTAGTTTTCGTTAAGTAAATCGCAGGTCAAAGTTAAGTTAAAAGAGTATGGTTTGGAGCAAAGAAGTACATTTCATGGGGAACTCGTAGACACATAGCGTGAAAGAGCCGATAAGTGCATATCATGAGAGGAAAACGGATGCACCTCCATCACGCAAGTGTGATGTCACAAAGATCAGCCGGCGCGCTGAAGGTTAGGCGACGGAAAACCCCAAGGGGTTTTCGTGATTGGAGGAGAGGATCAGCACATCCCACCACGGTCGAGCATGTTGCCACTCAAGATATGGCATCACATACACCCACACGTCCTACCATGCCCACTTTTCCGGATGAAGACATAGGGCAAAGAACACAATGAGAGCTTCCAGCCGGGCCACATGGGGTGACTATTTTGCAGAAAGTACTGCATACGGCGGGAGTTCATGGAGGCTCTTCTGCTCGTGAGACTATATCCCGGTCCAAAGATGGCATTAGACCCCGTGATCATCACCGGCATCGCATCATGGTAGAGACTACCACCGCACAAGCCTACAGAGATTATGTTCAAATTTCCAAATACGTGATAGTAGACTCACAACTTTCACAGAGGGAACAAGGACTCATTAAGATAGGGGCTTACAGCCCACGCGATTTATCTCCATCTACCGACATTTGACGGTCATCCAGGCGCCGTAAAAGCTTCTGTGACAAGTTGATACCTCTTCCAAATTTCGACCGAGTATCTGGGAGAGGGAAACCATTAAAATGGTTGCTCCCGCACTTGGAGGCTGAGGGGCACACAAAATTGCAGGAGTCCGAGGTTACACCTAGTGTGACACAGGGTTCAATTCCTCACTGGAGACCTCCTTGGCCATGCCTGGCTGGATGTGGCAAGGGAGAAGGTAGAGCCTACCCGGCAAGAGAGCCATCCATCAGAGGTGATGACCGGGAGTCGCGTCCGAGTCTTCGGTGGTAGAGAAAAGAGAGACAGAGGGTGCAGGTCAAGAGATACCCACCTTCGATGAGGCACTGGGGGCAGTGACAGAGAGGTATTGATGATGGTCAAGAAAGGGCAGACACTGCCGGACGGACATCTTCGAGTTTTGAGGGAGAAGGCCACGTCAAGACGGAGGTCGTTTTGTTGTGTGACTGTGAGCCGGAGGGTATGAGAGTGACTTGTGCTAAGTCTGCACGTTGGTCCGCATTGGGGAACAACTAGATTCCCCGATGGTACCATCGGGGAGGGCACGGAGCTGTCAGATTATCTCCTTCGGTGTATGCATGGATGGACCAGTGTTGTTGTTGGGACATCTCTTCCCGTTGGAGAGAGAGAGGCAGAGCCACTCCAGTCGATCCTCATATGTTGACTTGGATAGCGCATGAGACGAATGAGTTGCATGGTACAAGATCCAGTATGTTGAGGTTGGATGGAGAGAGATTTGAGTTGTTACCTGTGGGAGCTGCCATGGAGATGGTGGTGGACCTGTGTGCAAGGGGCTCACAGAGTTCCTAGGTGTTGAGCATGGGCTGTGGACCCTGCATTGCTATTTGGGATCCGTGGGATCACTCTATCATTTCCCAGCAGGCCACCGACTATGCCTTGGAGAGCATGGGCTTGGCCTAGTAGCAAGAGCATGTGCGTTTGGGTCACTTCCAAGTACAACCGGGCTTATGGGTAGACTCCCTAGGTTGTTTTGGTATGACACTCGTACACGGATCACGGGTGGTCAACATACTGCAGAGTTTGTCTGGAGAGGTGGCATTGGCAGCTACCGATGGCGCTCTGTATGGGGCCAAGGATTCTTCACCTTGTGTGGGGCACAGAGGACGCAAGCAGTAGGCCGAGCAAAGGGTGGTAACACTACCGACACTTAGGGAGATTCACTTCGGACCCCTTGAGGAGGATTTGAGTGACATCCTTTCTGGCCGGCAAGGTGTATAGTGGGTACGACTATGGGAGACGATGTTGCCAATTGGTGGTAGTCCGACATGTAGGGCGCGCTTTCTAGGTCATCACATCCAGGATGTAGGAGCCTTAGCATTGAGCTATGGATTGTTTGGGGATGTTGGAGTAGCATGGTGGTGTACCATAGTGTGTGGGATCGTATTGTGGAGTAGGAGTACCCTACATCACATCGAGAGCATGCAGAGAGGACCGATGCCCGGACACAATTAGGGCACCTGGATGGCACGTGGTGCCGCAAAGAAAGAGGTACATGGTATCCAAATAAAGATACATGGGTATGCCTCAAGCAGTACAAGGCAGCATGCTGGGAGGAGCAGGATGATCACGGCATGCGAGGGCATACGTGTACGTACGCGTGGTCTTAGAGCATTGCTTCCAGGAGACTCATGACTGTGGACATCGGGCTTACCTGAGAGTCGTTCACCTGTGATCGATGAGGAGACTGCAGGAGCGATACTTGATGGCATTCGTGGGGATTCACACATCCGACACTCTTCTACATCACTCATGGGCACAACTGATTTTGTTGTTGTCCTTTGGCACTTTGGGCATGAGCAACAGGGTCCGTGAGGCACACCCACGACATTTGGATGGCCCTCAAGACACTAGGCGAGAGACTTCTCACAAAGGGTGACTGGCCGGGTGTGCTGCTGGACAGCCTACAGGTGGGGATGAGATGATCCTTGGCAGAGGTGGTGCATCGGGCCATCACCGAGCCTACGCTTGGGAGCAGGCCATGAGGAGACATGCATCATTTTTCCCTCGTGGCATGGTCAGAGATCATGCATGAGCAAAGGATACGGGTACAACAGAGAGGTGGTATCCCGCATGTGTCCGGGCTCCAAGACTGGGGTCGATACTTTTTCGAGAGGGTGGATGGTATGTCTGAAGGCAGATGAGATGGCGGAGGTAGAACAGAGGGCACCTTCGTATGCTGCAGAGGACTCCTTTCACACGAGTCCATAGGATCGCTGAGGTCGCTTCGGGGAGCGAAGGCAAGCCATGCATGGATGGAGACAAGAGACCTGAGCTATATTCTACAGTGTCTAGGGTGAGCAAGCCGTGGGACTCGCGAGAGATACTGGGTGAAGAGTCATTTGTGACAATCTCACGGAGCAAAATAGGTGATGGAGCCCGAGTCGGCAAAGGAGGACACTACTCACATCCGATGATATTCCTTTGAGAGAGAGCCGATGGGCACTCACATCGAGTCCGTGGTGGATATGCGCCTAACCATGGGGCCTATCGAGGAGGAGCGCGCCCGCATTGACATCGGTAGGCACAAAGGACGACTATTGCAGATCCATATCCTCTTGAGGTGTTGAGGTTGATGGGATTGTTGGCGTGGGGTTGGCAGACAAGCAGGAGCTGTTGGATATGTTGGAGCATCCATCTTTGGGTCGACACCGGGATGAGGCGGCGAGATAGATGTACTCGCAAGCCGGCCAGAGCTTCGTTAGCCGTTTTTAGTGGGTGAAACACTTCAGAGTACATCAGATGGAGCTGGCAACATACCTGCTCCACTTTTGCCCATTATAGAGAGGGGCTCTTCAATGTGCACGCCCATTGACTGCATGTGGTAGAGCAAAGGGGAGTTGATTATTGTGTCGGCGTTAAATATCCTGCATGTTCCATATACCGTTTTGTTGCTACATCAGATTCTTCATCTAGGATGGATCAAGCGGGAGATCATGAGTTGGTACCTCTAGATGGTCAGATTCTTCGTAGGGAGCAATGGGCCGAGCGGCCCTTGGACACCGTAGGTTATAGATTCCAAATGGGCAGGCGGCACAAGACATCATTTCTTCAAAGACGATCCCGATTTCAGAGAGCAGATCAACATGGGATTGAGTCACAACTTGACTGAGAGGTGATGAGTTGTGCTTGGAGGGGTAGCATATGTGCCACAGCGACAGCGTTAAAGAAAGAGCCCGAGAGCATTGATAAGCGCCATTGTCTTCTAATTCTTAGAGCATTAGTCATAGCCGTAGGCAAAGGCATGGCCCGAGCCGTTGACTTGGGCGATTATTGGCCATGGTGGCGATGGGATCCTGGGGATTATTGGTCGACCGTACCGTGGAGAGGCCGCCTTGGGATCCCGGCATTGAGATATCCCTTCGTATCGTGGTGATGCAGAGGCGAGAGGTTTCTGGGACTCCAGGCACATTTTGCGCATTGGTGGGAGCATCGCCTAGAGAGTAGGCTTGTTCAAGCGTTGCTTGAGGACAAGCAATTTTTGCCTAGATGAGGATGCCACTTGGGAGAGCGAGCAGATTTTACAAAGATCCATCACTTCCCGCTTGCTCGAGGACAAGCAACGTTTACAGTCGGGGAGGCTGCACACTCCTAATTGTGTACCCGCTAATGGGAATATTTCATTTTTATATAGTTTTGCGATTATATAGTTAAATTACTAAATAAAAGTGAGAAAAGAGGGGGTCAACTCACTTTAATAAAATAAAGTGCTTCCTAGTAGAGTAACGTTGTAACTTAAAGGAAAGCCTTGGGGTCCACACTTACATGAGAGGCCTCACGTAGACTCTAGAGGTAATCGCGTTGTGCATAGGTGAACTCAAGGACGCAGCTAGGGTTTTGAGGAAGCTAGCACTATGTGCTGTGGGTTTCACTCCATTTGGCATTATGGATATGTTAATTGATATTGAGAGATAGACTTCGTCTACTTCAGCACGCCTCGCTGTTTAGCCTGCCCACAAGACTGCTAGTGCGAACCGAGTGTCTCTGGCCGCAGATCTCACCCTGGCTCCTCGGGACGAGGCGTTCGCCGAGCAAGGTATTTCAGCTTTCTATAGGTGGTTTGCAGGCGGATTTTTGGGGTGGACGCGTAGGAGGCTGGTTCTGAGTGACTGCTAGTACTCCACCAGAGAGAGGACGGGGCTTAACAGGTGACGCATTGTTGAGCGCGTTGTTGTGTGGTGATTTGGCCGTGGTTTCGTCATGTACTTTCGAGGAGGTTGCCATTTCAGCCGGGAGGTTTTGCAGATTCAAATTTTCTCGCGTGTTCCTTGAGCTTCGTTGTTCCTGAGGCACAACGTTTTTGTAGGAGGAGGGTTTCTCCGGGGTGATTTTCGAAGGTGGTCCGTTTGGCAGGTTTCGGGTTTTGTCTGACAGTGAGTATAGGTGATCCGTAGATTTTTAGCTCATTCTATGGGGATCAGCCCCTAGCTTGCCATTCCAGTTGTATTGTGCCAGCTCACTGCCAGCTTTCCTGTGCCACTGATGCAGCTTTCTATAGCAGCCATTTCCTATTTTCCCAGAGGATTCTTCACTTGCCTTGAGCAAGGATAGGTGCATTTATTCCGATTATCCATTGTATCTCATTATATTCTCGCATTAATAAAATGGTTTAGCATTCCGACATTTTTGTCTATTTGTTCCATATTCTAGTTCCGCATTTTGCTCTATATAGTCGCTTGTTGTTTTGCCGTGTATTACGTTATTTTATCGGGGGGATATACAAGGGATTCATAACGTTTTTCACGCATCATGCTCGAAGAAGGCATCGGGGGGTATACATCATGACAGAGGAGCTTCCACCTGCAGATGACGACGGCACTTGGTAAGCATACCAAGGCCATTATTGACACTAGGGGAGAGGCAATGCGACGGAAAGCAGATAGTTAGGAGTACCTAGTGAGGTGGGAGGAACTTGACGCATGAGGATGCCACCTGGGAGAGTGAGAAGATTTTGCAACATCCATCATTACACCGCTTGAAGACAAGCAACGTTTTGCCTGGGGAGACCGCAATATTCCCCAAATTTAGCAAATACCTAATTGGAAATATTAATTTTGTCTATTTTGCCTTCATAGAGTTAAAATATAAATAAAGTAGGTGAAGGAAACACTTAGCTCACACTTGATAAAAATAATTCCTAAAGTCACTTAAGAGACATGTCTATTTGGCAATGCTGGCCTAGTGGTCAAGTGGCAAAATTAGGAAAGGGAGCAACGAAAGGGGCTGGGCCCAAACAAGTGCGCAGTGAGTTGACAAAAGAGGTCAAGGAGACAACGAGAGATTGTGGGGTCAGTGAGGGATAGACTCACCAAGCATAAAAGGAGGAGGGGTCTCCTCATCCCTCATTCATTCTCGATTATGCATTCGAGATTTGTCTTCGACATTGAGCACGCTTGGCTATTTAGCAAAGTCTCGCATGTACTATTCGCACATCGAGTGTCTCCGTTCGCAGATCCCAACCTCACTCCCCCGAAGGACTTCGAGCGCCCTCGCTTCAGTGAGGAATTTCACCCTTGTTTTATCGGAGGGAGCTGCGCGTTGTCAGAGGAGCATCCACTGTGGGAGAGCAAGCGTCGTTAGTGAGAGGGAGGACGAATTCGTAGGAGGAGGTGTTCCGAATTGGGGATTAGTTGGTGGAGCTCAATGATAGTGGGTAAGGGGCCAACTCTTCCCTATTCCAAATCTGTTTTGGAGGAGTTAGGGCCCATATTTTGGAGAAGATCATTCAAAGCCAGTCATTCCTCCGAGGGAATGTGAGTGCCTCAAGGGAGCCATTTTCTAGGTCGACTAATTTTGAAAAGCTTTATGGGCTTTTCTGGTATTGGGAGTAGAGGCCATTCCCGGGGTTTCAGACCGAGATATGTACCTAAAGATTCACCATTTCAAGAAGAGGCAAAGAAGACAAAGAGCGCGCGCAGCTTGGAGATAACGTGCCTAGAGTTAATACCATGCCGAGTCCCATTATGAGAGTATTTCACGCTTGCCTAGTGTACAAGGTGCCATCATTCTGACCACCTTTGTACTCATTTTCTATCTTTCAAAGATTAATAAAATGGCTCAAAGATTCTCCATGTTGGTTATTGTTCATGTGATATCTCTCTATTTGTTGTTTGTCTATGTTTATGTGCTTTATATTGTTGTTTATTTCACTTGGAATATTACATTGTCCATCGGGAAGCTCAGGCATTCCTCCATGGGCATGCGTCACCTCTCCCCGCGTTGCGTCATTTCGTTGTCTCGCTATGTACTCTTGATCCTCCGACCAACAACTAATTCTTCCCTCACCGTCGTCGAATAACTCAAATCTTATCTTTGTCCGAGCACCGCTTCCGTTAGAAGAATTCGATCTCGAGATTCACTCAATCGTGTGCGTTCTCCAACTAACCCTCAAGCCTTCCTTTATACTTTTCCTCTTGAGAAATCAACGATTGTGATCGAATCCTTAATCAATGGCTAAGATTAAATTAGACATGATCCTTCGCCACTGCTTCTCACCCACATTTAAATTAATTCACTTCAATTATTTTAATTCTGTTTTAACTTAGCTCCATTAAAAACAAACAATTATTTGAATAACTTTCACTCCAAGTGGAATTTCTCCAAATGATTTTTGTCTGAGATCTCATGTGTTCCTCAGCCTCTCCACAAAATTCTCTAAACTAGACATCCGATAGCCGCCCAAAAATGAATATAGAATATTCTAGAAACTCACGTATCGACTTCAAGATGATCCTAGCCTTGATTAAGATTTAATCTTGGTCGTCGGAGTCCCAACAGAGGATTATAAGAAGTTGATGGGCACTTGAGAAGAGCACACCTAGAACATCAAAAGTTCGATTTCCTTGCGTATCTATTTTCGCAGTAGTAGTACTTACTGTTTGACAACTGACTAAATAATGAGTGAGGGGCAAGGACAAGAGTCCGGAGGAGATTTTCCCAGTTCAGAGCCGCCGCATGAGGGTCAAGTTTCCTTAGTGAGGTTGTGCAAAGGCAACACAGAAGCTGTGAGGTAGAGTTAGATTTGCCAGATTGAGGGTCGATTCAGCCTCGGAGACCAAAAAGATTCCCGGGAGGGACCAACGAGTCATTCTCGGGGAGGTCGGATTGGGCAAACGGCTTGATCGGGCTGCGCTCCAAGTAGAGCTGCATTTAGCTGGTTGCGCAGTTTACGTCGCAGACTCGACGCAGGGGTTTTGAGGAGCCCATCTGGGAGTCAGCTTCAAAGTCCGGAACAGTGTTGTGGAGACAGTAATCTTGTCTCACAAAATTTTGTGGCCGCCTTCCTATAGATTTCAACAGTGACCCGTATTGTACTCGTATTTTCACTCATACATAATAATAAAAACTCCTCACGTTTCATCTGCTTCCCAAGTTGAGTCTTTCTAGACATTTGTCCAAAAATAATCTGTCATTTTTATCAGGTGTTAGCATTTTCTCAATTTTCAACGATATTTTCTTCCATTGCTTATTTAGAAATTTACTACAGAATTATTTGGTATTCGTCGTAGCAAACTACAAGATAAATTGTTAAATAAAATAACAATTAGAAAAATAATTTCCAAGCAGTTATAATAGATGAAATTTTCACAATATTCAACCGTTTAACTAAAATTTCGATTTGTTGGGAAATAGCCTCTCGCTCCAACAAATTTCTAGACTCTCTTCGTCGACTCGCCTTGGAAATGAGGCATTTTATTTTGAATTGAATTTTTTCCTTTTGAAAATAGCCTTAAATCATTTTGATGAATTTTCCACTGGAGGGTAATTAATTTTTCCCTTCATTTTAATTTTGATCATTTTTCTGCTAATTTTTATTTTATTTTTTCCAGAATTTAATTATTAGACTCAAAAAGGGGATTAAATATTTTTCCCACCCTATAAATGTATCTAAAAAATATTTTGGTGATCAGGTTCTAATTATGAGGAACCATTCATCAAAAATATTCCCTGACAACACTTTTACATTAAGATATTACAAAATCAAACTTGTAAAAAGGGGAAATTAAGACATAGACACAAACGTCATAAGACTTAACCAAATTTACATCAGACACACTATCTAGTATGATAAAATACATAGACTCGATAACACTAAGACTCGTCTAAGATCTTATCAACAAGCTCCACCCTAGCTTTGGGGTATATCTAGGAGAAAAAAAAACTCAATTATCCATGTTTACAAACACAAATAATTTGGGGAGGTTAAAAACTCCCTAGATTGAAACCCTTTAAGAAGAATCATAGGCTTACCTAGGTGTTGTTACATGGCTTAATATTCATACTAGAATCATTTTTACAATACAAAGTAGAATTTAATCATAATGATGATATTGACTCAAAAGATGTATTCTATTGATTTATACTCTACTTCTTGACCGTTGACATGTACATGGTCAACACCTCCCTAGGTAGGAATGGTTAATAGATGACCTTATTAGGTGTTCTCAACCCTAAGGGGAAGTGACATGTCCTTGGTCTACCTTTCAATCTATAGGTGCCATGTGAATACGATGGAATGGAGGGGAAAAGACTTCATGGTCAACGACAGGGATATGGGGAGCCTCCCCCCCTTTCGACCAAGCCATGAAGCGAGCTTCCTCTAGGAGTGCGCTCCCAAAATTCACTCCCACAGGAGTGAATTTTCGGGAACGCACTCCCTAAAAAAAAAAAAAATTCTCCTACCTTTTTTTGCATACGTTTGCCGAAACACAATTTTTTTCAAAGAAACAGATTTTTTTTAGTGGGGCAAGTCCTAATGATCAAGTTTGAAGTGGTTCTCGCAATTCATGGCAGGCGTTAAATTAAGTGATATTATTCTTTATCTTTCATTTTCATCCTACTTAAATTTTTAACATTACTCATGAAAATGACTCGTGATGCTTCTGAGAGTGGTTCTGACTCATTGGATTGTATGGAGAAAGTAGAATTTTAGATCTCACTCAAAATACAAAAAACTTATCGTCAGATTGGGGATTGCTATGTTTCCATTGATTTTGTGATGTACTAGGGTATGGAACTCATATTTAATCAAGAGCACCAATCTCTCCATGTACGTTGATGTTCGTAACATTGGCTGTTGAACTCTTCTATCATGACCCTACTAAAAATTTACTCCATCACTCAAACAAAATCTTGACTTGACATGCTACAGCTTTTCTATCTTATGTTAATGCTTAGAGGGCAGGCGAATAGACAAAGATCCCAAGGTAGGCAATGATTTTGATGATATGTAGGTATTTGTTGTAGCATGATTTTTTTGGATGCTAGAGGCCATCTAGAGCTTGTTTGTTGATGTATTTTCGGTTCAAAGATGGATTGCACCGATGCTATTTTGGTTGGTGTGCACTTACATGCTATATAAATGAAAACTTGTAATTTGTGGGACTTGTGGTTGATGAATATTGTAACTACTAGATGATTGATGTTATATGGTTTAATCCATGTTTCTTATGCTTTTCATAATGAATTCATCATTCTACATGCTTGTTGACATATACGCATCAAAATATATATTATATAAAATTCCGCTCCCGATTCGCTCCTAGCCCAAGAGCTTTTGAAAATGTCGCTCCCCGCTCCCACTTCCGCTCCCAAGCAACCTTGGTCAAGGACCAACCCGATGAGGATCGTCATCCTAGGTGTATTTATGTGAGGAGGGAGCAATTGTAGATGCATGAGCTACCAACTCGGCCTATGTTTTTCCACCTCTGTGCGTTCCCCTCACTTTTTCAATCTTCTTTGTATTACTACTCATGAGTCATATCTCAAGGAATGAGAGCTTGCTTTGTATGATGATACCGTTTATTTACCCTTGATGGGGTTGTTCATTGCCCATTAGGTTGGGGTATGCAAGGGTTCATTTTTCTCTTATGATGATAGCAACATTGCCCCATGAACTAGGTGGTGGCCATAATGAGGAGGTGGAGTTGATGCTCGGCTTTTGCCTTTATGTTGCAAGAAACGTGGGTCTGGGGTCTATTTCAACCTAGAAACGAAATGGAAACGCGTTTCATCAGACACAAATTTCGGAAATGTTCCGCCCATATTGGGCCATTTCACATTGGGGAAACGTGGCCGGCAATGAACGAAAACACATTTCCCTAAGCCGTATGGGTGTGTTTCCGTCACTTTAAAGTTAATTTTTTTTACTTTTTGGGTTTCATGCGTTTTATTATTATTTTTAATTGTGGAAACTGCTTTTTGTATCATGTATGTTTTAAGATTTCACATAACATTTCTTAAATGTCCTAAATTATTATATATATATATATATATATATATATATATATATATACACATATCGTGTTTCCATACTCGAATTGGGAGGTTGCTTGCACTATACCCGTTTCGAAAACTGCTGCTTCCCTACTTCGTGCAACTTAGCTTTTGCCGATGTGCTAATTTGAATGTCCCCACTATATTTTGCATTTTGATTTTTCTTTTGTTTTGTTTGTGGTCACTACATGCTCTTTCTATTTCTTTTAGCTATATCAACTTCCCAAGGAAAATTTCCTGTGCCCTACCTGTGTAATGTGGATATGTGGGTGTCGAACCAAAGGGTTAGTTGAACCCGAAGAATGGTGGAATAGGGGCTTGTAATGTATGAAAGCAAGGGCGTAGCCAGGGGAGATAGAGCTACACTGACCCAATCATGGCTTCCCAAGTATTTCCCCTCCTATACCCTTTGGGCCATTAGGGGAGGTCTCATTGGAAGAGGAACGAAATTAACTCCCATTTAAGGTGAGGGAACAAGATCACGACCAAGAACTTTGTTTTTTCCAAGTTGCCCCATAATTCAGTGTCAAATGCCCAAATACAAACAAGCATTAGCACCAATCGTAAAATGAATAAAGTACCTTTGCTCAAAATCCCACATTCCAACATGCTCTTGCCGATGGGCGAGGAAACATATGATCGATGCCGCGGCGTAGATATGAATGGTACATCGTCATCGCTACCGCTGGCCGTCAAGGGTTGTCAATCGTTGGCCGCCGCCTAGAAGAGATGATGGGAGAAAAATTTCTCCTATGGGGTCACCTCCACTTTTGGTGGGTAAATAATCCAACTAGGTTTACACTGGTCCATTATTTCACCCATATTATCCCAATGAACATCTTAAAACAATATTTCCTAAGCTTTCCCTCGTACCGGAAAGAAACCACCAAAGTGTGAGAAAGCAAGAATGCGGTCATATGGGGGCACTATGTTCCCCTAAAGGCTGCACTTGATTAAGAAACTCTATCACATTTGCGTAATTTTGGAAGGTAACACACTGGAAAATCCTCAATACAAGACTTTCAAAGCCTTTACCATTGAGTGTCACACTTAAGCTATAGATATTGGAGGAGTGTTAGGCCGACGAGGCAATTCAATTGCATATTTCATTTTGAAAATAAATGATGCTAAGAAAGAATGTAGTACATATGACAAAGAGTTGGGGTTACAGTCAAGCTTTGAAATGTCTATAATTATGTTTTACACAAGGAAATATATTTCTTATCGGGCGACCATCAAGCTTTGAAATACATAAATTCCCAGAATAGATTGTTTAACAAACATACCAGGTGGATCTCCTTTCTGCAGAGTTATACCTCCGTAGTACAACATAGTTCATAGTGGCAGATGCTTAGAGTGGAAGACAACATTTATGTGTGAAATCATAGACTGAGTTCATGGAAGTAATATATGAAGCGGATGCATGTTTTAGTAAAAAATTTGAGGCTCTTAGTAGTCAAGACTCAAAACAACACAAGCAAAAAATCTTATGATGATTATTTGCTAGTAGATGGGTTTCGTTTAAAGGCCGGTAGTTGGTGCATTACAGCTGAATCCATGAGGGATAAGTAAATTTAAGAACTGAACTCAAGCATCATGGGGGCCATTTTGGAAGGGATAAAACATATATTTGGACATTGAGATATTGTGTTGACCTAAATTAAGATGAGACATCAATAGAGAAATTTGAACATGCAAAATTTGTCAAGTTTCAGAGGAAGGCAAAATAAATACAAGATTGTATAACTTGTCATTTCCTTTGCTTAAGGAGCTCTAGATAGATGTTTCACCATGAATTTTTATAGGGAAGATTACAAAATAAAGGCAAAAAGGAATGGCGTATTTTTGGTAATGGATCGCGTTTCTCAAAAAATGGTTCATTTTCCAAGACTACAAAAAAAGGTGCAATATCCTTAACCTATTGTCGATTCCAGGGATATTTTGAAATAGGACACACAAGAGTGAGGTCAAAATATTTCTAGAATGGGCAATTGAGTTAAACAATGCAAAAAGATAAATGATGTGATATACAAGAGTGAGGTCAAAACATGACCCCCACTCCTATCTATCCGACCTTAATATTCCCAATATCGACAAGCCAATTAAGTTTAGACAAAAAGGGCAAATGTTGCTATAGAAATTGTAAATTTATCTTTCAATAAATAGTACGATTACATGTGTTTTTGCAACCATAGCCAAGCATTCCCAACCGTGTGCGCTCCCGTGGCCGCCGCGCATAGTAGTCTGCACGCCTGTCGTCTCCCTCTTATCGCCATGGTCAGCGAGAGGGGAATCCGAACCCCTCCTCTTCCTCCGGAGGTGAGCGCCTTCAAGACCCCGGGTGGCATCTTGCGCAAACGTCCTCCTTCAATGCGTAGAAATTGGCCAAAAAAATGGGATGACCCTGCGGGGTCTCTCCCGTAAGAAGAAACATGCGCATCTCGCCCCGACCCAGAGAGTCCCCATAGGGAAATTCACGTGGGCTCGCCATCTCCCAAAGTTGTGGATGACTGGCTCGTGAGGAACTGATCCCTTTAACCAAAGAAGGCATGTTATTTTGTCTAAGAAGGCTTCTTTGTGTTTTTTTCGAAAGTAGAGGATAGAGCTCTCATTTTTAGGAACGGCCCATACTTCATGGGGCCACAAGGCCTATACCTAAATAAGTGGTCACGGACTTACCCCTCCCAAGACATGCCCTCTCAGCTCCAATTTGGGTGCGTCTGCCCCATCTCCCACCGTGACCGCCGGGAACCAAAGTCCCTTTCATATTATTAGCAATGCCCTAAGAAAATATATCAATTAAGTTGTAAGAAAAGACCAAGATTCATGCCCGCACTGCAGCGAAGTAGATTCAGCATAGGCTACCTACAATCAAACTAACAGCTACTGATATCCACGTTCAAGAGCTAGACTATGAACAACTCCCCTTCAAATCCAGACATTGTCACTAGTATGGTCATTTCGCAAGACATTGCAAGAAAAAGGTTGAGGAGAAATCTAAGAAAACTAAGGGTGAGCAATGGACTCTAGTCCGTAAAGCAAACTCTACCTAAAAAAGGAAATGGGAAAGGCACCACAAAGGGGAATACCTCTACAATCCAGATCAACAAAGACAGAGCTCCATCCCCATCTAGGATGTGACTCAATCCCCAATGACAAGGAAAGCACCCCCGCAGTCCCTCCAATCAACCTTGACACCGTGGAATGCACGTGCCTCCCACCTCAAACAATGATGGTGAAGACACAAATTCCTCTTAGTGCCTCTCAAGATATACATTCCAACCCCTCATACATAGAAATCACAAAGAAAAAAATCCAAGCCAGACAACTCCTACTCCTCACAGAGGATGAGACCTTTGAGAGACCGACAAAAAGAGGCCGAAAGGAAATCCCATAAAGAAGTCGGGAAGCAGGAGGCAAAGAGGATAAAAACAAGGAAGCCAACCCACAATAGAGATGTCTATCGGGAGAAACACTTCAGAGCAAGGCTTCCCAAGGGAGGATTCATTAACTCCTTCCCCGGTAAATAATGCGTCTAATCTCTTGGAATTGCGTAGGCTTGGGGAACCCATCGAAAATTGATGGCGTCAAAGACCTCTTGAAAATAGGACCCCTTATTATTCTCAGCCCAAGAGACTAAAATCGGGGGCTTGCCCTCTCCTTGACATCAGCAAGTTGAAGTGGAAGAAAATGCAAAGTAAAGCAAGAAGTCTAAGGGGCTCTTTAGGTGGATTAGCTGTTTCCATGGTCGCATGAACTTTCCAATCAACAACTCCTTTGAGACCAACAATGGATCTTCACCTTGTGCCATAACTGCATATGTTGACCTTTTTCCTTATTGAATCTTTGTGTACTTGTACTTTATGTTGAAAAAAGAGAGTGTTAAACTTTTCACCTTTCCTAGAGCAAGATTCCCCAAAACAGTATCATTATGGTCGAAGATATAAATATAGTCCCGAAAAAAAAAAGAGAAAAGAGGGGAGGTAACAAAGAATAACATATCAAATGCCACCTCTTGTATGGAAGATCTTATTCAGCAAGGGGATCTCCTAGACCTTTAACCCGGGTGAGAGGCCTTACACTGACCAACAAAATCGGGGAGGACCACATTTTAGCCCTCTGGGATAGATTCTTAGTCCAAGGCACATCGCCGGAGAAAAAAGATAATCTCAACAAAAATTCTTCCTAAAATTACCTCGACCACAAGCCCATTCAACTACTTGTGGAAGATGAAGAAGACTTGGGTCCAATCCCCTTCTAGGTTCAACCCTCTCTCGGATTGAAAGAGAAGGATTCTCCAAAACTATACGAGCAGCCTGGGCTAAACCAATCACCGGGTCACCAAGCTATGTGTGGGAGCAAAAACTTAAGGCAACAAAGCATGCCCTAAAAGAGTGGATAAGAAAACCTATTAAAACTCCAACTAGTTAGAGAAAAGAAGCAGTTCACTCACTGGAGACCCTGCAACTGGAAATGGAAAGCAAAAGTATCACTTCTGAGGTGCTTGACAAAGAGGTGAAAGCTCAAAGCTCCTCCTATCACTCCTTCCGCATGGAAAAATAATATTGGAGAATCAAATTCAAGAAGTACTGCGGATCAAGGCGTGGATCCTCGAACACCCTCCTTCTTCCACCACCACACAGAGGCTCGCCTCTACCGCAATCACATCACGAAATCACAAATAACCGAGGAGCCGTATATAAAGGGTTTGACCAACCAAAGCAAGAAGAAAAGCCACTTCAAAAACCTCTATGGCCCCGGGGATATGGCGTTTAAGAGGACACAACAGACCTTCTTTCACCATTCCCCATCTTGTCTCGTCTGCAGGACAACCCTAATATCCCCAACGGGAAATATCAAGAATAATACGTAAATATGCCAGACAGATATATAAAACAAAATGCCGGGGAATCCGTAACATGGAACAAGTACACATAGAATGCCGTAACACGAAGCCATTTTATTAATCCGAGAATACATATATAGGGGTACAAGATAATCGAATGAGGCACCTATCCTTGCCCTAGGCAAGTGGAGACCCTCTCGAACAAAGAATGATTGCAATAGGACAAGCCCCAAATGGGCCGAAGAACCTATGGAAAACTGCCGCCGCAATGCACCGGAACTAGGGCCGATCCCCTCAATGGAATGAGCCGAAAACTCGAGAAAGGTAGCTGATCTCAATCCTCCGTACAAACCCCGTAAAACGTAGCGTATGTCTACCTTCGAAGATACACCAAACAACCTCACCAAAGGAAAACGCCGTCTCTCGCTGACAAGAAGCCACAAAACGCGAGCAAAAAGGGGTGAATCTAACCACAAATCCTCCGATGAGATAACCAAACTCGTGGCTGAAACACCTAAAACGCCGCCAAAACCCTCCACACAACAACCCCGCCACGTACTGCTGCCCCTAGGCCGGATCTCCGCGTCCCTCCTATCCGCGTATCTCGCGTCCTCTCTCTCTCGGATCTCGAAGGCCTTCCCTAGCCGGATCCGTCGGATCTGCATCCTCCCTATCCGGGACTGCGTCCTCTACTCCGGATCCGCCGGATCTCGCGTCCCTCCCTATCCAGACCGCGTCCTCTCTCGGATCCGCGTCCTCCCTAGCCGGATCTACCGGACTGCGTCCTCCCTATCCGCATCCGCATCCTATCTCTCCGGACCGCGTCCCCCGCCCGAGCCTCGCGCAGTTTCAAGAAAGGGGGTAACTCCTCTACCAAATCTCCACCGAAACTACCGCAAATCACCACCGAAATCGAAGGAAAAGAAACCTTGGCTCGAGCAGCACTCGAAGTCCCCCTGAGTCACAGTGAGACTCCGACCTAGACACGGCCACTGTATCAGTACGCAAACCGACTAAACACCTATGTCAAGTAGACAAAATAAGTCTAGCTCTCAATATCAATATCAAATCAACAATGCCAAATGAGGTGAGAACCCCACCTTTATAGTGCTAAACTCCCTCCAAAACCTTGACTGCGTCCTTCACTCTCCTTGGCCTCGCGCAGCTAACCTTGGGTCACCGTGAGGCCTCCCCTCATACTCATGTGGACCCCCAAAGGCCCCCTCTTTAAGTTATAACGTCAATCAACTAGGAAAAAACACTTATTTTATAAAGTGAGGTGACTCCTCTTATTTTCAACTTTATTTATTATTTCTAGCTAAAGCGGCAAAATTAAAACAAAATGAAATATTCCAATTAGCAATGCTAATTTGGAATATTGCTGTGCCTCTCGAAGCAAAAACGTTGCTTGTCCTCAAGCAAGTGATGGGATGCCGGTGAAGATCCCGTCATCCTCCCAAGTGGCATCCTCATCCCAGGCAGTTCTTCCATCTCACCAAGAACTCTTCGATCTTCACGTGCTTGCCTCTCCCTAGTGTCGATAATAGCCTCCTACTGCAAATACCGCATGCCCCTCATCATCCGTAGGCGGTAGCTCCTGCGGATCGTCACATGCTGGCCCGGTTTTTCAGCATGATATGAAAGATGTTAGATCCTGGCCGTCAGCGCCTCCAACTCATACGCAACCCTGGGCCCGATCCCGTATCACCCCGTATATCCATAAACGAGGCTTTAGCTTCTCCGCCCTTTTTCTCTTGAGCGAAGATCGTCTGCATGGCTATAGCCGGTGAGGTATCAGGTCCCCTACCTCAAAGTGTCTCTCCACCGACCCCACGCATACAACTGGGCCGATTCTGTGGTCGTGGCCATGTTGTCCTGGAGAGCTCTGGAGATGTCTTGGCTCTCTTGGATCCATAACTTGCCTGAGCTCGCTAATACCAAACATCATGTCCACAAAGATAAGGAATGATATCCATACAAAGCATAGAAAGGTGTCATATCGATGGACATATGGTGCGTTGTGTTGTAGCGCATCGCCTCAAATGTAGCCATTTCACGATGCTCGCTCGCCGGCCTAATCGACGTAGTTACGCAAGTAGCCCTCCGAGCCAAATTTTGTTAACTATCTCCTCGTCCGCCCGTCCGTCCGGGGATGATAACTAGTGCTCGTGTCAATTCGGTCCCCACTAGCTCCAAGAGCCTCGCCGTAATCCGCCCATGTTTGCCTTCGTCCTCGTCGGCCGACAATGACCCGGTGGGGTAGACCATCAATCGAAAACCCTGAAGAACAACTCCGCCACCCGTGCCGCCGTGTGAGCGTCGAAATGGCTAAAAAGTGAGCATACTTCACAAATTCGGTCAACTACCACGAAGATGCAATCCTTGCCCCGCATTGTGGGCAACCCCGTGATGAAGTCCATCGATATGCTCTCCCACTTCCCTCCGAATGGGAAGAGGCCGCAACAACCCCGGCGAGATGACTCATCTCTCCCTTTGTTTCGCCGGCAAACTCGCACTCCCCGACATGCCGTATACCTCCTTGAGGCCCTTCCATGCAAATCTCTCCCGATGGCCCCGTATGTCTCGGGTGAACCCCTACGGGTTCGCCAATGGTGAATCGTGGTGAAGCTCCTCGGAGTATTTTCTTCTGAGCCGAGATCCCTAATAAGAAGGATCTGTCTCTGCAGAAGATGATGATCTCATCGACCACCCCTGGTGACTCGCTATCCGCTACCTCGCCCATCCAGAACCTCGCATGCAAATCTATCTTTGGAGCACCGAACCAATACGAGCCTTCCACCGCCGTCCAGCCATGAGTGATAACGTGGCCGATCTACGAGAAAGGGCATCGCCTACCACGTTATTCTTCCCCTTGACATACTCTATGTCAAAGTCGTAGGTTCGGGATCTTGCCGATCCACTTCTCGTCGTCTCCCGCAATCGCTTCTCGCTTCCGTAGTAATTTCAACAGAGGATTCGTCTTCACTTGACCATGACCACTGTATCACAAATTTGGCTAATGCATGCATGATGGCAAGATCTCCTTTGTCGTATATGGGATATAACCTCTCGTGTGGGAGGAGATTCTAGCCTCTCGAAAGCACCTGGATGACCGTCCCGCATCAAACCGCACCAATCCCCTCTCCCGATGCATCGCACTCTAGGACAAAGGGCCGCGCAGGCCCGCAACGCTTAATACGGACAACTCGCTCATCACCTCCTCAACCTTGTCAAAGCTCGCCGTGCCGTGTCCGACCAACCGAATGCCCCCTTCCGTTAGATCCGTGAGGGGTGCGAGCGTCTGCCGAGAGAAGCCCTTGACGAACTTCCCGTAGTAGGTGCAAGATGCACTAATAAACCCCCTGGGCTCCGTCACATTCCGTGGCTCGGCGTCCCCGATAGCCCCGATTTTCTCCTCGTGGACTCTCACCCCGTCCACTCTATAATGTCCCGCATAATAAGATTCCGTCAACCCAAACTCACACTTGGAGAGCTTGGCATAGAACCGCTCCTCCAAAATGTGCAAGACCGTCTCAATATGGCCGGAGATGCTCCTCCCAAGTCCCGCGTATATAAGGATGTCATCAAAGAAAACCAAAGACAAACTTTCTCGCATGATCCCCGAAAATGTGATTCATACAAGATCGGAAAGTAGCAGTGTGCATTGGTCAACCCAAATGGCATGACCAGAAACTCAAAGTGCCCATAATGACACCGAAAGCGGTCTTGGAATGTCCCGTTCCCTCACGCGTATCCGATGGTACCCGAGCCTCAAATCAATCTTTGAGAAGAACCGTGTCTCTCTCAACTCATCCACGCCTCATCGATCCCGGGAATGGGGTACTCGTTCTTCTCAGTATCTCTTTCGTAGCCCCGTAGTCAATGCACATGCGTAATGTGCCGTCCTTCTTCTTCACCAAGACTACTCGAAGAAGCGAAAGGACTAGTGGCCGGGCCGAATGTGACCAAGGGCCAAAGAACTCCCGAATGGCTCGCTCTATCTCGTCCGATGTGCCTCGGGATGCCTAGCACGGTGTGGTAATCACAACCGTATCCCCTCGCCAAGCTCGATCGTGTGCTCAAACCCCGATCCGGTGGCTGCCCCGGGTGGAATATCCCTGGTGTCCATCGTATATCTGAAGCCGAGAATAGATCGTAGGATCGTGGTGCACCGTTCGCCCGTATCCACGCTCTCCGGGCTCCGGCACCACGCCCACTCTATATCTCCTATGGAAGGTTGCCTCCATGCCGTGTGCCGACACCTGCCCGGGGTGGGTATGTGCCGCCCTCGTATCTTCTCATGCTTCCTCGTCTTGGGATCATCCCACTCCATCTCTAGGGCCTTCCACCGTCGTGACCTTCCCTAGAGTAATAAGCCACCGAACTCCCAATATCACGTTGGTGTCCCAGATGTCCACCACAAAGAAGTGATCTCACAATGTATAAGTGCCCATCGCCATCATAACTCCTGGCATACGAGTACATGCCATGTCCGATCCCCCGGTACCAAAACAAAACCCATCGGCCTCTCCGTCCGTATGCCTCTCCGCTCAACCATCCGGGCATCAATGAAGTTGTGGGTGGCCCCACTATCGACTCAAGACTCGAAACTCGCCGTCCGCGCACTATCCCCCGTACGCGTTGTGAGTCAAATACTTGGGGACTCCCGCAATGCGGCTAGAGCCCCCCAAGCAAGTGCAAATGATGCCCCACCCGTCGCGGTGGTGGAGGTGGTAAGGTACTCGTGGCCGATAACAACCCCCGCCTCCTCATCATCCTCTTCATCCTCTTCTCCGTCACGCTTCTCGTGAGAAGACCTCTATGAAATGTGCCTTCCCCGCACATTTGTGTCCCTAAGTGTCCATGGCTCCCGGCAAGTAGCACAATCGCTTCCGCCACCCCCGCCCTCCCGGCCTCATCATCAATCCGCCCTCGTCCCGATTCGCCTTGGGAGGCTGAGCCTCGTGGTCTTACCCTTAGGTCGGGAAAGCCCACCTGGGATAAGGTGGCCGAGTCTTGGCAAGACATCCGGCAGTCTCGAGTCCTAACATGGCATCCCGCAAGGTAGCCTCTGGCTTGTTCGATCGCATCTGTTGTTTTAAGTCTCCCGATGTACCCCCTCCACAAACATGCAAACCATCCGGCCGCCGATAAGTCGTGTACCATCACCGAAACCCTCAAGAAATCACAAATGTATGCCTCTCACATCTCCCAAGCCTGTTTGAGCTTGGTCACTTCAACAAAATGCCGTCCTTGATCCCTCCCGTCAAAGCGCTCTACCACCCTCCCGGTAAACTCAAGATATGCTCTCCGGCCACTGTGGAATGTCCGAGTGTCGCCATCCATGAAACCACCACTCAGCCTCACCCTCTAAATGCAATGTGTAGCCACCTTTAATGGCCTCCTCGGCTCTCCGAGACCAAGTTAAGCCGGAACAGATGTCCAGCTTCTCCACCCAAAGACTTTGCCGAACTGGTTGATTTGAACCATCAAACGTGGGCAAATGGAATCTACTAGCCGCGCGGTGGTCATCACGGTGGTGTCCGTGCCCCCCGTGCCGATCACGGGTTTAATGCCATACCGAATATGGAGATAGCGCTCGAAGGTGAGAGAATCCATGAATGCCCGTCCGAAAGCCCGATACTCCGCAAAAAGCGGCCGCCCATCGAGTCGGACTCAACTCTCTCTGGGCCGCCGACCCCTCATCTCTGCACGAGGAAGGTAGGCATGGTAGGTCGCGTGGGTGCCGGATGACCCTCTGCACCTCCCGTACTCCGCCCGTGTCCTCGGCACCAGGGGCATAGTGGATCGCGCGGTGCCCGGAAGCCTGCCAGCAATGGGGATAGCATCGTGCACCGGTACGTGGCGAGACATACCCGATCCCTCACCGACCAAGAACTCTAGGAGTCTCTCCGATCATCTCCATGGCCACCAGCCCTTCCGTGACATCTCCCGCATGTGATGGAGGATCGTCTCTCTCTAAACCTCACATCATCATCCGCCATTGGGTTACGCCTGACCGGCCCTTCTCGTGTCGCTCGTTTCCGGGGACCGTCTCCCGTGGCTCCCTCGATCGAATCACTTCCCCGAAAGGAAACTCCACCCACTCGCCCGCGTCTTTCCGATAGATATAGGGGTTATCCCCTAGCGTCATGCTAGACCGGCTAGCACCACAGTCGAGCCGATCTATGCTCCGATACCACCGTAATATCCCCAACGGGAAATAACCTCGCAATACAATTAAATATGCCAGATGATATATAAAACAAAATGCCTAATCCGAACATGGAACAAGTACACATAGAATGCCGTAACACTAAGCCATTTTATTAATCCGAGAATACATATATAGGGGTACAAGATAATCGAATGAGTGCACCTATCCTGCTCCTAGGCAAGTGGAGACCCTTCGTAACAAAGAATGGTTTGCCAGGGAGCCGTCCTTAGCCGTCGAAGAAACCGGCTATGGAAAACCGCCGCCGCAATGCACCGGAACTAGTCGATCCCCTCACGGAATGAGCTGAAAACTCGGAAAGGTAGCTGATCTCAATCCTCCGTACAAACCCTGAAACGTGAAGCGCATGCTCCACCTCCGAAGATACACCAAACAACCCTCACAAGGAAAACGCTCGTCTCTGCGAGACAGCCGCGTGCTTCGCTAAAACGCCGGCAAAAAGGGGTGAATCTAACCAAATCCTCCGGATGAGATAACCAAACTCTCGTGGCTGGGAACACCGAAAACGCCGCCAAAACCCCACACAACAACCCCGCTTCACCGATCCGCGTCCTCCCTAGCCGGATCTGCATCCTCCCTATCCAGACTGCGTCCCCCTCTCCCGGATCCGCGTCCTCCCTAGCCTGACCAAGGCCCCTCCCTATCCATATCCGCGTCCTCTCTACCCGGATCCGCTCGATCCGCGTCCTCCTATCCAGACACCGCGTCCTCTCTCTCTCGGATCCGCGTCCTCCTAGCCGGACGACCGGATCCGCGTCCCTCCCTATCCGCGTATCCGCGCTCCCATCTCCGGATCCGTGTCCTCGCCCTAGCCTCGCGTGTAGCCTCAAGAAAGGGGGTAACTCCTTACCAAATCTCCACCCGAAAACTACCGCAAATCACCAATCGAAACCGAAGGAAAGAAACCCTGCTCTCGAAACGGTGCACCGAAGTCCCCCCCGTGAGCCAAGGGTGAGATCTCCGACCGGAAAGACACTCAGCTTGCACTCAAATGCTGTCGCAGACCGACTAAACAACTGCGTGTTGGAAGTAGACAAGTCTAGCTCTCAACATCAATATCAAATCAACAATGCCAAATGAGGTGAGAACCCCACCTTTATAGTGCTAAACTCCCTCCAAAAACTCCGACCGCGTCCTTCACTCCTTGGCTCAAGGCAGCTAACCTTGGGTCGCCGTGAGGCCTCCCCTCATACTCATGTGGACCCCAGCGTCCCCCTTTAAGTTATAACGTCAATCAACTAGGAAAAACACTTTATTTTATAAAGTGAGGTGACTCCTCTTATTTCTCACTTTATTTATTATTTCTAGCTAAAGCGGCAAAATTAAACAAAAATGAAATATTCCAATTAGCAATGCTAATTTGGAATATTACACAACCTCGCCCTCACTAAACCCTTCTTAGAAGAAGAAATCACCAAAGTCATCTAATCTATGGAACCAGACAAGGCCCTTGGCCCTGATGGATTCACGATCCATTTCTACAAAATTTGCTGGGATATAATCAACTTAATTTGCCGAAATGATAAAGGATTCTTTGAGTAAAGCAAAGTAGGGGGAGGCATCAATTCAACCTTCCCCCGGCCTTAATCCCGAAAGAAGTCAATCAAACCTTCGGAAGATTTAGACCCATCTCCCTTGCAACGCCTCTAAAATTTCTAAGCAAACTCCTAGCAACAAATCAACCCTTTGCTCTGGGAGACTAATCTACCCCAAGGGGGTTTTTCGAAGGCGATATCCCGGACAATGTAATCGAAGTGCAAGAAGACCATTCCAAGAAGCAACGAAAAGAGAAAGGGATGCTGATCAAACTAGATATGACAGCCGACGAAGTGTGGTCAATCTCTCTTTCCTTCACAAAACCCTCCTCTTCTTTGATTCTCCCCCCACTTGTCAACCTAATAAAGCTTGCACCGAAAAGCCCCGGATTGCACCGTTGGTCATCGGGGCACCCCCGGCCTATTTTCGAGCTCAAAGAGGACAAGGCAAGGTAGCTATCCTCTTCCCCTTCCCCGTATCTTCGTCGGTGACACCTTTAGCGGCAGCCTACATTGCATAGAGGAATCCTGGGCTCTCTCGGCATAAGAATATCACATGGCTCGGACCCCATAAACCATGCTCCCTTTGCTAACGATTCTCTTCTCTGAGGAGCCTCTTTAGAATTGCAAAGCCTTTGGTCTTCACCTCAAAAGCTATCAGAGAGTCACCATAGCACTAATTAATGAAAGAAAAAGTGCAAGGTATGATGAAAGTGGAGCAATGATGAGCTACCTACATTGCTTAACCCCTGGCTTTGATGGATTTGCCCAATGGGAGAAAATAAAGTACCTCGGGATTGTCGCAATAATTGGGGTCAACAAAAAGATCTTTATGCAAGGTAGATATCAGTGCAAAATCAGCCCCAAAATCGCTCCGGGGAGGACACTGCCTCACCAAAGGAGGAAAATTGATCCTCATCAACTGCAGGCTGCCCAAGTACTCCCTATCCACCAAGCTCTTCCTCTTGGAACCAAAATCATCATGGATCAGACTTCTCCAAGCTCTTATGCCACCTTGGCTGGAGGAAAAGGAAATCAACGAAAATTTCATTTGGCAAACTAGGAGCTCGTGGAAACGACAACCGAGATTGAGGCTTACAGATTAGAGATCCTTCCCTCGCAAATCTCGCCTTTTAGGATGCAAAATTCTATGGAAAATGTACACCGATCCAAAGCACCCTCACGCGAAACTTCGTATTTAAAGTACACGCATGGAGCCCCTCTAAGATCACCGGGCAGTGCCAAAACATACCACTGCCACACAAGTTTGGAATCTCTATTGTAAAAGCATTAATTTTTTAAAAAGAATATATACTCGATCCCAAGCAATGGAAGGAGAACAAAGCCGTGGGAAGATCGTGATATGGGTCATGACCCTCTCTACAATAACGAAGAAATTAAAGAATTATGTGAGTGGTTGACCCACGCAGCATCGCAGTTTACATGACATCTCCTCTCGGGGACGTATTGTGGAATTGGGAAGGATGGGACTGCAGCCAAACCACCCGCGCCATCGCAGGGCCAATACTTACGTAACAACTAACAGACTCCGCTCCCGTGCACAAAGACACGACCGATAGTTGGGGATGGGGTCAACTGGAGTTTACACCAACTATTGTGTTATTGCGCCTTTTCAAACTCGAAAAGATTGAATCTGACCCCAATTTTTGAAGGGTTTGGATCCTTTCTGGACTCCCCAAAAGTGAATTTTTTCTTTTCGACTCTAATGCACAACAAAGTGCTAACAAGGCACAACTGGGCCAAGGAACGTTGTCGGCCCTCACAAGTGCGTGCTATGCAGAAATGATAGTGACACTACGACCCACCTCTTCATTGACTGCATATTTGGTAAAAGAGGTCTCTGGGCTTCATCCTTAATGATCTATTGTGGCTCTACCACATCATAACTCAAAGGGATGGGCTCTTTCTTCCCGGAACCAAATAAGTTACCCCACAAGATCCCTAGCAAATCCCTGGCAAAGAGTTTGGCTTTCCATCCCCAAATATGTCCGTTGGAAAATATGGCTGGCCCAAAACGAGCAAGATATTCATTGAAACTTTGCCCCCATCAAAGGTTGTAACTAAAGCCAAATCTCTTCTCCTCGAATCAAATACAATAGCAAACTCATAAAGAAGATACTTCACTATTTCCAAGAAAAGAATGACAAAGCCCTCGCCCTCAAGCCAGGAAACAACCATTGGTCTCCATAAACCTAGAATGGCGAAAAAGAGAACTCCGAGACATTTTCAAGAATGGTGGAGAACTACGATCTTTTTTGATGGTGCATCCAAGGGAAAACCCCCAAGCAAGAAGCAGTAGGCGTTATTTACCTCTGACAGTAACAAGAAGAGATAGTTTTGGATGGGACTTGGGCAGCTGAACCAACAACAAGGCAGTAGATCTTAGGCCTCTTAAAAGCCCGGCCAAATTGCTCGAGATAGAGGTATCAAAGAATCTAAGCCTCTGAGACTCGAAATCCTCATCAAAAGCTCAACACGGAGGAACACCAACAACGCAAATTTCCCTCAACAAGGACATTGCTAAAATTAAAGATAATGTTGCCTCGACTTTACCTCCTATAAATTCTTTCATCCGCAGAAATTCAACAACGAGCATTCCATGGTAAACAGATGCCTACTCCCAAAAGGAGATCTCAAGATAAATGAGGAAAGACCTTTCCAAACTTGCATACCATGAAAGGAGAAAAAAAATTGTATAGGAAAGTTGGCTAGCGCAATGTATCATTGGTTGTCTTGGTCTCGCCCAACCAAATCTTTCCAACAAATAGAAATATACCCGTTTTCAGTTTAAAAATAAAAACCATAGCCACATGGATGCAGGCCACAAAAGCTTGGGTAACATACCGCGTCCGGCTGCGTAATGCCTAATACAAAGGGGACAGTGTTTGCACATGTAGAATTTGTTTATAATTCAAAATTCAAACGCATTGGGCATAATGATAACTCTCCTTTCACAAAAAGCGCGAAGGAAATTGAGTAAGCAGAGATGTTAAAGAGTTCGGCACATTTGGAATGAAATCTTGGCCGATTTGGAACAAGAAGCCTATCCTCCCAACCAACATCACGGGTTTTTTGTCTAATTGGGGAGACCTGCTTCCTAAGTCCTTCCCCGGAAAAAGGTTGGCCATACGAGGGGTGGATGATTATCCCTAAACTCATTTGCTGGAAGATTTGGCTTGAAAGAAACGTTCGGATCTTTCAAGAGAAGGCCCTAAACCGCAACAACCTGTGAAAGCTCTAAGCTTATTCAAAGAAATAATGTGCCAAGGTAAAACTAAGAGCGGTTGGCATCTAAATCAGCAAGGTAGGGAGTGTGCCAAGAACCTAGGCTAAACCTTCCCACTGGGCAAAATATGGAAAAGTGCAGAGAAGAATGGCAATCAGATGGAGGATGAGGAATTCGACAAATGGAGAAGCAAGACAGATATCCACACTGTGCTTTTGACGGTGCAGCAAAGGGGAATCCTGTGGGAAGGGCTGAGGCGTGTAGGATTTATTCACGCTCCTTCAAATCAAATCATCTCCCACTTTGCCCTAGTCCGGGGCTTACTTGAAACAATCAACCGGAAGCCATGTGGCTCTCCTACAAGGCTTGAAACAGCTGCAAAAACATGGAATCAAGAAAGGCCTCAATCATTGGAGATTCAAAAGCCTCATTGGCTTGATTGGGACAAAATCAGTCCCTAAAGATCTCCACTTGCAACGGCTGTTCAAGCCGTATCAATAAGCTGATCGTGGTCTCGGGATGTACCAGGCTCTTTCATGTTTTTCGGAAAAACAACCAAGACGTCGGATCTTGAAGCCAACATTGCTGTCTCTTACAAGTGGGACCTCTCCTCTGCGAAGAGGGAGACTCAACCTTGCCTTAGCCGTCCCTCCCCTTGTCATGTATTTGCCTTGCTGCAGCAATTTGTTTGTATTGGAAGGTTCGCTATAGCTCGGGAATTATTAGATTGAAATATAAGAAGTAGAGTAGGTGAATTTTGTTTTGGTTGGAAACCATCTTGACATTGGGTCTTCAGATGTAATACCTCCCACTCATAAGCCTCCGACCTCTTGAATTAATATAAAATACCTGTTTCTGTTATAAAAAAAGGAGTTAGGCAAGAATTCACCAACAAAATGGCAAGTTCCGAAAACTTTATTGCCAAACCTAGCATGAAATTGACCTGCAATTTTGTCATTTTTCAATGTCTTTTTGTGCGATTTCAAGGAGTTGGAACCTCGAACATATTTCAAAGAGACACACTGGAGTTTAATCAATTTCAACGAATATTTTTGTGGATTGTGCATCGATTTTGTTTCGAGCTTCTATTTTCTTTGGTAAATCATATTCAGGTGGTAATGCGATTATTTGATATATATATATATAGTTGAGTTATTTCTCAGGTTGATGACCCTGCCGAGTTATTCTCGAACCCGCAACACGTCATATTAATGAAAGTACAATGATTTCCAGCCTATTTCAGATTAGAAATCGATCTGGAAAATTTATAGTTGTGCCTCTTGTAACACTGAAAATTCAGCCAAGTCGCATGGCAAGAAGGGACAAGGTGAAGAAGGAAGCTAATAGAGTTATGCGAGAAGAGAACAACAATGAAAACGTTGGAAATGTTCCAAAACAGGCAGAATGTGGCACTGATTTGGAGCGAAGACGAGAAACAAGAGGCCCAAGTGATACTACAAAACTCTACATGTAACTAAAGGAGCTTCCTCAACCAAGAGATCAATGGCTAAACAGAAAAGCGAAAAGCTAAGGTAAGAAGCGTGTTTATTTCTTTTATCTACTGATATATATGAAAAAGATGAATGCAGTAATACTCCCAGGTAGAGTGAATGAAAGTGGCTTCTACAATGAAGCAGGATAGGACTTCTAAATAGGAAGTAAACAAGAGTACCAAGGTATGGAAGAGGTGTTCTCACGGAAAAACTAGACTCACATCACATCAATGGTAGAGGGATGAATTTTTCTTCAGCCAACATTGACTCTTATTCGCATGTTTAGCCAATGGTTAGACGGTTGGTGACATGATTTGACCTGTATCAAACATGCCGGGTTACATGGAATGCAGTTTACACTGTTGTTTTTGGTGGCACTTTTTCCGGCTTGTTTGGCCGAGATAAACTGGTTTTATGATGGGACGAGAAACTATCTTTAATATCACCATTAAAGAAGGATATTAGAGTAAATATACATTATAATGATCCTAATAATCATATAATACTTAGGAGCTTTTAAGTGGGAGAATTTTTATATTATAAAATAATTTTATGTTGATATAATAAAATGAAGTCAAGCTAGGTGTTGGAACTCAGGGCTATGAATTGGGAGTTACGTAACGTCCAGACGTATATCTTCCACATCTATTTATTATGACACTGTTGAAATGAGATCTTCTGTGATCTTTAATATTATCTCAAATTTTCTCTACTACTGAACACGTAAAACTCTGACAGAAGCAATTCACCCACTTTGGAGTTTGTGATTTCGAGTTTTGATCTATTTTCTATACAAAATTTAGACCATGGAGCATTTAACTATTTGAAAATTTGAATTTTCAATGTTAATTGCTATATATCATAGGAGAATTGAAGTAATTTAGTATTTACATAAAGCTAGGTCTATGGTGTACAGCTTAATTTGATGGATTTGTCATGAAACAGTAATCCTTTGCCTTTTCTTGTGAACTTTAAGATATTTTATAAATTTTATTATTTTTAACATGTAGAATTACTGCCCAGTCGCAGAGTTTTGCCAAGTCACCATTAAAGAAGGATATTAGAGTAAATAAGCATTATAATGATCATAATAATCATATATAATACTTAGGAGCTTTTTGGCGGAGAATTTTATATTATAAAATAATTTTATGTTGATATAATAAAAGGAAGTTAAGCTAGGTAAGTTGGAACTCAGGGGCTATGAATTGGGAGTTACGTAACGTCCACAGACGTATATCTTCCATATCTATTTATTATGACACTATGTTTGTCGATATCTTCCAAGGATCTTTGGCTATCTCAATTTTTTCCTATCGTGTTCTTCAAGTTACTGAACACGTAAAATCCCGACAGAAGCACCAACGGTTTTGAGTTTGTGATTTAGAGTTTTGATCTATTTTCTATACAAAATTTAGACCATGGAGCATTTTAACTATTTGAAAATTTGAATTTTCAATGTTAGCATATATCAGGAGAATTGAAGTAATTTAGTATTTACATAAAGCTATGTCTATGGTGTACAGCTTAATTTGATGGATTTTTCTGGGTGAAATGGTAATCCTTGCCTTTTCTTGTGAACTTATATTTTATAAATTTTATTATTTTTAACATGTAGAATTACTACCCAGTCGTGCAGAGTTTGCCAAGTCGCCAAGTTCTCAGTCTTAGATGCGTTTACTCACTCGTTGCCAAGTCCGAGTCATGTGAATTTGGCTCAAACATAGAGACTATTACTTATGGAAATGAAAACTCTACATGTTCTGAATGGACTTCTCTAATTTTGTTGGAACTATTGTTCTGAGCCAGGGAAGTCTGCTAGAATAGGCTTTGTGGTGCTGGGAAGGATCAGAGTACTTATCTTTGTGCCAGGGAGCATTTGTTGAAAAGAGAAATTGCATAAAGAAATGTCTTTCACTTCCTTCTTTTTTCTCTATATAACAAATCGGCATGAGGATTCAGGAATAATTCAAATTTTACATATGAAAATACCTTTTCCAGTCTCAAAATGCCATCATCCTTCCAGAGCGTATTCGTTCCATCTTCAAAAATTGCAGAGGAAATCGAGTCTGAAATGTTGCTCTGAGTCGGTCCCTTGTCTAATATATTGCACTGAAACCGTTTGTCAGGTGATTCCACAACATTTTCAGTTTTGACCTCAGCAATCCTTGAAGTCACCTCAAATTTTCTCGGGGATCCTTGCCTTCAAGAACAATCTGTTTATGAGAATTATTAGAGTCTTCTCCCTGTACAGCTTATCATTCTAGATTAGCCATCATAATAGCTCCGTTCTTACTCTCACCTTGACCTTGTACTGGAAAGAGATGACCTGCATTGAGCCTATCCAATATCTTACCATCTATCCTCTTATAATCTGTAGCCCCAATCTCTGTTCTAATTACTGAACTCAAGTTTCTGTCAATTTCATTCATGACAAGAGCTTCTGAAAACATCTGCTTTATCATAGCCAGTGATGGGCCTTGAACTATCTGATATACTTTGGCCTCTGTGTTCATCAGTACTCTCTTTCAGGATAAGCAACCTAGCACCCTTTGGTTGTTCAGCAGCAACAAAATACAAGGAACTCCCTAACTCACATGCAGAGATCCTCGTCCCGCATGCACTACTAGTGGGATCAGTTAGCTTTCAATGGCTAGAGAAGAATCTCTAACTCACATGCAGAGATCCTCGTCCCGCATGCACTACTAGTGGGATCAGCGCTTTCAATGGCTAGAGAAGATAATTATTCCAAAATGCTGAAGGAAGCCGCTTTTGAAGTTGGTCTCCTGGTAATAAAGGGGGAATATCTTATGGTTCCTTGCCCTGAATCTTGATGGAGTCCAGTGTCTCTTCCATGGCAATTGGAGTGTGGTAGAGGAGGCATCACCTTCGAGAATATTTGCCTGCACTCTAACTTTAAATCATGGAGAGCTGCACATTTCAAGTCTAATTGAGGTGGTTTCCCTCCCCCTTAATAAGCAGAGGCCGTTTAATGCTTTAGAAGCTTCAAACCATGAACATTGTTACGTTAAACTGCAGGTGACGTCGGATCAGCTCTGCAACTGTCTGCTACAAAATTGCGAGGCTGTTATTGTGAACATGGAGATAAAATGTGAAGACAATTAATTTTAAAAGTAATTTGAATTTTCAATTGGTACGGAAGCTGTCTGTTGTTTGGGAGAACCCCTTTACTCTCATGACCAAACACGCCACTAGTTGGCCACAAGTATAACCAGAGTGATCAGTGAAACCCATCTAACATCCAACCCTGCCTCTCACAACATACAATAACATTAAAACCATTCTTCCATGTACTTAAACCAAGTTGCTAATGTGATTCACTCTAAAGACTCTAAACAACCGCAATGTACCTACTTGTCCAGTCAAAATCAAAACACCATTTCACAACTTAATTCTGCATTCACCTCATTTTACTATAACAATCATTGTTATCTCTTCCTTTGCAACTCACCTCCACACTTACAGAAATTCAATCTCCTTTCAACTTAATATGAAACTTAACCTTAACAAACACTCTGTGTCTATAATTGAGATTTGGCCTTCAATTTTCCAAAAGCTGATTTGCTGCATCAAAGAATAAAGTAAATTTGTAAAATAAATGTTACAACTTAAAACCAGAGCATTCATATTTTTTCTTTGATTTTTTAACTATAGCTTAAAAGTTTAGTTTGTCCTATGAAAACCAAAATGAACTAGGGAATTTCAAAATCTGTATAGCAGCTCAACTACAGATATGAGATTCTAAAGCTGATATCCTTTGGTAATTCCTTTAAAATATTTTAAAACTATATTTAAAAGGCTCTTATTCTATCCCACAAAACCAAAAATGAACTAGAAATTTTCGTAACTGAGCTGTTCGGCCACAGAAATAGACCCTAAAAGCCAACATCCTTGAGAATTCTTTTTAATGTTTGCAAGTATGTTTTCAAGGCTCTTATTCTATTCCGCAAACACCAAAATGTAGGAAAATTTTGGATCGACCTGTGCAACCACAACCACAAGATCCTAGAAATCCATATCCTTGAGAAGTTAGCCTATAAAAATTCTGATCGATTCCACCTTTCAATTTCATTTCTATTCTAAGAAAAGGTTCTATAAACCTGCTAACTCTCAAAGGACGCTAAAAAAAAAACAGGTACATATTATTTCCTTAAGCCATTCCGTTTGAACTAAAATTCTGTTATTGTTGCTAGAATTAAGTTCTCAGGCCTAAAATCTCAGAAAACATTCAAAACCCTGATAATAAACATCACAATTAAAGGCCTTCTGTTCTTGTAAAACTAAAAACTCGGGCATGCAAATATCACAATTAAAGAACTGATGCTCTTCCTCAATATAGCATTCAAAACTCAATCATGCAAGAATCGCAATTAAAAAAGCACTGAATATCTATCTATATTTATTCTCGTAGCTACAACCTAGCTGAACCATGAATTATCATTAATTTCAAACCTTTAAACTACACTTTGTCTTCACCGTTTCAAACTAGAATTCGAGTCTGAACTTTATAAAATTTGAAGAACATATTAAGGAGATAAAATACTTACTAGATGGTACTCGAATTGGGTCAGTTCTCAGAAAATATCATCATTCATTAAGTTCATGTACCTTAGCAGGCAACGTGAGATCGAGCTTGATTTGGGCTGTTTGTTGCCGGGATTTCAAAGACGCACACCCATTCCGAATGACCTGAAGAGGACTTTTAGACTCCGAGACCGCAACTGAAAGGATCGGGAAAGAAACCGGAAGCCATAAAAGAATTCAGATGAAAAAGGTACGTTGTGCGGGCAGTCAGTTCTTTGGTATTTGAAAACAAAATAATTCCTGGAATTTTAATATCTTATTGTGACGTTGAAATTTACCCGAATATAACAGAATACTTGACCCTTTTTCGATTTGTTTATTTTCCTCACGTAATTATGGCTTTCCGTTTAAAAAACACACAAATGTGAAAATATGAAGATATTATTAAAAGTGTTTAGCTACCTAACAAGACTTCTATTTTCTTGTGTGATAAAGTGTTCAGCAGAGTGTTCAGCAGGTTACAGGGTCTAATTTTTACTGTGACCTTTGCTTTGTAGCAGATTCTTTTTATAAATGGGTAGAATATATGTACTATTGGATAAATTTGGTAGAGCGGCTATTTTAAGTTGGGTATATAAGTTGATGAAATTTTTAACTATGTGAATTATTATAATTATATATTTAATGTTTTGAAGAGTATATTAGTTAATTATAATTATAATATTATATAGTTATATATAATTTAATATGGTTATGGTTAATGTATAGGGGATGATATAAGGTTTGGTATGTATGAGTTTTTAGTTTACAAGTGAGGTTGACTAGAGTATTAAGTCATATCAAAGCTATTTAGATGATTTGTAAAAAAAAATGAATTAAGTGCAAGGATTATTTAAATTTGGCAAAGACACTTAAAACCATTCATAAGTAAGTTTATATTACACTGTTCAGCTACCTAAATAACCACTAACAAGAGTGATATCCAAGGCAAGGATAAGGTGGTTTAATTAATGTAATTTATAGATTTGAATGTTTCTCAGATCTAGGGAAATTTAGAAGGCCTAGTAAGTCGATTTTGGTCAAAAGAGAGGATTCTAAAAAACACTGCAAAAGAAGAAAAAGCTATAACTATTACAAAACTTGTATGAAAGATGATAAATTTTATTAGTAGGACAATTATAACAATAGCAAATAAGACATCCCTTGAACAAGTAATTATCAATGGAAACTAAAGACTCAAACAATAGATTAAACTAGGGCATAATTAACTATCCAAAACTAAGACTTAATGCATATAAATAACCCTTGGAAATAAGGTCTCTAGCCCTAATAAGGTTATAAATAAAATCATGCAATTAATTGCAAAAAAGGTCTTTTTAGATGCACAAATACCGAAAATGTTTAACTTTTTTCTGTGAAAAACGTTGAATTATATCGAGAATATAACTAGCATTGACCAAATATGTCTTAGCTGTGTAATTCCAATAGCGAGAAATCAAATATATAATGCCACAATGAAAATTAAGTAAAAGTCCGAGTAGAGAAAATTAGTCAGTTTCCAGATGTGAGCCGATCCTTCCCATACAAATATCTTTCTTGGCATATAAAATCAAAATTAACACAAAATAGAGACAAACAGATGAAAGGGTTCATCTCGGCTCATACTCCGATCTTGGAAGCTAAAAAGGAAAGAGAGAAGAAACAGAAGGCAAATGGGAAGTAGAAGTATTAGATACAAGGAGTATTAGAGGGGAGGAACTATGATGTGTATTTGAGAGACGATGATGGCTTAAAAATTATGTTAGGCTATTGTAAACAATACTCTACCCTAAAACAATAAGATGAAAGTTAAATTTGATGAAGATCTGTCATCAAGACTACTACCTACTTATTTTTTAGGGTAAGTGGTGTCAACTAACTCTCTTGTAGGAAAGTGTTTAGAATCACATAATCCACCTAGTATCTTATAAAATCTAGGAAATTAAAGGAAGAATCTTCACTAGAAATCTTCCTAGTGTTTTAAAGAAGAGATGATCCAATAAGAAACCAAGAGAATGCACCCTCTCCACTAGAGAAGTACAATTACACTTAATAATCATCATAAAACAAATCCAACAAGATTTAGAGAGACGACTTACTCAAGAAATTATTTGCATCCATAAACCTTAACCATGAAAATCCATGATGTTGATTTTGAGCTTTTATCATTCAATCAAGAAAGGAATGAACAAAAGATTAGTAAAAACAAATCAAACACACAACTTAACACAAAGAATTACGTGGCAAAACCCTCAGTAATGTCAAGGGAAACCTCCAATAGGTAAGTGTGGATTAGAAATATTATTAATCGCAGATGATTCTCCTCCCCATGTTTCCCAGAAGTCACCAATTAATATGGGCTACTTCATTACATAACTTTTTTCGTTATAAAACTAAATGAATCGTAAAAAACTAGATTTTACCCACAATTACATTATTTATATAATTGTTGTCGTTTTTCTACAATATCCACCTGGAAAACAATTCTCCTAATCCCTTGCCCATGCCCATTCATCATCTTTTCATGAAGCCAAGAGAAGCTAAACACCATCGCAGCCTTCTCATCAAACTGGCTTTGTGAATATATGACCGCACAATTCTCCTGCGGTATGTACCTTCTTGAGAGCTACTTTTTTGCCATCGATCATGTCTTAGAAAATGATACCTTATCAATGTTCTTGGTCTTATTGTGATAATTTGGATTTGTAGCCAAATGAATATCACTTTGATCGCTGGCTGCATCACATTCACTTTCTCCTACATCCTTCCAATCTCATCAAGTAAACCTTTCAACTAGATTGCTTCTTTATCGGCATCCGAAGTAGTTATATACTCTACTTCAATAGTGGAGAAAGCAATTGTTTCTTAAAGTTTTGACATCTAGCTAATTGCTCCACCTACAAGAGTAAATATATCCTCTTATAGATATCCTCTTGTCCAAATCACCGCATAATAAACATCCACATATCCACGTACCGAACCACTACCATTAAATATGATGCAATGGTCACTGGTATCTTCAAATATCAAAGCGCCCATTTCACAAATAGCAATGTTCTTTCCCCGGATTTTCCATGAACCTCGACAACTCCAACTATATGTGAAATGTTAGGTCTTGTAGATACCATTGCATACATTAAGCTCTACCACATTTTCATATGGTACATGAGACATATGGTTTTTCTTCAATAGTTCCAGACTAGAAACCGAAGAAATCTTAAAATGGGAAGCTAATGGAACATTAACAGTGTTTCACATTGTTGATACCAAACTTTTCAAGTATTCTCTCCACATACTTCTATAGTGATGACCAAAGCCTTCCATTTTTCCTATCTCAATGTATCTCCACATGCCCAAGATATGTTTTGCCGCTCCAATATCCTTCATATCAAACATCCTAGAGAGTTGAGCCTTTAACCTGCTGGGATCTCTTCCATGCTTTTGCTCGCAATAAGCATATCATCAACATAAAAAATCAAGATAATGATTATGCCATTGAAACTTCTTTGAAGTATACATAATGATCATACTCACTTCTAGTAAATTTCAAATTTCACCATGAAGGAGTCAAAATTCTTGTACCACTACCCGGGAGATCGCTCACAACATACAATGATTTCCTAAGTTTTGCAAACTAATATTTTAGTTGCGGCCTTGTACAAAATCTTCTAGTTGCTCCATATAAATCTCTTCATCCAACTACCATGAAGAAATGTTGTTTAACATCTAGCTATTCTAACTCAAGGTGCTAATGTAGTTAGTGCTAACACAAGCATTAAAATATAAACAAGTTTTACGACTAGTGAAAATCTCATGAAAATCAATACCTTCAACCTCAAAATAGCCTTTGCAAACTCGCCTCTCCTTATACCTTTCAATACTTCCATCAACGTCTTTTCGCTTCAATTTGAAGATCCATTCGTATCTAACAACACTTCTCCTTCATGAAGTTCTACAAGATCCCCGGTTTTGTTCTTGGTTAAGGAATCCATTTCTTAGTTCATAGCATTTTTCCACTTTTCTCTATTTGCATCCTCTACTTTCTTCTTGATAACAAGAAGGTTCCCCATTCGGTAATCAATGCAATAGATGAAGCAAGTAATATTCATACCTTTTGGGCATTCTTTCTTTCCCTCGTATACCTTCTTAGAGTGGTCGGTTGTTGAACTAGTTCTTGAACTTATAGTTTTGCATCTTCTTCACCTTTCCTTCGTAAGTATCTCCTTCCTTTCAAATTTTTTGGAAAGGGTTTAGCTTCCAACCGAATTTGTTGATTCAATGATACTTTCCTGCTCAACTTTTACAACACCCGATTTTAGAAGAAAGGATTCATCAAATGTTACATCTCTATTAATGACTATCTTGCGTGAAGAAGGATCCCATAACCTACATCCTTTTATTGCATAAGCATACCCAACAAAGATACATAAAATTTTGTTTTATGTAACTTTGAACGTTGATTCTTTGAATAAGTATATAGGTATCAAAAGTAAAATCCTTAAAATGTGAATAATCACAAGACCTAATTCGAATTGAACTTATTTAGGAATTTTACAATTAATGGCAACTAAAGGTGATATGTTTACTAAATGACAAGCAATAGATATTGCTTCGCCTCTATAACTTTTACAGCCTTATCATTGTTGATCATGCTTCTTGCTCTTTCCATAAGAGTCTGATTCATACATTCAACAACGTCATTTTGATATATATAAAACAACAATTTTCGTTAACAATCCCTTCATCCTTACAATATTTTTCAAATTCGAGGAAGTTAATTCACCGTCATTGTTGGTTCTTAAACATTTATTGAAGATCGAATTAATATAATCCAAATTTATTTTACTATTATGGTTTCCACTTTAAATTTATGTTTACATTGTTTTCCATACACACAATGTTCACAAAATCCAACCCTCAAGGATTTCAAATTAGGAAGAAACTTGTGATTTATCAATATCCGAAGACCCTTCTCGCTCATGTGACCCAAACACCGATGCCATATATGCAGTACCTTCCTCTCATTTTCGTATAGTTGTTTCCTCACTAACTTGAGTACTTCCTTTGAGTTTGTAAAGGTTTCGATCTTCTCGCCTTCATAACAACTAGAGTGCCTTTTGAAACTTGGAACACTCCATTTGACCTCGTAAACTTGTAACCTTCGAGTCCAATACTCCCAAAGAAATAATTTTTTTCTCAACTCGGTACATGTCTAACATCGCTTATAGTTCTAACTATATCATCATACATTTTAATTTTGAGATATTTTCCATCTCAATGTTTCACAAGATACATTAGTTTCCCATAAACATAGAGCTACCATTCATAGTTTCATATGAAGTAAACCAATTTTGTGTGGACTCATGTGACGAGAAGTACCCGTAGTCTAACAACCAATTGTCATAATTTTGAGAGAAATTACAAACAAGCAAAGATAAACAGAAAGTTTCATCTACCATACCTAATTCAATGTGATAAAACTTCATCAATCATACCTGAACAACTTGATTTTTTTCCTTCTTTTTTATTTTTAAAACTCATTTCATTTCCAACAATCTTTCTTTAGGTGTCTTGTTTTTTTGCGTATCAACATTTGGCTTTACACTTTTTTCCCTTTGATTTTGATCTAGAATAACTCTGCTTTATCCCCTCTTTCCTTTGACCAACCATCGCCTACCATGGCTTCGGTGCGGAGGTTTCAATACTAGACTTCAGGAATCGTGGATATCAAATATCCCACAAATGAATCGAATTCCAAAGATTTGGTTGTGCTAAAAACTCATAGAAGTTACAAAGTTGTCCTGTGAATCAAACATAGAACACAACAAGGTGATAGCTTTGTCTTCTTCAAATTTAACTTCCATATTTGAAAATTGGCAAATAAAATGTATTAAAAACATTTAAGAAAATTTCAAGAATTTTAGTACCCTTCATCCAAGGCTATATAGTTGTTCTTTCGTATAAATTATGTCATAAATATTTGGTCATATACAATATATTTAACTCCTTTCCCACAAACTCGCTTTTTATCAGAGTTTCTTCAACAATATTGAAGAGGGATCAGCATTCACAGAAAACATGATGGTACCGAGAGCTCGAGCATCCAATTCATCCCAATCCAAATATGTCATGCCAATGTGGGTTTCTTATTCACCCCATCTAAGGCTTTGTCCAACCTTGTTTCATGAGAAAATCCATTACTTTCTGGCTTCCATAATCCAAAATTGTTCTTGTCGAATTTCTCCACCTCAAACTTAATATCTCATTTACTCATTTATTCAAAAGGCCAAAAAAAATATGCTTCTAGGTTTTCCTTCTAAATTAGGTTTATTTATTCATTAGGGTTTATCTTTCTATTTTCAATTATGGTTATTCTATATTTATTTCCTTGTTTCTTTCAGACACTTTGAGACTAAGGTTACCAATCCAAAGAAAGAAAGAAAATATTTTAATCTTGTTCAAGCTTCTTCAAACAATTATGTCTCTTTTGTTTAAAAAAAAACAAAACTTCAAACCTCACTCCATTTTCAAAAATTCAACAATTTTTGAGAAAGATTTCAAAAACCCTACTTTCTCTTAGAAAAAAAAACCCAATATTTTCTTGCACTAACAATTTTTTTGTTGTCAGTAAAAGCAATCTCACCAGTCAGTTCTCTGTTTTCTAGTAGATTTATGTTTTCGATGTACTCATTCTATTTCAATCAACCATTAGTTGACTTATGGAGGCTCGAGTCGCTCAACGTTGGTAGACAATGGCTTGGGTTGTTTCACGACCTTGCCTTCTCACGTTTGATGTGACCTCCTCGCTTTCCCCGGAACGGAGACAATGGTCAGGTTGTTCAATCAATAGTTACAACAAACAGGGACATGAGTTTTCTGTGACTCTCTCCTATTGAAAAGTCAACAAAATGTGTGTCTAATCTATTTTTCCACTAAATTGGATGATAAATTGTAATCTTATCTCATAATCACTTGTAATAGTTAACTGAGTGTGATAGACTCAATTAGGTCATGAAATTCGAGTTGAGGTGGCTTCAGAGGCATGTAGAGGATTCATTTGGTTTAGAGTCCAAGGTAGCTAGTGTATTAGTTTAATGTATGAGAAATCACTAACTGTCTATGAGTTAAAGAATTAACTAGTTGCAATCGATTATTGTACTAGTGAGAGGTCAAGTGAATTAAATCGATTTAACTCACATGCGTTGATCTAGGAAGTGACCGATGATTTACTATTACAGCTACATGCATGTCAATTTTGATGAAGACTCAAGAGATGAGGTTAAAGGGATGTTATCTATTAGTTGTATTATTAGTAAATTGTAGGCGCGTAGTTAGACAACCATAGATTTCCCATGATGTATTGTAGTTTTGGAAGGTTGAATTTAATTAATAGGGATCAATTATTCTTAGAATTTAGCCGCTAAGGTAGGTCGAGCAGAGGCGGGGTGAGATTGGGGCTAAGTGTTCGTCGATTTTGTTTTGATCGGGCCGTGAGACGTTTGGTAGAGGTACTGCATCTTCTGTAGAAGAGTGCATTGTATTGTTTCATGATTCCTTGGTTGATTATATGATAAATATAGAGGGTTTTGAGCAGCAATCTTTCCCCAAGAAAAATATCTGTTGTGCGATTGATTTGCTTCTTTCTCTACCCGGTGTGATTGTGCGATCGTGTTTAATTTGCTTAAATTAATTGTAGAAGGATTCAATAGCTTGCTTTAGAATATTGCATGATCGGATTGAATCCATTGCACAAGTGTAGTATTTTTACAGGCTCAGCACCATAACCGTTAAGTGGGAAGAACAGTTTCTCAGTGGAACAACACACAGGCTATTTTTGGGTATCAAAGCACAAGATGGCCATGTAAGTAAGATACAGGAACGAGGCCATTGTATGGTATGGAAATATTTAATGGAGGCAGCTCCTAGAGGACAACGAGCTGAAAAGTTTATTGGATACCGATATTCCAAGGTCCGCAAGAGAAAACGTTGCTCTTCTTAATGATTGGAAAAAGAAGGTTGCAAAGGTGAGGATGATCTGTTAGATGGAGTTCAAGATCACATTGTCTCGAGTCTCCAAGGCAAGGTGAATCCATATGCAATGTGGAAGGCCTTGAAAGATATGTTTCAGAACATTAGTAGCCAGCGTAAAATTGGCACTGAAGGACAAGCTTAGGAAAATCAAAATGGAGAAAGGCGACATCAAGCTTTCGGAAGTCACTGACCAAGTTCATCCAATGTCGAGATGAGCTTGGAAGTGTCGATTACCGTAGCGATGATGACTGTTGAGCCTTGTACTTTCAGGCCTTCCAAGAGCCGGCATAGTTATTAAGAATATGTTAATGGGAGGGAGAAGCATTTTCGATTGGGAATGACTTTTGCTGGATTTGGTACAAGAAGAATTCATTGGAATACTGTGGATGGATCCTCATCCAAGATAGATGATGAGGAAAATTGCGCCTTGGCCGGTAAGGCAAACAAGGGGAAGGGAAAGAAATCATATTCCAAATCTACACTGGCAAAGAAGGCAAGAAGGTCACATGTCCAGAGTGAATGCCACCGAAGCCACGAGCATGGACATTATGCCACTAATTGTCCATAGAAGAAGAACAATAAGAAAGGCTTTGGGATCTACAACAGTGATGATTTGGCTTCAATAAAATGGTTATCTAAAGACAACCATAAACCTTTCTTATTAAAATATTTTCCTATGCATGTACCAGGATTGAGAAAGAATTAAGCCAGCTTATGTTGGAGGATAGAGATCTGATGTGGTTTTCAAGGAAGTAAAGCATTCCTTCACTCATTAGCAAGCCACAGACAAGAGACAGTCTGGTGAAGAACCTCCTACAAACTCGATTTAGATGTATACAACATTGGATGAGTAAAGTAGACAGAGTGGTGAGCTAGGATGAGGTTGAGTTATGGCACGAGATTGGTTAGGATGAGGTTGAGTTATGGCAATGTGAGATTGGGGCTATATCTACACCATGCTGCTTTGAAGGTCATGCAAAGAATTTTGTAATATCCTTTAAGAAATATATAATGCCATCATTGTGAATAATAGTAAAAATATAACAAATAAGTAATATGCTTATTATAAAACCCTGATAACATATACACATAATACTCCATTACACATCATTAAGTTCCAATCACCATATTTAAACAAGCCCTAAGGAAATCCACCAAATATCTTTTATTAAGGAATTTGTTTCATAATACAAGGTTTGACCAACAATGTAGATGGGTCAATTACATCATAATTCCACTAATAACCCTTGACCTAAGAATTCGTAGTGTTTGCCGCAACAATCCTGTCGCACAGATCTATGCTTTCTTCCTTCCTTTGCCAATATAGAAATGCAAATAATTATAATAAAACTATAGGCATATCTCAAATCCATGCTCATAAAGTGTAAAGTAAAAAATAGAGGAAAACCCCTTTCAAAACAAATATGAAATGAATGCGACTAACTAGGGTGATCATAGAAACCACCGAAGTTGGGTTTGTTTACTAGGGTGAGATCATACGATTGATGAAGCTTGAGGATCTCACTCCGCAATCCTCACTTGAAAACTCCTCCGAGCTCTCGTAATATCAATGAAGAAAAGATTAAATTCCATGAGTTTCTCTCGATCCTCCTCCTCCTTTTATAGTTGGGATGTCAAAGAAATCAGAAAACACTGGGTCAAAACAACCCAAAAGGGAAAACCATGGGAAAATACTCAGGTTCCAAACAACCCAAAAGGAAAACCATGGGCCAATGCCGCTTTATTTATTAATGATGATTAGTCTACTACTATTATGATTTGGTCCAACCTAGTTAAACTACAGATATTACAATTTCCGCCCAAAATTGTTTGCCCTTAAGCAATTTCAATGTTGGATGCTATAATAATAGGTTCTCCTTCCCAAGTGGCATCCTCTACAGAAGATCTTTCCATCATACCAAATATTCGTGGATGATTCTACTTCAAAGCTTTCTTTCTCGAACCTCCAACACCTCCTTAGAACCAAGCCATTCCCTTCATATATAGTGGCGAATTCTGTGATGATTTTATGTTTGATCCTAATGCTTTCTTCAAACAAGAGACATGAAAGATGTTACGACTCTCTTTCTCTCTCTCAGGGGAAGCTCTAGCTCATATGCCACTTCTCCTATTTCCCGAATAACTCGATAGCCCGTGAAATCAGGGCTTTAATTTTTCTCGGGGCCTCCTTCTCGCTTCAAGGTAGATCGCTTCAGACGGTCAAGGCGGGAGATAAACCACATCTCCCACTTCGAAACTCCTCTTCTATCCTTCAACGATCTATAACTTTAAAAGACTCAGACACTGGCAGATTGTCTTTAAGGGCTCTCGTAATATCCTAACACCCCGGGATCCAATCCTTGCCAATGGTGCTCTACTATCTCCAAACATCATTTATCTATAGCAAGATAGTAATTTCATCCATATAGTTCGGAAAGGTGACATCTCTATGGACATGTGATAAGTGGTGTTATAGCAATATTCTTAAGTACAACCACTTGGTCCATGCTCGTTGTTGTCTCAGACATACCCGTAAGTAACCTTACACCATTTATTCATCGTTTTGTCCGTCCATCTATCTCGTGGGCTTATAATCGGTATTAGGGGTGAGTTCTATTCAAATAACCCGAATTAACTCATTAAAATGTTCATGAATATGTCATTACTTGCTATTCACAATGGTTTTGGGCAAACCATGTAGATTTAATACTCCCCTAGAAGAATATTTCGCTATTTGAGGTGCAGAATTTTGAGGGATTGCAAAGAAGTGAGCGTACTTGATGAGATCGCATCCACCACCACAAAATACACCTTGTTCTTGGAGGAGGGTAGCTCCGTAATGAACGATGGATATACTTTTCCCATTTTTATTAAATGGGTGTTGGTTGTATTAAACTGGCCGGATGTGTATGCCTAACCTATTACTTGATATGTACCACATTCCTTAACATATTTGATAATGTCCTTCTTGAGTCCCTTCCATATGAACCTTTCCCTAATGGTCCTATAAGTCTTCAGAAGACTGATGTCCACTTAGTGAGCTATACGTTGTAAAATCTTCATCTGTTGAGACTCTGTAGTAGATAGATTCGATCCTTATAATAGATAATATCATTGACAACTCTATAACGGATGTATGATGATTGTCCGTCAAGGATCTCGCATAAGTTGATTGATTTTTTTCCACCAAAAGATGGGACTTCTAGTCATCCATAATATCTATGAGAGAGAAGGTAGATGGGCTCCTTGACAAGGCATCTCAGAATCGCATTGTTTTCACCTTTGACATATTCAATCTCAAAATCATAGGTTTGATCAATTCATTTTTGTTGCCTTTAATTTAATCCCTTCGATCGAGGAAGTAATTTGGAGACTATTATGGTCCGTTTTGAATTTCCTTTGGAACTACTTCCCACTAGATATGGACAAAACTCGGCAAATGCATGCATAGTAGCCAACATTTCTTTGTCATAAATGGAGTAAGAGCGTTCATAATCATGTCGCTTACCAAAAGCAATGGGATGATGGTTCTATGTTAGGACAAACTTCCGATTCCTTCCTAAGCGTCACACCCCAATACAAAAAGGCCGAGAAGTCCGTGGCTAGAACCGGACACGGACTCATGACTTCCTTCATTCGCTCAAAAGTCTCGTTGTTTCTATCCATAAAAGGCCTCTTTGTAAAGTCAAGAAGAGGGGCCGCTTAGCCGGGGAATACCCCTTTACAAATATTTTGTAATAAGTACAAATACCTAAGAAGCTCCCACTGCTATATTTTGGGAGTCACAATTGAGAATGGCTTCAATCTTTCTCGGTGGACATCAACACCTTGGCCCCCGATGATGTGACCCAAATATAGCATTATCCATCATCCCAGCCCACATTTAGAGATTTGGCATAAATTGTTGTGCCTCCAATATTCCCAAGACCTTCCTGTGTGTCAGTAAAATGCTCTTTCCATGTTTCATTGAAGATTGTGGATGTCGTCGAAGAAGACCAAATTTTACCCAATTGCTTGTTGAATACATGGTTCATGCATGATCGGAATGTTGCAGTGTTGGTCAACCTAAAAAGGTATCACTAGGACTCCATAATGTCCATAGTAGCATCTAAAAGCTATTTTTGGAATGTCTTGATCACGAACCCCGATCCGGGTGATACCCCGAGCGAAGGTCAATTTTTGAGAAGTACTTCGCTCCTTTAACTCAACCATCAATTCATCGATCCTAGGGATAGGATATCTATTTTTTTGGTCTTCTTATTCAAGGTTTCGATAATCTATACACACTACAAGGACCCATCCTTTTTCTTGACCAAGACTACGTACGAAGCAAAAGGGCTCGAGCTCTGGGCAAATGTGTCCTAATGCCAACAATTCTTGTATTTTTCATTCTATCCTTTTTACGCTTTGGGGTGCCGGTAAGGGGTAGTGATTACAACTTGACCCCTTCCTCTAGTTCGATGATGTGCTCAAATCCCCTATCGTGGTCGTCCCGGGGGTATATCTCCAAAGACCTTCTAGTATTTTTGCAATAGTGGCCATAATATCGTGGGGAATACTCCTTGTGTTTTTCACTGTGGTTTCTTCATGATTCGACACTCTACCGCTCATAAAATATCCCCATGTCGAAGGTATGCCTCCATCTCGATTGGATGTCACAACCTTGGGAGGATGTATGGCGCGATTCCTCTCAACTTCACCTTTTTACCATTTGGTCCCATGAATGAGTTCAGTCTCGTAGTTTTTTATCAGAAGAGTTTCGATAGAATATACCACACCCCAATACTACATGAGTTTAAGTGGGCTGACAGTTAGTTATTCAGAATCGTGTAGTTTCCTAACTAGCTCCGTTAGGAACTATCTTAGTGCATGGCATGTTGTGCTCTTCTTTCCGTGAATCAAACCGTAAAGCCTTCAAATTCTTCAAGAGCTGTCCCCTTCCTAGCCGGCTACGTATTCGCATCAATGAAGTTATGGGAGGCCCCACCATAAATTAGCACAATAACCTTCTATCCTTGTATAGTGCCCCCACCTGCAGGGTGTGATATCTTGGGACCCCTCGTAAGAGAAGTACGACTCCTTCTTTGGATTTTTCCCGTATTTCCCTCATGCCTTGTGATTCCCCTTGATTGAGCTCGTCTCTTCCTCATCTTTTCTTTCGAAAATACTTCAATATAGTGGGCCTTCCATTTAGTACACCGATGTCCCGGTGCCCAAGACTTCGACAAGAGAAGCATAGCTCTCCTTTGAGATCTTTCCTAGTCTCATCGATCCAACTTCCCTTATCAAATGGCTCCGTGTTGTTTAATCTCCTTCCCTTTTGTGAGGAATATAAAATTTGGGCAGAATCTATTTTTGCACAGATCCCGCATATCCCTTGCAATTAATTTCATCTTGTACAAGTGGTAGGCTGGTAGTCTCTAACTCAATCTTGTAGGCTTTGATAACCCTTCTATAAATAACATGAACACTGTCATGGAGAGGTCACTTTAATTATTGAACAGTAAGCCTCTAGAATTCTCGCAAACATAAAATTCAAGGGACCCCGTCCGTTCTGAGCCGGGTTAGCTCTCGGAAGTACATCTTAGGATCCTTCCTATCAAATATTCTATTAACCTCTATGTGAATTCCGTATAAGAAATGATGCCGACATGTCATAGAGTGGTCATACCATGTTGCCACCATTCATGTGCTTCTTCACAAGATGAAGTGTGGCGTATCTGGAGGCATCCTTCTCCCACATGGGATTGAGTTGGAAATATGAATCTAGCGGTGTACCCGTGACCATGCCGAACACTTCGATGATCCATCAAAATAAGGAATAATAATTCTTCCCACAACCTTCGCAAATCTACGTTTGAATTCATGGGCCCCCATATGTGGTTGCCTTCATTTGTTGTTTGCTCCTCATGTAGTAAAATTCATTAAGGCCTGTGGTCAATTTCACGCTGGGAGGAAACGTATAATACTCTTTCATCCATGGGGTAGCCGCTTTTCTCGCAATTTGTGAAGGACAACTTTGCCCTTGGAGGAGTCATCCAAAAATGGAGACAAGGTCGGCAAAAGGATGTTGCGAGTGTTGACATGTTCATGTGGATGGACCATTGCTACAAACATTGATATACTCCCTAGACCATCCCCACCGAATGGGAACCTCCTTACCCATTATTGCTTTTCACATTAGGTTACCCGATCCGTAATTTTGCTGAGTTCCATGATGGCGTTTTGAGGTCGGCGATCTTTGTAAGGCATCTTCAAGTTGGTATTTTCGTGATCACCCATTGGTATTTCTTCCCTTCATTTTCCTTTTTCCCCGACTCCTAGCCTTTTTCCTTCCCACCGGGGATGAAAGAATACTCCCTTTTTCTCCTTCCTCGGCATCCCAAAGTCACAAGATGAAGTCGTGGGATACCACCGTAATATCCTTTAAGAAATATATAATGCCACCGTCGTAATAGTAAAAATATAACAACAAAGTAATATGATTATTATAAAACCCTCGTGATAACATATACACATAATACTCCATTACACATAATTAAGTTCCATCACCATATTTAAACAAGCCTCTAAGGAAATCCACCAAATATACTTATTTAAGGAATTTAGCCCATGTAATACAAGTAGCTTGACCAACAATGTAGATGGGTCAATTACATCATAATGCCAGAATTAATAACTTTGACTTAGCCGTGGGTGAAAATAAAAGAATAGATCCGTGCTTTTCCTTCCTTTTGCCAACTGAAATGGAAAATAATTATAATAAAATCAAGGTAAGGCATTCGTATACATGCTCATAAAGCATAAAGTAAATACAGATGAAAACCCCTTTTAAAAAAAATATGAAATGAATGTTACCTACTAGGTGATCATAGAAATCCATCAAGTTAGTTTTTTACTAGGTGAGATCGACCACCGACAGCTTCGAGGATCTCACCTAAAAATCCTCACTTGAAACCTCCGAGCCTAGGAATATCAATGAATAAAGATTAAATTCCATGAGTTTCTTCTATCCTCCTCCTCCTTTTATAGTCAAGATGCTTCGAAGAAACCATGGGCAAATACCTAGGGTCAAAACAACCTAAAAGGAAAAACCATAAGTAAAATACTTAGTCAAAACAACCCAAAAGGAAAAAACCATGGGCCAATGCGGCTTTATTTATTAATTAATTTATTATTCTACTACTATTATGATTTGTCCACCATAACAATAGAGACATATATTTCTATCAGGGCTTCCAAAGGGTACTCTTGTTAGTAGACACATGCAAGGGATGTACCATGGGGAAGTATACAAAGTCCACTTTTCACGAGAAGGAGAACAGAAAGCAAAGAAATAAATCATTGAGAGAGTTTACTCGTATGCGTGTGGACCATTCTTCATAAATTATATAGAAAAGCACATGTATTATGTGATTTTCTGCTGATGATTTTTATAGAGTGTTGGATCTACTTCATGTTAAGAAAGATCGACTTTCTCAAAATTTTGTGAGTTCAAAGCACCGAAGTTGAGAAAAGAGCAGGAAGAAGGTGAAGGCTCGTGAGGAGAAAAATGGTAAATAGCATCTCCAATTAATCTAAGAAATTTTGTGCCTAAGAAGGAATTTATAAGAGTTTATTGTGTCTCATAACCCACAACAAATACAGTAGAAAGAAAGAATAGAACAATTGTGGGTGTGGCACAAGCTATGTTACATTATTAGGGCCTACCGTTGCATCTGTGGGTAGAGGCATGCAACACAATAGTATTTAGTACCGTAGTCCTCATTGAATACTTGGCATGAGTACACTAGAGGAGGCTTTTCTGGTAAGAAATTTTTGGATCATCTATCTATTGGCTATGTGACCAAAGATTCAGTAAAGAATATAGAACCAACAACAAATATTGGGAGATTTGGGGTACACCGATACTCCCGGTAACTATCTAGTGTATTTGGTTGATCAACAAGATGACAAGACACTAGATGTAAAATTTGATGAGGATATGTGATTGTCCTGAGAGGGAGCTTGATTTGCATGATGAGGAACTCTTGTACCAAAGGATGAACCTCAAGATGGGAGAAACCACATGAGGAGGATCATGGAGTGGCAGAACGATTATGCAAGAGCTATCCACCGTACATGGTAGGATGCGTTAAATACGTAGGCCGAAGGATGAGACTGATGTGGCAACATGGGGAGCACCTACATCACAAGCAGAGGAGACAATCTCTGGAGAAAGACACTGATACATGGTTCTTATAGCAAGTGTATCGTACGTAACCATCCTCTTTGAGGAAGCAAGGCAACAACTAACTTAAGAAGCCATGGCCGAGGAGTATGTGTGAATCCATCGTCAAGAAGGAAAGGGATGTTTTCCAAGATCACGTGGAGTCGTGGTTGGATCTAGATGGATCTATAAGGTGAAGAAAAGATATGGGAGTGTGGGAGAAGTACAAGGCTAGATCTGTTCGGGGGATTCTCACAGTTAGGGGATTGAATATGAGGAGAATTTTTTAGACCGGTTGCAAGGTATTGATCAATTAGATCATCCTTGCACTCTCAATGAAGATGGGTTCGAAAATACATGAGATGGATGTGAAGAATGCATTTTTCAATGGAGTTATCGAGGAAAAAGTGCATCGAGCAACCAAAAGGTTTTGAAACTTTGACAGGAGAGACATGTGGCATACCAAGAGAGCACTTTATGGGTTGAAGCACCCCATGCTTGGTACACAAGGATCAACAGCGTTATTTCACTGGCTGGGCTTCAGCGAAGAGTGAAGCGGATGCAAACTCGTACCAAATTGTGGTTGATGGTAAGATTTTGATTATCGTATTTAAGTTGATGATCTTATTTGACATGTGATGAGAAATCATAACTTCTGCAAAGAAGATCTTGCAAGGGAGTTTGAGATGAAGGACATGTGGACCTCTTCACTATTTCCTTGGTTTGGAGATATGGAAGCCAGGATGGGGAGCTATTTGTTTCTCAAGGCAAGTATGTCAAAGAGATCTCGAGGAAGTTCCACATGGAGAGTCAGAATCCCATGGAGACTCCTTGGAGGAAACTTGAGGAAGGAGGATGCTACTGTGTGAGGTAGTGACGCTACCGTTTGCTGTGCAAACTTGTGGGTTCACTCATGTACTTCAGAACACACGACCATACATATGATACGTAGTTAACCAACTAGTCAAGCTACATTAAGCCGACCAAGATATTTTGAGGTGGGGGAATCATGTCTTGACATATCTCGGTAAGGCACCACAGAGTATGGATTATGGCATAGATGGAAAGAGGGAGAGCTTCAAGGCTTCACCGATGCAGACCAGGCAGGCAATGATCAGACAGAAGTGCACACCAAGAGGATCTTCAAGATAGGATCGACAACAATTTCTGAGCGGCACAGAAGCAGAGATCGGGCCAGACCGCCTACCGAGTTAGAGTACATGGCAGCGAGTCGTGAAACATGTGAGGCCATCTAGATGAGGAAGATATTTGTTGGTTTGTTTGGTCATCATATGGATCCTACTAAAAGATATACAGATAACCAGAGTTGCATAAAAATCTTGGTTAATCCAAACATTCCATGACAGTCTAAGATATTGACATCTGTACCACCATTTGAGAGATTGTGTTCAAATAGACACATTATGTTATCAGTGATATCCCACGAAGGATCGTGGATGTGTGATATTCTCGACGAAGGTGCTTGCTAAGAGAAAATTTGAATACCACAAAGGCGTGGATCGGGGAAGCACAATCCCTTTCATGTTGAGAGGAGTGTTGAAAATTCAAGAAGAATGTGCGTCTAATTTAATTTTCCTTTAATTAAATTGGACAATAAATTGTAATCTTATCTCATAATCACTTATAATAGTTACCGAGTGTGATAGACTCAAATAGTCATGAAATTCAAGTTGAGGGTGGTTGGTGAGTATGTAGAGGATTCTATTTGTTTTAGAGTCCAAGTTGCGCTAGTGTGTTAGTTTATCAGATGAGAAATCATTAACTCAATTAAGTGAGTTAAAGTCGCCTAACTAGTTGCAACTAATTGTTGTACTAGTGAGGTCATGAATTAAATCGTATTTAATTCACATGTAATCTGATCGTCAAGTGACTAATGATTTACTCTTAATAGTCAGCAAGGCATGTTAGTTCCGATGAAGACCTAGTTGAGACAGATGTTAAAGAGATGTTATCTATTAGTTGTATTATTAGTAAATTGTCGACGTGCAATTAGAAAACCATAGATTCCATGATGTATTGTGCGCTTTTGAAAGGCTGAATTTCCTAATTAATAGGGATCAATCAAGGTTTTAGAATTGCGCAAGAAAGGCAAAGCCGAGTAGAGGTAGGAAATCGCTAAGTGTTGGTCACTATCCGCATCAGTGTGAGACAAGCTTGGTAGAGTGCAACAAACTCTTGTGAGAAGAGTGCATTGTATTGTTTCATGATTCTTTGGTTGATTATACAATAAAGGTAGAGGGGTTTTGAGCAACAAGCTTTCCCCAAGAAAAATATCTCAGTTGTGTGATTTATTTGCTTCTTTTCTACTATGTGATTGTATGATCGTGTTTAATTTCCACAAATTAATCTGTAGAAGGATTCAATATCTTGCTTTAGAATATTGCATGATCTGATTGAATCCATTGGTATACATTTTTTTTGTATATAATTTCTACATCTCTATGTGATAGCTCATGAACAACAAATTTTGAACCGCACACAATACGTATAGCCACCACGGCAACAACATGGCCGCACACATACGTAACAACGTATGTTTTTCTCATGATGGATTTTCTTCATTGTTGATCATCTTTAAAAAAAATAAAAATAAACCACTCTTTCAACGACCCCGTTCTCTCATAGCTTAGTTCTCGACATGTCTACATTCCCTCAACGAACAATTTTCCTTTACGATAGGTGACTTCGGTATGTACCCCGAATATTTATTTCATGGATTTTCTTCTTCTCGATCGTTCCAAGTGACAGACAAAAGTGTGTGTCAACCATTCTTCAACTTCAGGTCACAACATCGACCGTTAGATCAATCCTCGACCTCTTATTCTCACTGCGCGATTTCACTTTCTTTCCGCCCTCGGGACAACTCGCAAACTCACCGGCTTTGATACCACTTGTTGGTTTTGCAACTTTTATCATTCAATCAAGAAAGGAATGAAAAAATATTAGGAAATTGAATCAAAACACAACTTAATGCAAGAAATTACGTGGGTAAAACCTAACAATGTATCAAGGAAACCTACCATTAAGGGATTGAAATATTATTAATCAAAGATGATTATGCTCCTTACAAGCCTATCTGAGAAATCACCAATTAATACGAGCTACTTTGTTACATAACTTATTTTCGTTATATAAATGACTTAACATAAAAAAGTAGATTTAACGTACAATTATACATTATATTAATTACTATTTTTCTACATGGAAGATGCAAGATCATCCATAACATTATTTCCACAAAGGGAGTTTCTCTAGTAATACTTCCATAGACTTTTAGATAAAAGATAAAAATACACAAGTAGCGATATATATATCCACAAGTAGAAATGATATACAAGTGAGGACTTCTTTCTCTTAGTTATGTTAGAGATCTAACACATCTTCATCCAATATAAATCTTAAAAACATACAATAATTAGTTTATCTCTTACAAACCCTAAAGATAAGGAAATATCATAATAAAATCCATGATACAAGAGTGAATGAGTCTCAAGATCCCCAACAACCTTATAACTAAAGAATAATGCTCAAAATGGCAGTTTATTAATCATAAATGTGTGCTGGAGGCCACACGTGTTGTATAAATTCTTTGCAAAGGTGGACGACTCACTCTAATTAGCTTGTAAGGGCTTCTAAAGTGAAATGTTTTTTCTAAAAGTTGCAACAACTCATAATCACAGGCCATATCATTCCTCAAAGGTGTGACATCATCATAAAATGAGTCTGATCATCATGGAAAATGTCATATCCATCATCAAGGTGCAACATCCATAATCAAAAGGTTCAACATCTCATCATAGGTGCCACATCACCTCCAATATGGTGTAGGACATCTCAACAAGGTGCCATGTGAATACAAGGTCTAGTGTCCTCAAATAGGTATGGAACATCTCTAATCAAAGTGTAAAAATGGCACCATCAACATCCTCTAAAGGACCATATATATGCAAACATCATGAAAGAGGATTCAAGAATCCTACTGTGATTATTTGATGTATATACAAGAAAAAATGCAACATAAAAAGTGAATTGTGTCCAATGAATCAATGCACAGAAAATGTGATCCATGTCTAATGAAAAATCCATTAGGTACACTTCTGATTAGGTGTTTTTTCCAAATTTTACACTAGCTTATGAATTTATACATAATTTGTCAAGTTTAGGTTTGGGAAGGATCACTGTTAAAAACAATTAGTTTACCTACTACCAAACAAGATGAGTACTTCCCTAGAAACCCATGAAAGGAGTAACTCAGAAATGATAATGTATGGTTTGGGGTTTACTCATGGGAATAGGTGTCAACACATGCAAGGCTACATAACATATTCACCCTTCACCTTTGTAGAGGAATTATGTAAGCATTGAGTTACCCTTTCCTTTGAACTCGTCTTACAACCCATTTCCTTTCCTCTATATACTTTTTTTTTTTCTTCACAAACCCCTTTTTCTTGTATAGGCATTTCATTTCATATGGGTTAGGATAATTTAACTTAGTCCTTATTTCCTCTGGTTATGCATTTCATTGCATAAGACTTGTGGAAATGGACAGATAGCAAGGATTAATGTCTAATCTTACTTTGTTTTTGGATTTATCATTGATATCCCTTTCATTTATTTTGCATTTTGAAATTCATACTATCCTCCTCTTTTTCATAAATCTTCATAAACCTCAAGCATCCAAACCTCTTCTCCTCATGGTATTATGAAGCATGAAAATTTTTGGGATACATGTAACATCCAACCCAAAATTAAGGACAATTAAAGGGAATAGATGGGGTATGTTAAGTATGGAAAATACATGAGCACTTTACTCTTATCAAAGCCCCCTAGTAGTACCTTTCCCCAAGAGTGATAACACTTGACTAGAAAATTAATGATGACAATTAAAGGTGAAACAAAAAAAAGGCATCACTGAGCTAAGTATCATAATCCATGATCTAATTCAAGTCATAATACCTACTTTCATGTCAAATACATTAAATGTAACACATGAAGCAATCAATGAATGACCTTATGTTCATTAATGAATGAGTTGAGCATGATATAAGAGACATTTTGTGGGCTATTGTCTATCAATAATATTGATTCCACAAAGGGTATTGGTTGGGGCAAGGATAAGTCACGATCTCTATGCTCATAGTCCATTACCAAGTTAATTCTACTTCCATCGAATTTTGGAAAATCAAGCGAATGAGTTCTATTTATGAATGGCATGATATACGTCCAAATAAACCAACATATCTTAAAGTTGTTGAGAAGTTTTAGATTTGGTAAATTTGATTTCATAGAAGTCCTAATATACAATATTTTCTATTGTAATTGTGAGAAGTTAGTTTTATTTTTCACATTCACTTTGGTGCATTATGTAGACGAATGACTCTTTTTCTTTTCTTTTTTTCTTTTCAGATATTCCACTAAGACTCCGGCGATGCATGATCACAAGGTTTAGAAATTAAGAAATATACTATCAGCAAGAGAGAGCCAACGGTGTGGATTACAAAATTCTTGTTGGTTCCACCTCGCTCTGCCTTGTTATGATGAATTAGAGGTTGGAATAAAGGGAATTACATGATGTCTAAATATATAAAAAAAAACTTCATACTATTAGTCAGTTTGACTGCCTGGATACAAAAACCCAATGAAGCATGTGCCCGATGGTAGATCAAGGTGGACACACCAATCACAAATGAAACTGTCGATTAAGAAATCTGGGAGAGGTGGTGAAATAAGTAATTTTTAAATTAAATTTGTTATTTTTGGATTTGAAACTAAAAATCTCTTTAAATAGTTTTATGTATTTGTTACATGATTTATTAAACTAAAATATTTTCTTGATACTCTATTGTTAATTCATTTATTTAAAATTCAAAATATGTTGGATAAAAGGCATAGAAAATTTAATAAACATAACAACAATAAACTTAATCATGCACATAAAGACACAGAGTTTTTAACGTGGTTCACCCAAACCTCCCTGGGCTACGTCCACACAACAGCATTGGCGTCTTTATTAATTCAAACAGGAGATTACATAATTCACACACACTCTCCAAAACAACGTATGGATACCGTTATATACAGAGAATCTGAATAAAATTTCATAAATCCTCTCAACTCAAATTTAGCATGCATTAACTCCCTCCCAACAAACTCGGAGCTAATCTAGGAACTAATTCCTAATTTTGTCACCTAATGAGATTTTGCTTATTTTATCCAAAACGTAAAAATCTCAACAATCTCCACCTTGACAAATAATTAGCATTATGCCCTGTTTCTTTTATTATTTTATCTCTTCGCAAGCCAAGAGAAGCTAAACACCAACGCAATTTTCTCCAACAAAACTGGTTTCAGGAACATAGTCCGTACGTTTTCCTTGTATGCACCTTTTCAAGAGAGACTCCCTTTCAAAGGATAACCTCGTCTTACAAAATGGTACTTAACCGGAATATGCTTGGATTTACTATGATAGGCCGGATTCTTAGCCAAATGTATTGCACTTTGACTATCACAAAGTAACCCGATGTCATTCGCAACCTACCAAATTCACCAAGCAAACCTTTCAACCAAACCGCCTCTTTGCAAGCATGCGAAGTGCGAATGTATTCTGTCAAAAGAGTGGATAAAGCAACAATATCTCGTAGCTTTGACATCCGCCTAATAGCTCCACCCGCAAGAGTAAAGACATAAATTCTCGAAGTTGACCTTCTCTTATCCAAATCACCTCGCAAAATCGTAATCAACATATCCACAAACATATTCATCATGTATTGTAAGTGATACAATGACTACTTGTGCCTCCAAGCACCGGGTTAATCGCCATCACACCAAAGGTTCTTTACCCGGATTTTCCATACCCGCTCGACAACCCCAACCGCATGTGAAATATCCGGTCGAGTACAAACCATCGCATACATCAAACATCCTACTACATTGGCATATGGAATTCGAGACATATAATCCTTTTCTTCATTCAGATGAGACATGTTCGAAGAAAGCTTTCTAAAATGGGAAGCTAAAGGGACTCCATACGTGGCCCACATACCCATACCAAATCAAAAAGTATCTTCTCAACATACTTTCATAGATAGCCACAAACTCTTTACCATTGTTCTGTTCGAAAATCTCCATGCCCAAAATCATTTTCGTCGTCTGACCAGAGACAATGTCCTTGCCATCCGAGTCTTCAACCCGTTGATTTACAAATGATTTTGCTTGCTAAAAGCATATTAACATACAACACTAAGATAATGAACATGCCATTTTTCAATTGTCTAGCCACACACAATGATCATATTCACTTCTAACATATTTCGACGTAACATGAAAGAATCAAACTTCTTATACCACCGCCGCAGGCGACCGCTTTCAAAATATATGACTTCTTGAGCCCCAGACAAATTTCTTATTACATGTCAACAAACCTCCTGGTTGTTCCATATAAATTTCCTCATCTAGATCTCCATGTAGGAAAAGGTAGCCTTAACATCTAAGAAGCCGTAACTCTAAATCAAACAAAGCAACTAAAGCTAACACAATTCTAATTGAAACAATTTTAACCACTGTGAAAAATCTCATGAAAGTCAATACTCTAGCTTCGAGAAAACCCTTGGCAACCAAATAAGGCCAGGACTCCGTCCTCCGTATCATTCACACTCCCGTTTCAGCTTGTAAACTCATTTACACCCCACATTTTTCCCGTCTTTCTAAGCTCAACCAGCCGCATCCCATGTGCCGTTCTTACTCAAGGCCATCATTTCGTCCTTCATGGCCGCTTCCACTTGTCACTATTCGAACTTTCTCTATTGCTCGATAGCACAAGATTCATTGTCATTAGCGGTCAAAGAATCAAGTAACATAATCATCATACCTTCTCATGTGGCCCTGATTCTCACGACCTCCTTAAGGATGTTTCGTCGACTACCATCCGTAGGAACTTCTGCCGATCGCATCCGAGACCTCGTTCATGATCTAAACCCGAACCCCCGTTCATGTTCTCAAACTCCGTCTAACACTAGACCCTGCGATTGTCATGACTATCATTAGAAGTGTCACAACCTAATGTGCCGAAAATCAAATACATCATCCCGTTTCAATTTTATTATCTAAGTACGAACTCTGCATAAGAGAGGACGACAACCATCTCGTTGATGATGATTTTGCGGGTAGTAGGATCCCACAATCTATATCCCTTTGTTCCAACACCATACCCAACAAATATATACCTTTTAGACTTTGGATCTAACTTAGTTCGATGTTTAGGCACTAGAGCATATGCATCACAACCAAACACTCGAGTTTAGAATAGTCACAAGGGTGTCCTTTCCATATTCTCTTGCGGAATCTTGCGCTCTATCGCCGTCGATGGAGATCGGTTTATCACATACCAGGCGCCTGCTCACCGTTCGTCCACAACTCCTTTTTGCAACCTGGGCGTTACCTCAAGATACTCCTTGCTCTCTCTAGAAGAGTCCCGTTCATGCGTTCAACAATCTATTTGGCCGAGGAGTATAAAACCGTGGTCTATATCTCGATCCTCGCATCCAATAGTCAAACTCCTTGGAAGTAAACTCACCACCATTGTCACGCTCTAAACACTTTATTGTTCTACTCGTTGCCGTTTTCAACCAATGCTCTAAACCGTTTAAAAATTAAAAACATCGACTTCTTTTCATCATTTAGACCCACACCTTCCTAGAAAAGTCATCAATGAACGAAGTACAAAATATGACGAGCCACCATATGACGCCTCGTAGGCCGGACCCCAAACATCCGAATGAATATAATCAAGTATCCCTTTACTAGTATGTTTGCCTGTTTTAAATTTTTGTTTACTTTGCTTGCCAAATGTGCATACGCGTAAATCTAACTTTAATCTAGATTAGGAAGTAACTTGCGATCACCAAAAATTTTCAACCCTCTTCTCGCCTCATATGGCCTAACCTTGATGCCATAGGCGAATGAAATCCATCATTGTTCAGACAATCGTAGACACATGAATCGACCCCGTACTTCCTTCTAACTCAGTCGTATCCCTACTTTCTTAGCTTTCATTACTAGTAAAATACCTTTATAGATTTTCATAACTCCACCTTTAACACATGCTTTATATCCATTTGTATTTATGCACCTGAAATTAGATTTTTCCTGTTAAGTCCGGAACATGTCTCACATCTCATGAATAATTTAGTTGTGCCATCAAACATTTGCAAATTTTTTGTATACTTCCTACTCAACAATATTAGATGTGACATCAATACCCATGCAAGCCACCTACCTATCATTAATCGATCTATATGTCTTAAAACTATTTCTATGAATACACATATGGTCTGATGTGACCGAATCTAACAAACTAATGTTGACCATGATTTGACATATTAACAAACACAACACTTCATCGCTCATACTCCGAACTCGTATGCCGAACTCAGACTGCCGCATTTGCCTCCTTCTTCTCTCGTCAAGAGTTCTCTTTTCTCGTTTGTCGTCTCTTCCAAATAGCCCTTTCTTCAAGTGCCCCGATTTGGCCACAAAACCAGCACTTCACTTGCTCTTCTCTTCCTCTTCGACTTTGAACGCGAATCGCCGCGCGCTACTGCAGCATCTTTCTCAACGACCTCTAGCCATCATTGCCTCCGATGTGTAGAGGTGTCAACATCTCGACTCTTCTCGTCTTCGACAACATGGCCCCAACCACATCGTCAAACTCAAGGACAAACTGCACATCGTTTATGGAAGTAACAAGTGATCCCACGATCTGTGCAATGTACACAATAGAGTTATTTCTTATCCCTTCCGAATCAAATTTTACATCTAGACTTTGTAACCGTACCAATAGAGTATTGGAAACATTCGTATGGTCAGAATCGAGGCGACTTTCCTTCATCCGCAACCGTATAGCCGCGCTTCAGAGAATCCGATTTGTCAAGGATTTCGTCATGTAGAGCTTTTCAAGCTTTATCCACAAGCCTCATGGGCGGCCTTATCCGACACAATGTTGAACAGAACGTCATCCGCCGACATAACCGACCAGCTCGAGCTCAGCTATCCAACTCATCCCATTCATCCTCCGTCATGGAAGAAGGCCTTTGCTCCTCCCCAACAAGCAGCTTTCGCCACGCCTTGTTGTACCAGGAGATCATGCATTTTTACCTTCCGTATCTCGGTTGTTTTTGCCATTGAACTTCTCAATTTCAAACCGGGAATTTTGAGTTTTCGCCATCTTGTTTCAGCAAAAAACACAGTAATCTCCAGAACCAATTTTCAAATAAAGAATGCCCTTTTAATTAAAAAATGCCTTTTAAAAAAAAAAAAATTAATCCTGGACCTTTGCCTTCCTTTAAAGTGCCTTTCACTTCCTTTAAAAAAAAAGTATCTATATATCCTTCACCTTTTTTTCATACCATATCCAAATGATATTCAACAAAAGACTTACAAATCGATTTTTTTTTTTTTTTTAAAAAGGACCACTAAAAATAAAAAAATGGCACTTCCTTTTATACCATATGCAAATGGTAAAAAGAATTTACAAATCGATTTTCAACTTTTATAAAGCCTTTTCTTAATGTAATCGATTTATATTCCTTTAGCACTATATCTGATTTACAAAACTCAAACTTTTATGTGACCTTTTTAACAAAACTCCATTTAAAAACTTCAAAGTCGATTTCGATTTCATACCATACGTGACTTTGCAAACTCCAAATCGATTTTAAATGTGACCTTTTCACAACGTTTGACTTTGATATGAATATATCACAAATAGCTTCCACGTTGTGTTTTCACAAAGAATCTACAAATAAGCTGCTCTTCCTAAGTGCATTCTATCACTACTTTGCAAGACCAAAATTTCAATCGAAGTTCATAATTCAATCTATCATTAACGCAAATACTAACTTACTCGCATTTAATTGTTGAAATCGAGTACGCACTTCCACGTTGTGTGTACAGTAAATGTACCAACGCGCTCTTACCAAGAAGTCAAGGACTCAATAGTCGCGCATTGTTTGAGCGAAAGGTCTGCATTCAACTCACTCAGATTCAGCACCGTGACCGACAACAAAGTGTGCTCATGCGCCCTTCAAAGAACGTTCGGGACAAGCCGCTCAACCGCGCTCCACCTTCACGCAAGACTAAAGAATTCAACACACTCCAACACAGCCTCCGATACCAATTGTTGGACAAAGGCGCAGCAAATTTAATAAACACAACAACAAGAAACTTAATCGTGTACATAAGAAGACACAGTTTTTAACGTGGTTCACCCAAACCTCCCGGGCTACGTCCACACAGGCATTAAGTGCCTTTATTAATTCAAACAGGAGATTACATAATTCACACACACTCCAAAACAAACGTATGGACACTAAGTATAAGGAGAATCTAACAAAATTTCATAAATCCTCTCAACCGCAAATTTAGCATGCATTAACTCCCTCCCAACAACCGGAGCTAATCTAGGAACTAATTTCTAATTTTGTCACCTAACAGATTTTGCCTATTTTATCCAAAACAGAAAATCTCAACAAAATATTGTCAACTCATTTATTTAAAAATAAAAAATTTTACAAACTAAATTTCAATATAGAACATGTCTAACTCTAACACTTTTCTGATATTAAATATTGTTCACTTATTTATTTAAAAATCAAAATATCTAAATCCAATTCCAATATACACCATGCCTAACCCTAATTAATAAACAATAAATTATTAAAATCTATATTATTGAACGCATCATTTTTCCAAACGAAAATACATTTAAAAATGCCAAAAATGAATTTTCCCATACAACCAAATACATAACAAATTGATGATTTGCTTATACAACACCCCAAAATAACAAGCATGAAGTTTACAAAATTGTAACTACCTCCCCAAGTGGTTAATTGACCCCGTAATAAGCTCCAACAATCTCAAAGGCTCCCGTTCAACCATGTAATAATGCTCCAACAACCTCAAAGGCTCCCCGTTCACCTCCCGTTCAACCATATGTGGCTTAAGAAAATATTTTCATAGAGTTGGTAGGAAACTGGACTCAACCATTGGAGACTTGTCTCAAGCACAATATGGAGAAAGTTTCTTATACACCGAAAATGTTGAAGGTTTTGGTCCACCCATCACAAGTAAGCGAAAGAAGGAGCTATCTAAAGAATCGGATATCATTGAACATGCATTTTTTGTTCGATAGACCTACAAGTCCCGAATGCATTTGGTGTAGAATATACTAAGAAGGTGATGATGGAGTCTTCGCCTAGAAACGACAAGATATTGAAATTCCAAGAAGATCAAAGGATATCGAAAAGAAGGATGGTTTTGGTAGATGTATGATGTCATGAACACTTGTTTTTTCACAACGTGGTTGATAGGTGCTGGTAAGCGAACACTATATGGCATATCGTAGACAAGTGAGGACAAGATCCTCACCTCAATGCATGATATTCATAAGAGGTTGTTCGTGACACCGAGGTAGTTAATGTTTCGACAGATGTTTGCTAACATATTGCCATGCATGAATAAAGAGGCCCTAATTAATGGAAAATCCCATCATATTAGAAGAACTCACCAATGAAATCAATGGCAAGGGTCAAAGTCCCTGGCCTGATGGATGGGTCAAACCATTGCTGCCGAGCTCAACTGCGGAAACAAACCTTTGGAAATGGCGTAAGAAACATCGAGGATGTGATACCAGTGCTCTCAACACAACCTTCATCTCTCTTATCTAAAACTAATCCTCTCTTCACTTTCATATTTTAGATCAATTTCGCTATGCAACTCCATTTATAAGATGGTTTCCAAATTGTTAGAAAATAGAATCAAGAAGATTATTTCAACTCACGTTACACATAAGGGTTTGACCTTTTACCAAATATATAGATACAAGATGTTGTGGCGATTACGCAAGAATGTATACACTCAATAAAAACTCACAAAGTTGGAGGCATGTCTCATGAAAATTGATCGTTTAAAGCATATTATAGGGCCGACTTCGATATGTTGAGATTGGTTCTCCACAAATTTGGCTTTGCTCGCAAACATTCCCGTTGAAGATAATGGAGAAAATTAATTAGAGAGAGTCACACCAAAACCTTAGATTAGAAGTTTGTTCCTATTTTTAGCATTGTTCTAACTTCCCTATAGCATGTAAGATATATATATTTTGTATTGTAATGAGAATGTAGAGTGACGGACACAAATTTCCCGGGTGTAGTCTCTCATTGCGCATCTAAACCACTGAGCCATAATAAATTTTATCCCGCCATTTTTATCACGATATCGAGTTTCAGGGCTGAATCAAATCTAGAGTGCTTTGATCTCGTGAGTGTCCAAGTGGTAGAAGAGAAGCTCTTGTGGCCCGAGTGAGGTTGTTTTTATTTGTGGGAAACGCCGGAGAGCAACACGTTCATCGCACACCGAAGCGTTGATCGTGGAACCCATGCTAGAGAAAAGCATTGATCTTCAAAACCAACACAGAATCACATGGGAGGATTACACCGATCCGTGAAATCTCTACAAAACTTTTTCATAAATTCTTCCCAAAGGCACCAAAGACAACGTCAGAGTGGGTTTGGAGCACTATTGAAGGAGCCAGAGAGCTCGCATTGTGGAGGCTAGGAGCCAGCTGCAGCTTATGTCGTGGAGCATCTGAGTCGTAGAGCTCGTGCTCGGAGTTAGAGAGCTTGTGCCTATAGAGCTAGAGAGCTCGTGCTTGTTGAGCTAATGAGATCGCCGAGGAGCCTCTGAGCTGAGGTATAGCTGGGAAGGAAAATCACGGTAAAATTGTGTGAGGAACGCCAAGCATGATCCATGATAGAGGATCCCATGAGCTCACGTAGAGGAGGCCATGGAAGAGGAGCCTTTGAGCCCATGGTGCAAAGGCGCAGCGCCACAGAGTGGTCAAAGATTAGGTAGATATGTTTCTCGACATTGTTTTTTTTTGTGGATCCGGGGTAGATCCACTTGTAGATCCAAGCTGACTGATGGAACATGGGAAGTGTTAAGATGAATAATAAAATGATTGAGACATACTGAACAGGAAAGAAGAGAAATGATGGTTCCAATTATTCTAATTGGAATTAAGTTACGTACTATGCTGGAAGGGCATAGTATGGGGGATCGTAGATTAGCGATGAATTGAAACTTACAGCTTGCAAGAGGCGACTACCGCAACAAGCTCGTGATTGGGAGAAGAGGGAGAACAAGGAGAAAACGATGTTGAAAATGGTAGTCAAAGATCGCATTATCCCTCACATAAGAGAGTGAAAATCAAAGAAACGAGATCCTGACAACTCTCAAGTATATGTACAAAATAATAAATACAAATCGCTATTGTTCCCGAAAAGAAATAGTCTCTCCATTAAAATGGAGGAGAATGAACAATAGTTGTATCATTACGGATCAATGACCTCAAAGGCAAGCTTGGCGACATAGGGGAGTTAGTAAGTAATACCAATCAAGTAAAAATTACCAGGAATGGTAAAGAATGACGACTATCAAATGTTTATCATAGGCTTTGAATGAGAGAGAAATCCTTAAGTTTGAAGAATTAACCAAGATCCCGATGCAAGAGGAAGAAAGGCGGATGACCCCGAAACCCCAGAAGTTTAGGATCTTGATTTAATGGCAAAGAATAAGCCCTTCAGAGGGAGGAAATGAAGGATAGAGAGGTGGAGGTACACCATAGAGAAAGCCGACTCCATCTCAAGATATGTCATCAAATAGAAATGATTCAACAATAAAATGTTTCTATTGTGGTAAAATTGGCCATATAACTAAACATTGCCGAAAGAAGAAGTTTGATGAAGGTCACAAGAGATACAAGAGACATGCAAGACACTTTGCCGATGATGACCAGCAACTGGGACTCCTCTATGGCTGATTCTCGATGAGAATGATGAAGCAAATATGGTATGTGGATTTAGGAGCTTCCACCCACATGACAAAATCGTATAATGGATTGAAGACTTCAAAGAAACTAGCAATGGTGCAAAATATACCTTGGAAAACGACGTAGCGTACTAAATCAAATGACATGATAATGTTCCCGTAATATCGCTCGATGGAAATATTAGGCACATTCAAAATGTGATGTATGTACCGAATAATAAGAATTCAATTTTTGTTTCAATCATAACAAATCAAAACCTTAAGGTAGAATTTTTTAAATCATATTGTGTTATTAAGGATTTTCTGATTGTATGAAGACAATTGCAACAGAATTCAGAGGGGAAGTCTTTACAAGATGAATGTGAGAAGGCGGCATATCAAGCATTGACATCATCAAGTATGGCTACAAGAATATTTATGGCATCCGAGATTCGCCATACACCTTAATGATTTGTTGCTACTTCAAAAATAGGTATGGTCACGTCTCGATTTAAAGCATATTCATGTTGATCGTGAAGCATGTGCTCTTGGGAAGATGCACAAAGATGAGTTTCCCGTAAATGTAGATGTAAAACAGAGAGATATACTAGAGTTAGTCCACACGTATTTATGAGGGCCAATGCAACCAAGGTCATTGGGAGGTGCTTATTATTTCTTATTATTTGTGATGATTATACAAGATTCACATCTGCATATTTTCTCGTTAAAAGAGTCACACTTTTGAATATTTCAAATAGTCTCTAAGCATGATTGAGAAGAGAAGGCAGTAAATTCATCAAGATTCTCTCACGGACAAGGGGAGAATGCAGAGTGTTGATTTCGAAAATATTGCAAAGACCATGGAATATTGCACAATTTAGCGCACCTCACATTCCTCGCAGAACAAAATACAGAGAGGAAAACATAACCCTTTGTGGAGTGTGCTCGCAACATGCTGAAGGTAAGAATATTTCTAATGGATTTTGGGTCAAGCGATAAATACTCTAATGTATTTGAAGAGTCCAACAAAAAGTCTTGAATTTAAAACTCCATTTAGCTTATTAGGTTTTAAACCTATAGTTAAACATTTAAGAGTTTTTGTATCCAAATGTTACCATGTTATAAAGGAGGATAGGAAGAAATTGGATTCAACAACCATTAACCACACTTTTGTTGCACAAACAATTTAAAGCTTACAAATTGTTTGATCCTACTCATAATTTTTTTTCCATTAGAGACGTAGTTTTTCATGAGTAGGTTCATGATGGAAACAATGATAATAACAATGAAGAATGCGACAATCCCTTTTTGGTGGAAGAAGGGAGTGATGAAACAAGAGATAGCCATGAGCAGCAGAAAAAGGAAGAAGCAAGGTACAGATACGGGGCCATTGAGTCAAGTCCATCAAGGGATAATCAAAACAGTTTGATTCCACTCCAACACTCAAGAGATCGTGTAGGCAACCTAATTGCCATAAAGATATATGGAGAATGCTTTTATAACTAACATATAATACTGTTGAACCCTCTAGTTATAAAGAAGCTAGTGAACATAGAGAATGGAGGGAAGCCATGGAATAAGAATATGAATCAATATGTTAGGTCCCTATATTGGTTTAGGTGTAGTCCCTTATTGTTGTTATTTTTGCCCCCTTATTGTTATTGTTGTACCCTTTTAGTCCCCATATTGTTATTATTGTGCCCCATAAAAGCCCACTATCATATTTTTGTGCTCTTAAATTATTATTGTTAGGCCTGGCTAGATTATATTTGAACAATTCTTGGATGATGCAAATGACAAAACTTCCTTTCTATATATAGGAGTCCATAGGAGTGGCTTATTTCTAAGGTGTTGATTTCTTTCTTCTATTTTGTGAGCTAGTTTCATAACATTTGGTATTAGAGCTTTGAATTCCAGAGCCACCGTTTCAAACAGTCATGTAATTTTCGCTTATAAATTTGTTTCACGAAGGTTCAAAAGCTAATATAAAAACCTATTTGTGAAGAAATCCTGAGAATTTCGTAAAAATTTCAGATCTTGGTTCGTTAATAGTTTCGGTGAGATAAGATCTGAAGTTAGGGCTTTTAATGTGCCCTACCCCCATCTTAAAGAGGTTACCTTGGGAAAATCAATGATAACTCTCTCTCGAGCATCGATTGAAATTATGTAAAAAGTGACCGAAATTAATAATAAAATTTGGCTTTTTGTATATAAATTCTAGAGACAAAGGAGGAAACAAGGACATGTGGCACGTTGTACAAGTTGTTCTACTAAACTCGGTCCATAATTAAGTCATTGTGGGAGATTGGGAATAACGTTTGAAGAATCAAAATCAGGTCGACTTGTGGCATTGGAAAGACGACCAGGGCTACTGTGATCAAAAATCAATTGGGATCTAAAATTATAGAGATACATTAGTTTCAATATCATTCTCAAAAGCAAGAAAAAGGGCTATATTTTTTAAAAATTGCATAAGTATTGTTTGAAAAATTAGTTTGAAGGGATTCCAAGGGCATATTGAAGCATAGATATCGCATCGTTTCTAAAAATACACCTAAAAAATAATTAAACACCCATTAAGCGCTCAGAAGGCTCTACTGTGATCATGAAGAGGAAGAAGTGCAACATGATATATCAAAATTACAAGACCAAGTGCACTACCTCACAGGAAAGAAACAAAAAATGAAATGGAAGTTTTGAAGAAAGGTGGAAGCGAAGATGGATGGTTTGAACAAATGCCTGATGTTTTGAAGAATGGCATGGAAGCTAAGATAGATGAAAAAATGAAAGACATGAAGAATGATCTTGTTGAAGTCCAACAAGAAATTGTAGCACTTACACTAGTGGGGACTGAGGTCCAAGCAACACCTACATTAGTGTGGGACCACAGGGTCTTATAACATCCAGACCAGGGGCTAAATTTGCATATATATTTTAATTTTCCTTAATTAGAAATGGACACAAATGTAATCTTATCTCAAAAATCACTTGTATGGCTAATCGAAAAGTGATAAACTCAGCTTAGCTCATGAATTTCGAGTTGAGGGTAGTTGGTGAGGCATGCAGAGTAATTTAGTTGTAAAAGTTCAAGTGCAGCATTAGTTAATTAATGTTGTAATTAGTTTAACTCGCTTATGTGAGTTAAATTCAGTTGTATTAGTTGTAATTGTTAGTTGCACTAGTGAGAGATCAAGTGAATTAAATATTATTTAATTCATAATCAATGATCTAACATGCACCAAGGATTTACTATTAGCTATGCATGTCAATTCCAATGGAGACCTAGTTGAGATCTAGGTGAAAGTGATGTTGACTATCAGCTGTAGGATTATTGGTTTATCCATAACCAAACACCCACAGCCACGGTGATCCTTGCGTAGTCAAGGAAGGCAAAAATCTCTAAATAATAGGGATAACATTCCACATGAATTGCGCAAGCAAGGTAGTCTGCTTTTAGAGGTCGATAATTGGCTAAGTGTTGGCCGTTTTGTCCAGGATCGTGTGAGATAATTATATGAGTACAAGAGGCACTTGTGAGAAGAGTTGTATTGTAATTGTTTCATGTATCCATGCCGAATATACAATAACAGAAGATAAAGGGGGTTTGAGCGTTGCTTTCCTCCCTGAAATTATCCGTGTTGTGGTTTGATTGATTCTTTCGTCATATGTGATTGGCGATTGTGTTTTAATTTCCACAATCGATGTGTAGAAGCGATTCGCATCTAGCTTTAGTACATTTTTAGATTGGATTGAATCCTTTGATATACATATTGTTTGTATAATTTCTACGATATAGTGCGGTACATGGAAGGTTTGAAGGAAGGTTTGACAAAGTTGATACAAGAAATGATTCCTAATGGCTAAAAGGTAGTACAAGAAACTCATGATGAGAACAAAATAACAGTGCCAATCATGATTTCATCAACTCTAATGTTGGATTGAAGACCCACCATATTCCAAAGATCGATATGAGGGAGCTTGATTTCAAGGATCCTATAACATGGATACTACATATGGAGGAATATTTTGATCTCCATAATGTAGAAAAATATGTATGTTTTACTGCCACTTTATATCTAGAAAAAAATACATTTGTATGATATCGATGGCTTTGCACTCGTAAAAAAATTGTCACTTGTAAATTTTTATGGAGGAAATGATAGGATTATGAGGATACAAAGAGAAACACCTTCTTTGAACCAATTGATAAATATCAAAACAAAGGGTTCAATGGTGGAGCACATTGAGGACTTCCAAAATTGAATATATGTAACGATATTCCGCAGGAACACAAAATTGATGTCTTCATAGGGAATTTAAAGGATAACATCCAACATGAGGTTCGGCTCGTGGGAACTCGATTCATTAGAGAAGGCATTCAGTTGGCAATAAAAATTTAAAGCAAGATTATGGCGACAAGGAAGCCCTAACCTCACATCTATAAAGATGGAAGTGTTACTAATTCTACACTTCCACAACCTACAAGGTTGACAAACACAAAATTGGAAGAAAAAGAACAAAAGGGCTTCGATACAATTGTGATAGCAAATACCACTAAAGGTCATAAGTATGCCGAGAAGAAATTATTTTACATAGGTTGTGAAGAGGAGGAATAAAATGAACAAGAAGCTCAAAAAGAAGAGGATATACACTAGGAACCAACCCTGGGCTGCATAGAATAAATGAGTCTAACCATATCATGCAATGCATTGGCAGGAATTACCACTCCTCAAACTCTCAAGATAGAAGGACATATAAAGAAGAAAAAGTAATAGTGTTGATTTATCGAGGTAGTACCCATAATTTTATTCATTGTGGCAGTAGCCAAGGAATTGAATTTCTTCCGTAGCCATCACTCGTAGTGTCAAGTGATGGTTGCAAATGGAGGGACTATAAATTTATTTGGAAAATGCCATAATATCAAGCTAACCATGGGAGAATATGTATTGAATAGTCCAATGCTTTCCATTCCATTGAGAGGTGTTGATGTTGTACTAGGTGTACAATGGTTACAATCTTTGGGGACACATATTTTTAATTTTCAAGAACTTTTCTTGAAAAATTTTTTGGAAGGAAAGGAATTTGAATTACGTGGTATCACGTGGAGGCCGAAAAGATAATAAGCTCCAATGTGATGACAAATCTTCTCAAGAAAGAAGAACTAGGTGTAATTGTACAATTATGCTCATTCAGTTCCAACATCAAAATCATCTATTTCTCCATATCTCCAAAAAGTATTGGACAATCATTCCAAGGTGTTTGAAACTCCCAAAGGATTCCCACCTATTCGTGATAATGATCATGCTATTCATTTGATTCCAGAATTGTTCCTCCAAACACGTCTTTACCGATATCCTTATGTCCAAAAGAGAGAAATTGAGCGTATGATTGCGTAAATGTTAGAGGTTGGTATAATTCAACCTAGTCAAATTTCTTTTCTACTCAAGATTTTATTGGTGCACAAGAAGGATGGATCAAGGCGCATGTGTCCGGATTATGTGAGCCAATAAGCTCACTATTAAAGATAAATTTCCCATTCCCGTGATTGATGAATTATTGTATGAATTACATGGAGTAGTTTATTTTACTCGTTGGATCTTCGTTCGAGATATCATAAAAATTAGAATGAAGACTAAAGATATTCGAAAACAACATTTCGAGCTCGTGAGGGTAATTATGAATTTTTTAGTCATGCCTGGGCCTTACTAATGTAATCACATTTAAAGGATTGATGAATTCCTTTTTTAAACCCTTCCTTAGAAAAATTTGTGTTAGTATTTTTTGATGATATACTAATCTACAACAAGTCTTGGAAGGATAATGTTCAACATGTTGACAAAGTGGTGCTCAAACTATCGGAGGAGAAACAATTATAGTAAAAACTTCCAAATATTTCTTTGGAATAAAAGAGGTGGAATATTTGGGTCATATTGTATCTTAAAGAGGGTGTTAAGGTAGACCCTAACAAAATTAAATCCATTAAGGAATGGAAAGTCCCCACAACCATAAAGCAAGCTTGTAAGGATTTCCCTAGTTAACAATGGCATTATCACAAGTTTGTTAAGAATTATGGGAGATTAGAAACACCTATAAAAATTATTGAATAAAGATGAATTTTCATGGGACTCTCTGAAACAACTAAGGCCTTTGAACATATTAAAGAGTAAAGGTTTAACACTCATTTTAGTTACGTCAAGACTTCAAAAACTTTATTTGAATGTGATGCCTCGAGAAATGGAATTGGTTTTGTTTTAATGCAAGAAGGAAGACCCATTGCTTTTGAAATTTTGCCTAATCAAAGGAAAGTATTTATAGAAAGCTATTTATTAGAAGGAAATGTTGGCAATACTTACATGCACTAAAGAAATGGCTAATCTTACCTAATGGGAAGACACTTCAAGGTAAAAACTCGATCACGATAGTTTAAATAATTTTGGAAAAATAATATCTTCATAAGAGAAGCAAAAATAGCATAAAGATATAGTTATGACCTTGAAATCATCTACGAGGAAAGGGAAGATAATGTTGTTTGTAGATGCACTCTCTACGAAAGGATGAGGAGGTGGAAGTATTGCTTGTTATTTCTATTATCCAACCGCATTGATAATCAAGTAAGGGAGGAATGGAAGAATGATGAACAAGTGTGGAAACTCATCTAAAAATTGGCAAGAATATCCCAAATAAGACATCCGATACATTTAGATGGAAAAATGATTCCTTATGGTTCAAAGATCAATTATATATTTGTAAGAATTCCCAACTAAAACAAAAGATTCTTTTGAATTGTACACCTCTCCCAGGAGGTATCTAGGATTTTAAAACCTTACCCTGGTCTACAACCTTTACCTATTCCAAGTCAACATTGGAGGAGGTTTCAATGGATTTTATCACGTGCTTACCTAAGTCCAGCGAGTTAAGAGGTCATCATGGTGGTAGTTGATAGAGTTACCAAGTATGCACACTTGTGCATTATCTCATCCATTTAAATAAAGGCGCTGCTACCGCATTTATGGAAATAATTCAAAGCTGCTATGGAAACCAAAGATTATTGTAAGCAACAAAGATCCCATCTTCACTGAAATTTCAACGAAATTATTTTCGTTTGGGTACTCAACTAGCCCATAGCTCAAATTATCATCCTCAATCCGATGGGAAAATGAGATAGTGAATAAATGTTCTATGATATCTTCATTGTTTTGTATCTAATAAACGAACAAAATGGGTCAAGTGGTTACCTCTAGTTGAATGGTGGTATAACACTTCCTTCCATACCGCAGCAAAAATTACCCCATTTATGGCGCTTTATGGATATCATCCACCATCCATCACATCATCTTTAAGAGAAAATTCTAGGGTTCAAGCAAAGGGAAGATCACATTGAGCATCAACAACAAGTTCTCCAACCTTCAAGGATAACCCACCATGCGAAAATCGAATGAAACAACAAAGAAGATCAACATCGCAACGAGAGAAATTTTGATGTAGGAGACTGGTATTTTTACAACTACAACCATACAAAAATGTCCTCAAGCAAGCTAAGAAGGATAATAAATTATCGCCAAAGAACTATGGTCCTTACAAGGTGTTTCAAAATATTGGTACTATGGCATACAAATTGGAGCTTGCTTCTTCTTGAGTGCACCCAAACAAGCCCATGTTTCATTCTTAAAGAAGGTTATAGACAAAACTTCCACAAACAAGACGCGTAACTTGATGGAGGGAAGAAAATCATATTGGAACCAAGGGCCACGAAACAAGAAATCAATGTGCCTATGAAATCGATCACTTGCATCTCATCAAGTGGAAGAACTTACCCAAGGAAGCATCCAGAGTTGCCACTGCTGTTGAGGACAACACTTTTTTGAAGGAGAGGGGAATTTAGGTCCCCATATTACTAGTATAGTCCCTTATCGTTGTTAGTGACACCCCCTTTATTGTTATTATTGTACCCCATATTCCCCATATTGTTATTTTTGTGCCCCATAAAACCCCAATTATTGTTATTATTGTGTCTTCTTGAATTATTATTGTTAGGTAGGATAGGATTATATCATGACCCCATGGACTTCTATATATATAAATGAGGTTTTGATTTGAATCATCCAGAATTTTTCATTTATTTAATTTAAAGGAAGTTGCCCTCAAAGTGGCTTATTTATAAGGCGTTGATCTCTCTTTTCTTCATTTTGTGAGTTGGTTTCTATAACACAATACTTTAAAAAACAAAACTTGGGATTTAGTTCAATTACTCCTAAGGAAAACAAACCATAGGTTGCAAATGGCTATACAAGCTCAAATTTAAAGCAAGCGTATGGGAGTATAGATAAATATAGTTAGGGTCAAGGTGGCAGTAAAGTGGTATTCACTAAGAAGGTATAGACTATGAGGAAACCTTCGTCCTCGTAGCTAAACTAAATATAACGAATGGTAATTTCCTTAGCTACTAAACATCACTGGATGATGCACCAAAGTAGATGTAAAATCTACATTTTTAAATGTTGAAAGAAGAAGTGTATTTAGAGCAACTTGAGAGATTTTGTTAAACAAGGGGAAAGAACATTTAGGTCTTGTAGATTGAAGAAATAATTTTAATGATTAAAATGTAGCTCCTGTGTCATGGTATGATAAAATTGATTCATTTTTTCTTTGTATTATAGCTATAAAATAAGCAAAAATGATCCCAATCAGATACCGTGTTTGATAAAGAGGGGCTTAATTGTTTTGATTTCTTTAGGCAGATGATCTTATCATTATAGGAAATAGCTGATGAAATCATTAAATAAATCAAAGAGAAGATGTCGAAAATGTTTGAGATGAAAGACTCCTAAGTGAGATACAATAACCGTTTGGGTCTTAAAATATTTAGAGATTCAGAAAAAAATTTTCTATCACAAGATAAGTAATTTTTGTGAGTCTATTGAAAAGGTTTAAGATGTATCACCGTAAAGCCGCAATGTCGTTGGCATAATAGAATACCAAACTTCAGAATGATGACGATTCAAAGGAGGCATATGAAAAATTGTATAGAAAGCTCTGGCTGGGAGTTTAATCTACCTAACCACCGCTAGAACAAACATTTGGCTTATGCAAGCTTAGTGTGTTGAGCCAATTTATGTCCAAGCCACTTGAAAGTCATTGGGTTGCAACAAAAGGCATCCTAAGGTATCTTCATGAACCTTAGAGTATGGAATTATATACCGATTCTTGTGATGTTAAATTGGTATGTTTCTCGTACTCAATTTGGCAATGTAGATGGTGACAAGAGATCCATAAATGTGTTCCGAATTCAAGATTAGGTCTGGGGTCATTGCATGGAGAAAGCAAAAGTAGAACACAATATCCTGTCTTCGCCGGAAGCCGAGTATCAAGCACAAAAAGTGCTGACTTGTAAGTTAGTTTGGTTGAGGAGACTTCTAGGATACCTGAGAAGAACAAAAGATGCAACAGTTTAGCATATGTGATAACCAGAGCTCCATCAAACTTGCAAATTATCTCGGTGTTTCATAAAAACACTAAGCACATTGGTACACAATTTCACTTCGTGAGGGAGAAATTTAAGTAAAAAGAAATCCATGTCAAATATTGTAATACATGTGATAATGTTGCCGGGAGTATTTTTTCGGTTTATTGGTAGAATTGAATTTGAAATGTTTAGGGAAATGTTAGGAATATTTGTGAACCATTTCTTTATTAAGGGGGAGTGTTGAAGATAATGAGAAACTTAATTAGAGAGAGTTGGTTCACTAGAATCTTAGATTAGGAGTTTGTTCCTATTTTAGTATTTAGTTCTAACTTCCTATAAGCATGTAAGCTATATATTGTTTTTTATTGTGAAGGAGAATGGAGATGCATCTACATCATGACAGCTTCCCTGTGTAGTCTCTCATTGTAGAGCTAACCAATTTTGCTTAATAAATTTGATCCCGCCATTTTTATCACATTCTCGAGGAATAATGGCTTGCATCTCCTTGAAAAATTTGATGTTCTATTAATGGAAAGTCAACTAAGTTCTTTAAAAATATCTATGAGTCTACATCATGATATGCATCTTGCCATTATTGTTCATTCTAGTAATATATGGGTCACCGTAAGGAATAAAATGGAGGTTACTAATTGTTGAAGTGGGTTACTAGGAATTCAAGAACCACACATATTGTGTTTGTAGATGACTTAAGCCTGTTTTAGAAAAGCAAATATTTGGAATGGAGGGAATTTTACCAAATCACGTCCAATTTTGGGAAAGCTTCAAGATTCACAATGAATAAGGAAAAAGTCGTAACTAATCTCATTTATTTGGCGTCAAAGTCCATTCATTGGAGGAGGGTTTCGTGTATACGTAGATTCAACTTAAAGCCAAATAAGTACCCGAGTCTAGACTAGATTGGCTAGTTAAAATTCTAGAGAAGGAGTTGGGCCAATGGGTGCACAAAAGTGTTAACATTGGGCCGAAGACTAGTAATGATTAAAGAAGTTTTACGCAGAATTTCAGGTTATTGGATGCACTCATTCCAATTACTAAAGGTTTTAACTCGGAAAATAGACAGAATGCTATTGCCGCATTCATATGGTGTAGCGTTGGTAAGTGCAAAAAATAATTTCTAGGAGTGAGGTAGATGGGGGTTGGGGCATGCGACAACAAAGACTTTTAATCTTGCTCTACTCACAAAAATATATGGAGGGATTTTAATGGAGGAATATCTCAAAAATTTAATCAATGGAGGAATGAGTGAGCATTGGAGCGCTAGAAAAATGATCATATATCTCATGTATCTGATAAAAGCCAAGTCCAAGCAGTGTGGGAACTTAAGATGGAGTAAGCAAGGGTGACAAGATGTCATTGGCCTTGATGCCACAAGGCTTGGTTGGAGATCATCTCCTCTCTAAGTGTCCATTTTGCAATATTCTTATCACATTGGCCCCTTTAGAGATTCTCCTCCACCCTATTCATCTTCTCGTTAAACATGAAACTAAATCAAGATTTCAAAGTGTCGACCTCGCCATCCAAAACCGACTTCACCGTCCTCAACCGATACCACCTACGCCAACCACCTTTCACTCCGTGCACTATTGTAATGTACATGAGAATTGCTGAGAATTCTAGGGATTATCCCTTCATCTAGTAAAATCATATATTGCCTCTCGCCTCGAATAATCAAAGAAAAGGGGGCATTTTCCCGTAATGAAATTCTATAAGCAGTTGTTGTCTCTATCTTTGAATTCCTCATGTCTCAGATTTTTTTTTTTAATGTATTATTGCTCTCCCCTAATCCTATCTACTAGTATCGTATCCACAGGCATGTACTTCCCTCTCACAGATTCCTGGCTCAAAGCAATTCATATTTCCTGTAGCTACCCCCGTTTGTAGCTCGATTAGATTGCTCGACATTGTTTGTAGCCGTGTTTGTTTATTTTATGGGGCAATGTGTGCCGAGCGGCTCCACTCAGTAAGAGGGCGTATAAGGCCTATTATGAAATAGAGATTCGATCTATTTCATGGTATTAGACCTACCGAGCTCAAATGGTATGATTTTAAACTAATTCACTGCCGCGTGTTTGGCTGCATCGCATCACCGCATTAAAACGCTTGATGAAAAAAAAAAAAAACAATAGTAATCTTCAAAAATGTAGTATTGTCAATTCAATTATTGATAACAAGTGGTATGAGCACTACCTGTAAGAATGGTTGACTTTGTTGTCATAATTTCTTTCTTACAACTTTAATAAGGAAGTGGATACTTTTATTAAAAGGTGAAATGTGTTTTTTATATGTTTTATAATTATTAGTGAAACATAAAAATTATATATGTTTTATTATGGTCAATTTGGTTAAGTTTGGAACTTTAAAAGGAAAACTAAGGTTATCATTATAAGGTCATCATTGTCTATAATAATAATTTTATGAAAGGAGGTTGATTTTTGGCCTTCATTTTTAAAGCTTTATTTTGTAAGTGGAGCTTGATTTTGGGAGTGAATTTTATTGAGAAATGTGAGATAGAATTTTACTGAGAATGGAGATAGTAGTTAATGATATGGAGAAGTTGAGCGCGATCGATTTTTCTCGTGGAAATCATAGGTGGAGGATGTACCGATTTTAAAGGGATTATTATTTTTCGATTGAGGGCACAACAAAGAAACCCTCATCGATAAGGATGAAGGTGTATTAAAGCTAGATAGATAGGAAATTGCTACAATCTGCCAATATCTAGAAAATAATGTGTATTTCAATGTGTCCGGAGAAAAGATGATAGAAGGATTCTGGAAGAAGTTCTATGATCTATATGAGAAGAAATACAACCTCAAACAAAGTAAGTCTCAGATGAAGAATATTACAATCTCAAGATTTAGAGGGTGCTTCAAACTTGTTGAGCACTTGAATGAATTTAGTTATATTATTATTAGTCAACATATGCAGAGCATCAAGGGTGTTTTTTATTTTGTAAATATGTTAAAGGTGTGATAATTTTTAATATTTTATGAATTAATTTGAATAAAATAGGAGAAGGTGAGGATTTTTGTAAATATCTTTAATGGATATGAGGAATTTAATTAGTTGAAGGATATTAGGGATAAAGACCTATCCTTTAGGGATGTTGAGAGATTTAGGGTTTGTTGATGAATTGGAAGGGATTGAGCATTTAATTAAATGATTTTTAAAAATTGTATAAATAGGAGGGGTTTTGAGAGAAAACACATTAGAGATTGTGAGAGAGGGTGAAATTGAGAGTAGGTTTGAACAAGCAAGGGCCGTAAGCCTTCAAAGACAAATCAGAAGGGCCACGACCGTTGAATATCTGCCACGAAGGAAGTTTGTAAGTATTTGTTTATATGATATGTGGTTTTTAAAAAAATTAGGTGTTGATTAAATGTTTTTAGTGTGATGCGCACTTGTATGGGTTGTGTTTATAAATCAAAAGCGTTGAATGATATACAATGATGATGGTATTCTGTTTATGGTGAATGCTCTTATATAAGTATGTTGGAATGGCAACCGTTGTATAATTGATTTATAAAGTTCAAGAATCGATGTTCAATTTTACACTTGGCTCATAATAATATAATACTAACATAAATAAATTTGTCCGTAAGCAACATTTAAAAGATTGGTCAATAACACATTAGAAGCAAAGTAGACATTGCTGAAATCAACTGGTAAGTTGGCATTGGTGTTTAAAAATGCGTAATGCCGTAGTGTTACAACAATGAAGGCGTAATTAAAGTTCAGCCTTGGAAGTTTCGTTTGGAGGGTCGATTACTTGCGTACTATATGGCATTATAATTGATCGAAATAGATCGTTGGTTGATATATTAAACATTGTGGAAGGCGTTGGTACATCAATTTTGGAGAGCTCACATTTATAGAAGGCACACTTGTTTAATAAACATTAAGTTAACCGTTTGAAATCGTGTCAAGCCGGCAGGTTCAGAGATTTAAGAAGGTTCAATAGCAATTGAATCATGAAGGGCGTGTTGATTAATAATACGTTGAATGCAAATAGGTGTGGCAATTAGTTGGAAAGATCGATGTGTATTAAGTTCGATTAAGCCTTTGTTGTAGAGTTAAATTGGTGTTTGTTGTAGGATTAATAAATCATTGCCATTAATAATGATCGTGTTCAATGCGTTTACACATTGTTTAGTTGTGTGATGAGAACTGATAACATGACAAACGCAGCGTAAGCAATGGAACGGTTTTCTCGACGTTGAAGAGAGTATCAAGCCATTTGCAATCGATCATCGAGTTCTCATTGAGAGCAAACATCGTTTTAATAATCCATAATTGACATGCCGGAAGGTGCGATCCAAAGAGTTGATAAAGTCTCACAGTGAAATAAATATGAATTGATAAAGAAGTGTTGAAGGCGCAATACGAATATTTGTAAGAAGTTGTAAGTAGAAACCGTATGCAAGCCAAAGGGTTGCGGGGATGATTGGACTCAACGTAGAGGTAAGCTATGAGTGATTGTTGGTTGAATTGAAAGGCCGATATTTGGAGGAGCATCATTTCTAATTCAAATGAATAAATTGAAAATGTGTGAGATGCGTTGAAATCATTTCACCGCAAAGAAAAGAGTTGACTATACCGAAAGGTTGAAGTTACATAGTCTTTGTGCAGCTCCAACATAATTAAAATGGTGATGTTTGCAATGTTAAATTGAGTATTACAATATGGGTACTTTGTTTCATCAGATCCGGCCATACATGAATGAATCGATATGAATGGGTGCATTCACAAGATTTGGGGTTCAGCGTCAATGTTATGTTGTTGGAACAACCTTAAGGGCGCATTTGTTGATTGTATTAAAAAAATCCATGTTAATTTCAAAGATGGAAATGAGGAGACTGACTTTTCTAAATCTGATATAGGTGAGTATTTGAATGTTACCTGTAATATGCATGTAAATCCAAGCTTTGATTGGAATTTAATGAATGGATTTTTTGAGAAGATGGTTTCATAGTCATAGTTTTGAAATCATAAAATCATACGGGGTAAGATAGCTTCCGCAAATGAAAGAGATTGAGATGGTCAGATGTGGGAATCTTAGTATCGCAAAGGATTTCAATGTATGCACAACAATGTTTGAAGATCTCGGTTATTATGTGCTTCTGGCCTCAAGGCTATTTGGTATCGCAGCTTGGCTCGTATGAAGGTTTTTGAAAAGCATTGAAGACCGAATTTGACTTATATCAAATCATGTGTGGAGAGATGTAGAGGCAGTAATGGAGATCGTATTCCTAACTGACAATGAGCAACTTATAATACTGAGAATGGAGTAAGAATAAAATTGGTTCTGGAGGTGAAAAAGCGTAATTAAGTAGATTGCAGAGATTGTAAAGAATCCACAAGAATGTTGGGGAATGGAAATTCACTTGGATCAGGTGTATTGTGTCTGGTTAATTTGATTTGAGTTTTAATTACAAAGAAATGGAATGAGGATTGATGGTTATGTAAATGAAGAAACTCAAAGAAGAAGAAATTGTTGGCTGATACCAAAGTTTGAAGGATAAACTTAAGAATGGAAGTAGAGGATCGTATTTTAAAATCTCTGACACAAGAAATTTTGCAAAGGAAGTATGTGCAGATTTGTTGGAACAGATTTGCAGAGTAGGAGATTCTCAAGGTAAATGAAGTGCAAAGGAATGGAAGGACAAAGATCGTACGAGATCTGAGGTAAGATTATATGTTTTTAAGAATAGAATATTGTAGTCTTTAAAATGAAATATTATTGCAACTCCCAAAAGGCAATTGCTAACAGAGTAAAGGAAGCCTAAGGAAAGTTTCTAGTGAAAACATAGAGGTCGTGTTTAACTGAGGGAAATCGAATAGAAATTGGATAAGGAAGACAGCTTTCTGTGAACAGTGACAGTTAGTTTACATAAAAGAGAAGTGCTCAAAGGAGGTTCCAGAGATAGAACCAATTTCTTGCCAAAAGACTAAGTGAGGAGAGCTTCGTGAGGTAAGTGGCTACAGGACAGACTTGTCGTCGAAGAGGCTTTAAAGGTAACTCATAGTAAAAGTGAGTGAGGAACTCATAGAGATGGAAAGGATGATAACTAGTGACAATGTATCGCAGGTTCAAATGAAACTGCTACAACAGATATCAGTGAAAGGGTGCCAAGGCAATTGGCATACAGAGACAACTTAAGCAAAAAAGGAATATGAGAGGGAGAATGATGAGTGTTTCACTGAGGTGTTAATGGAGATGTTGCAAAGAAATGAGGAATACTGTGGAAGTATGAGACAAGGAGAAAGAAGCCGAAGTGGCAGAGGCTACAAGAGAAGTGGAACCATCAAATATGCAAGCCGTATAAAGGAACTAAGGGAACTGGAATGTGTTATTGATGCCGACAGAGAGGATAGAGAAGCTCGAAATGTTTGAGCTACGTTAAAGAAATGAAGATGTCAAGAAGATGTTGAAGTTTCGATATGTTACCCGTGAGAGTGGACCATTACTTTTTGAAAGTGATGAAGAGCAGAGTTAAATACATGATTCCAAGACTTGATGATCAAGCATCAAATAAGACCGTAAGGTCTTGTGATTTTAAAACTAATGATTTGTGTGATCATAGGTTTGAAGAAGAGAAAGAACATCTACCGAAGGATGTTAAGGAAGATTTAGCAGAATAAATACCATGTGATAATGAGACAATAACAAATGAGGAAATGGAAGATCGTGTAAAATTTCCAAAGTCCACCTAAGTAAAAATCATCGAGGTTATATAGAGAATTTGACTTTCAAAGGAGGAATTCTGAAGACAGAGGATGAATGTTCAGATAGATTGCCGAAGAAGGATGACAAAGCAATTGTCATAAATGATAATAAAAAAGAAATTGCGTATGGTGAACAAAGGAATGTCGCAGGGACAGAGGTTTGGGAGGCCGCAACATTCATAGTGACAAAGAAGAGCAACATGTGAGGCGACATTTATAGTAGCAAAAAGAAGCAGAAAAGGTGCAAAATGGAAGAAGGGTGAAAAGGAAGCATCAAAACAAGTGAAGAACAAGCAAGAATGAGAGTTCAAAGAATCAAGGGATGAACAATCAGCCAGACAAGAGGACATACTCGGACAGAGAAATTGAGTTGATGGGTGCAGGTTAATGACAAAAACATCCCGTAGAAAGACAACCGAAAGAAAGAAAAGGAGCGACAACCAGAGAGACAACAAAGATTGCAAGAGCAAGAGCAAGTGGAGCACTACAACACAATATATGGAAACCTAGAAGATAACAACAGAGACAACAATAGTAAAGAAATCGACAAGCATACGTAAAGATTACAAAATAAAATTTGGGATCCGTGAGGAAGTATCCAGACTTATGACCAGTGGTCATGAATTTTCTTACGTGGGGGAGTCCGATGTAGGAGCATCAAGGGCGTTTTTTTATTTTGTAAATATGTTAAAAGGGGGTGTGATAATTTTTAATATTTTATGAATTAATTTGAATAAAAATAGAGAAGGTGAGGATTTTGTAAATATCTTTAATGGATATGAGGGAATTTAATTAGTTGAAGGATTTTAGGGATAAATACCTATCCTTTAGGGATGTTGAGAGATTTAGGTTTGTTGATGAATTGAAGGGATTGAGCATTTAATTAAATGATTTTTTAAAATTGTATAAATAGGAGGGGTTTGAGAGAAAACACATTAGAGATTGTGAGAGAGGGTGAAATTGAGAGTAGGCTTCAACAAGGTCAGAAGCCTTTCAAAGAAATTGTAAGGGCCACGACCGTTGAATATCTCGTCACGAAGGAAGTTTGTGTATTTGTTTATATGATATGTGGTTTTTAAAAAAATTGGGTGTTGATTTCGAAATGTTTTTATGATGCGCACTTGTATGGGCGAAGAGAATCAAAAGCGTTGAATGATATACAATGATGATGGTATTCGTTTATGGTGAATGCTCTTATATAAGCATGTTGGAATGGCAAATCAAGTTGTATGTCTGATTTATAAAGTTCAAGAATCGATGTTCAATTTTACACTTGGCTCTTTGATAATATAATATCACAACATAAATAAATCGTGTCCATAAGCAACATTTAAAAGATTGGTTGAATAACACATTAGAAGTAAAAAATTTTATTGCTGAAATTGAATCGGGTAAGTTTGGTATCAGCTTTAAAATGTTTAATGCCATAGTAAGTTACAACAAGGAGTGCGTAATTAAAGTTCAACCTTGAAGTTTCGTTTGGAGGGTCGATTACTTGCAGAATATATGGCATTATAATTGACTGAAATAGATCATCATATTGATATATTAAACATTGTGGAAGGCGTTGGTACATCGACTTGGAGAGTCGATTCATAAGGCACACTTGTTTAATAAACATTAAGTTGAACTGTTTGAAATCGTGTTGAAGTCACAGTTCGTAGATTTAAGAAATTGGGTTCAATAGCAATTGAATCATGAAGGGCATTGTTGATTAAATAACATAACACGTTGAATGCAAATTTCTTGAAGGTGTGATGAATATTGTTGCCGTGGAAATATCGATGTGTATTAAGATCGATTAAGCCTTTGTCAGAGTTAAAATTGGTGTTTGCTTTTGTAGGATTAATAAATCATTGCCATTAATAATGATTGTGTTCAATGCGTTACATTGTTTGGTTGTGTGATGAGAACTGATAACATGACAAAAACGCAATGCGTAAGCAATGGAAATCCAAGCCGGACGTTGAAGAGAGTATCATCATTTGCAATCGATCATCGCAGTTCACGGAGAGCAAACAACGTTTTAATAATCCATAATTGGAAGATGTCGAAGGTACATCCAGATATTGATAAAAGTCTGATGAAATAAATCAATTGACAAGAAGAGCAAGGCGCAACTTGCCGAATATTTGTAAGAAGTTGTAAGTAGAAACCGTATGCAGTGTGTTTGTATGGCCATGTAATGCCGCATTGACCAACGTAGAGGTAAGCTGGCGTATTGTTGGTTGAATTGAAAGCGCCGATATTTGAGTGAGCATCATTTCTAATTCAAATAAATAAATTGAAAATGTGTGAAGATGCGTTGAAATCAGTTCACCGCAAAGAAAAGCGTTGACTATACCGGGGAAGGTTGAAGTTGCTATTAGTCTTGTGTGCCCAAACATAATTAAAATGGTGATGTTTGTAATGTTAAATTGAGTATTACAATATGGGTACTTTGTTTCATTGTATCTGGACATACATGAATGACCATATGAAATGGGTGCATTCACAAGATTTGGTTCAAATAATGTTAAGTTGTTGAAACAACCTTGGCATGATTGTTGTTGATTGTATTAAAAAAATCCATGTTAATTTCAGCATGGAAATGAGGAATGTATTTTCTAAATCTGATATAGGTGAGCATTTGAATGTTACTCTAAAATATGCATGTAACTAAGCTGACTGAATTAATGAATAGATTTTTTTGAGAAGATGGTTTGATGGTCATAGTTTTGGAAATCATAAAATCATAAATGGGTAAGATAGTTTCGCAATGAAAGAGATTGAGATGGCCTGGGAGTGGGAATCTTAGTATCGTTGTGCTGATCGCAATGTATGCACAAGAATGTTTAAAGATCTCTGTTATTGCAGTTTGGTCTGCGTCGCCTTGCCTCTATAAAAATAATTTTATATGATGAAATTAGAGCTATCTTATTAATGTTCTATGCCGTATAGTTGGGAAAATATAATTGTAGCTATGATCACTTTAGCACCTGGCTGTGGACCCCGCCAAGTTTGATGATGTCAGCAATAGTTTAATGAATGAGGAGTTGCGATGCAAGTCAATTGCGGAAAACCAAGGAGTGAGAATTTGTAGCTCTTAGCTTATCCTTGTAGGAGAATTGATCGAGGTCGACAAGGGTGATCAAGATCGAGAGGTTGATCGAAATCAAGGAGGGACAAAGCCCATTTGATTTATCAGGTAGGTCGGCACATTAAGAAGAATGTCGAGTATGAAAGAAAGGATAAAAGGATCATAAACCAATTAGTACGCAAGGGTAAAGGAAAAGTAAAAGGTAAACATGGGCGAGATCCTTCATTAGAAATGCATCACAATTCATCCATCACAAATGAAGGTGAGACTATCAAGCAAGTAGCCATAGATGGTGATGTGTTATTTGTTTTTTAGCATGCAATCCATGTTTATATACATCTAACAAGAGTTTGTTGGATCCTTGACTGGGAACATCACCATGTAACCCCATGCAAAGATAGTTGTTGCATATAATATTGGTGATTATGGTAGAGACTTGGGGATAATAATTTTTGTAGTATTGTTTGAGTGGGATGTCCTCGTATCAAGATGAAGGATGGACACGATATATTGTTGAGAGAGGTCAAGAATGTACCAATAATGCGCTTGAGTTTGATCTCTATGGGACGACTAGATGATGAAGGCTATTCCACGAGCTTTGGAAAAAGAGGTCGGAAAATTAGCAAAGGAGCATTGGTTATGCAAATGAGACCCAAGAAAAGAACCTTATATACACTAAAGGAAATGATAGAAAAAACATATTGATGCTATCACAAAAGAAGGAAACTAAACACATCTTTGGCATAAGCGCTTGGGTCACATGAGCGAAGGATTAAAATCCTTGTTGGTAAAAATTTACTACTAGGTCTGAAAACTCACACCTGTCTTTGTCATTGTATATATAGACAAAGAATGGTTTCATTCCTTATAGGTGGCCAATGAGAAAAGAAACAAATGCTAGAATTGATACACTCATATGTGTTTGGGCCTCAAGTAAAAATCAACGTATTAGGAGGAGCATCATATTTTGTAACATTTATAGACGATGCATCCATGAAGGTTTGGGCCTATCTTATGAAAAAATTAAAAGTGAAGTGTTTTAAATATTTCAAAGGTTCTATGTTTTTGAAAGAGAGACTAACAAATTTCTCAAGTGCCTAAGAACATATAATGGTGGAGAATATTTCAAATGCATTCAAGGAATATTGTAACAAGTTTGGCATAAAACATGAGAAGATTGTGCCTGGTACTCTCAACGTAATGGTGTTGTAGAAAGGATGAATCACACCATTATGGAGAAAGTGAGGAGTATGTTGTCCAATTCAGGTTTGGAAAATCATTTTTGGGTAGAGCAATCAAGACAACTTGCTACCTTATAAATATATCTCCAACTACATCCTTGAATGGAGGCATCCTTGGAAGAAGTATGGACTGGCAGGAAGTTGAATTATTCTCATTTTTAAAATATTTGGATGTGAAGCATTTGTACGTATTCCCAAAGAAAATAGAACTAAGCTAGATGATAAATCTATGAATTGCATTTTTCTCAGGGGACATGCGGATGAAAAATTTTGGTTATCGTCTATGGGATCCAAATTACCAAACATAAAATTATTAGAAGCGAGGGATGTTATATTTAATGAGTCAAAAATGTTTAATAGGAAGTTATGTGAGCTAAAGGTCAAGAAAGTTATCGACAGGTTTAAAGAGCATCATGAAAAAATCCCAGCAATGCAAGAAAATGGATAGAAAATTCAAGAGCTGAAGGACAAAGCAAGTGGAAAGTTAGACACACCAAGAAGAAGGAATCTTGCATGAACCTTTTACAAGAGATTCAACCTCGATAATGCACCACCGCTGGTTCACATATTCTAGGCCCCAAGCTTTCACAAAGGCATCCTCCTTCAAACTATATCCCGTTGACCGAAGGAAAGTGAGACTGTTGTTTTCAAGAGGCTTGTAGAGGCTTGAGCACAATAAATAATAGAAGAAATCAATGGAGGAAGAAATGAACTATTTGCTGAAAATAAAACTTGGGAGTTGGTAAACTCCCAAAAGGTAGAAAGGGCTCTATCAAATGGGTATATAGGATTACATGAAGGTGACGAAAAAAAGGAGAGGTATAAAACAAGGCTAGTGGTGAAAGGTGTTACGTAATATTTTTTTCACCGTCCCCGCAATCCCCATCTCGAACATTGGAGTATCATTTCTAATGGAATTTCGTGTATTGTCATACCTTGCAAAAAGTGTCATTACATCCCTTGGAATTTGAAGAACATTTCCTTTGTTGATCATTCCTAAAGGTAGATCTCAAAAACACATGATTTTGGGTCAGCGCTAGTAGGTAAAGACTTCCGCCCATAGGCCTCGCACCCATTGGCGCTTCTGTCATGGACCGCCCATGCCGAGCCGTCTTGAATTTTTTTTAAAAAAGAAACGAAGTTTCATCGTTAACCACTTCGTGATCAGAGTCATCATGGTTTGTTCGACCGAATAACGTCGAAGTCCTTCCTTTGGCTTCTTGTTTCCTATAATTGAGCAACTCCCTAAGGATTAGGGCCTCCCTTCCACCTTATGAGGGATCCCAAACCACCTCCTCCTCTCCTATAAATACATCCTTCTCACACGCTCAGCCTAGCCGAACAATCCTTACTATAGGCCGGTGTGAAGAATAAGGTAGAGAGTGAACTATCAGGAGAGAGAGTTTAGGACTATTGCCTCACCAAGTCCGATCCCCGACGAATGCTTGAGACACGTTTGATCGAACCTCGTCAAGGAGGCTGCAAAGTCAAGGCTTTAAGGTTAAACTTCTTTTCTCTATCATTAATGCAAGGCTAGTTTTTGGTTTCAATTTTGCGTCTGGAGAATATAAAATGTTTGATTCTCCTCGACCAATCGAATAGCCGTGAATGAAAATATGTTTTTGTATGCCGTCACTATTCACTTGATCCTTCTACAAGTACATGGATATTTCCTAGGACTGCTAGGACAAGGTGAAGGAAAGATCACCGTATCACCGCTACAAATGACAACAAAAGCATTAGACCAAGGTAGCCATCTATCCTAACCCATTTTCATTTATAAGCTAGGAGTCCAAAAGTCCAACTTGTTCCCTTGTTGCTAGACCCACCTGTATTAGAGGGATCGCCTCATCCACGTAGGGGATTTACCTACACAACAAGTTGGCGACCATATCGGAGATTTGAGATCAATCGTTCTAGGACGCTTTGTCCGGGTTTTGGAAACGAGGAAGAGTTTCCTCCTCTTACTTCAAAACCATCTTTACTTGCCACCGTTTGCCACCTTTTGACGATAACATGGCTTCATCCGACATGGATTATTCGAGTTCCATTAGTAGTAAGAGCTGTTTCTACAGGATATTATCAGTCTCCTCCGGAGTTCTCCTTATGTCTCGTGTCAACCTTAACTCACGACCGGTATCTCTCCCGACCTGCCATCGTACATCGTGGGTCGATCATTTCGGTGTTGCATCGTTATATCGAATCGAATATGGTCACCTACATCGACTTCGTGAGCTCCTCCCGTCATAGTGCATCAAGGGCATCACCTCGAATCCCATGACGTCGACATTGTTACTATCTTTTCCGGCTCACCGGCTTGTCCGCTCATCCGCACGCGCTGTTAGTACAACTTAGTCATTTTCATTGTCTTCTACTATTCGTAAGTCCATTTTTATCACTCCCACCATACCGCTACGCCCACCGTGAGTGGATCTGCTGTACCTCACGTTTCATGAATCCAACCTACTAATAGTGTGCACATCCCTCTACTCCAATTCCCGGAGGTTTTACGTTCAATCAATACTCCGTCGTCATTCACAGTTGGTAATCTCCACCCTTTAGGGTTCTCACAGCTACAAACTGCTAATCCTCCGCATCATTATGACGAGTACGATAATCCCGTCTATTTGCCTCCGATTGAGTCCCATGGAAAATTTTAGGGGCTAATATTTCCGTAGGTGGGCTAATTTTCAATTCTTTTTCCAAAAAAAAGATTCGCCAATTCCCATTTTTTAAAAATTGATTCACCCAAATTTTATAGTATAAATACTACCCTAAAATCGCCAAAATTTATATACTAATATAAAATTATTAAAAACTAAATATTTTTACAAAAACAACATAAAAGTTTTTACAATTCACATATCGGGGACTACTAAGATTCGCCAAGTTTTAAAACTTTAAGATAAACGTCCATCCTTAAAATTTTCCCTACGACGACCCCAATTAGTTCAAATACCAACCGTGACAACCCTTTCAGGGATAACCTTTGGCCCTAATAGGGACAACCCAATGGTCCATAGGGAAAAACCTTATGGTCCACAAGGACAACCCTTTCAGGGACAACCTTCGGTTCAACAAGGACAACCCTACGATCTTGCTTGTCAACCTTATGTTCAACAGAGAATCTTATGTTCCCTCATGGGACTTATCCACAACAAAGGGACAACTCAGACAACACTAGCCTTACATTCAGCAAGGCCTGAATCTTAGGGTGCAACAAGGTCAACTCCTTGCTCAACCGAGTCAACCTAGTCTTCGGGGAAACCTGGCCCATCCCAACCATCTGCCAGTCTTTCCAAGGGAAACCCGTGGCTCACAATATTCAGCTAACTCCGCTCTCAGTGGACAACCTATTCAACCACAAGATCCGGGGTCAACCTACACCCTGGGGTAACTCACCAAAATTTTGGGGCACCAATTACACTCAAGGTCAATCTAAGGTGGTATATAGTGGGCCCTAAGGCATTGCTTCATTCCTCAAGGTCAATCCCAGTGGTATACGTTGCCCCTTAAGGCACTCAGAGATTCCCAAGGTCAAACTCAAGTGTTATAATGCACCTCAAGGCATCTGAAGTATATTCCGCAACAAAATCCATATGTTGCCTTGGCATAGGACCTCAATGGTTCCACTTAATCAATATCTTGGTCCTCAACCCATGTATGGGCGTAACTATCAGTTTATAACTCCCATGCAATGCTAAATCCTCCAGACAAAAACATATGGGGCATAATTTCTCTCAACTCCGTGGAATCCTGACATCTATTCTATCAACTACTAGAAGCCTTTCGATCCACAATTACCTTCCTTGCTACGTTGGAACTACCCGATGTGTTGAAGTTAACAACGATCCTATCCTTCATAATCCATATTGGCCTCTAGTTTCAATTAAAATTTGGCGATTGTCCAAAATTTGAGGAAATTCCAGAGAAGACCCAATGTTTACGTTATGACATATCATCTTTGGTGCTCCTCTAATCATTGGGTTTGATGATTCCATTCGACTCGTCTTTCCAAAGGACTCTCATTGGTGTCGTCGTCAAGTGGTACATTGAACTCTCCTACTACAGCTCTCTCCAAGATTTCAACTCTCTAGCCATGGAATTTCTCACACACTTCTCGCTACTGGCTTGGTATGAAACTAGGATGCACCTCCTCACATCCTTGAAAACAAGATTGAGCTACCCATATCTATCATAATATTCAGTGAATGGAGGCGTTGTTGTCGTTTGATCAAGTTTGAGATTCCCGATCAACTTCTAACCGATTATTCACTACCTCTTTTGATTCTCCGATCGCTAAGCACATTGCTATGGGGACATGTGTTATTGAGGAAAAGTTTATTGCTCAGCTCACTTATCTTGTGTACTTCAACTGCACATTGTATGAACTCTTGCCCGATTCCCTCGACCCGAAACTTCCAAAGCTACGTACGATGCCATCTCTCAATGGTATCATCTGCCTCCGTGTCCCCGTACCTCTCCAAAGTCTTCTCCAAATCCCGCAAAGCAAAGATCTACTCCTTCCAATAATATTTTCTCAGCCTACCTCCGAATTCGGTAAACCGTTGTATGAATGCCGTCCCGGCCCAATCCGAATTCGATGTGTACCTAAGGGTAAAATAAGGGTAAAGGTAAGGAAGCAACCGATACCCGAAAACACTTGGAAATCTAGTATTGATGATGGTTTGAAATGAAAATCGAAGTACCTCTTGTCCGATTTGTGATGACGAGCATTATACCAAGGACTGGCCCACGATGGGCCGAGGTATCGATCTACTCAAGGGCAACTCAAGGCACTCCAACTATTCTTAAAGAACCTTCCCCATCACAACAAACTCGCCTGGTGGAGCAAATCCCTGGGCCTCCCTCCGCCCCATTTGATCTCAAGTTTTCATGATGAACGGTCCCCGCATCCATCTATATTACTACCCGATCGAAAGATTATACTAAACCGCGTTAGGCAAATAAGGAAGCAAATCGTTGATGATCCTCCTACCCTACTCCGTTTCTTTCCCTCTTCTCGCATCGAAAGGCCTAGTACTCGAGCTCCGTTATATGGCCACCTTTCTAAAGGTGTACTCTAAAAGTATTCTTACAACCCTAACTCCTTGGCGCTTTTAACATTACAATATTGTTGAGGATTTGTCACAAGTACCATTTGCTATGTCTACATTAGAAGTACTTCAGAGTTGTCCGTCGCAACGAAAGGATTTTATCCGCCATCGTAGGGATTGATCCTACCGATCCTAGCCTTATCACTTTTGATTTGGAAAATTTCGTTCCACGCCCTTCACTAGCTTCGTACCGGGGTTGGGATTAATGGAAAGAATATCCAATTTAGCCACATGACGCAGGGTGCATCTACGTGCATCAGGCCTCGCCTATCGGAAATCCACCTGGGCTTCCTCCAACCTCAATTCATCTCCAAATGCTTTAGAAGCTTTTGATCTGAAGGGGAATTCGTGACTCTTGGTGTTCTCGCTAGTTTACCGATTACGTTAGAAGGAAAAAACGATTAACGTTGAGGTTGAAGTCAGACATGCCAAGCGCAATTACAATATTCTCTTCTGCTTATTGGACTCACGCCATGCTATGTGTCCCATCCACTCTTCTTCATGTTCTTCGATTTCCGTATGAAGGAAATATCATCATTGTCGATCAGCTTGTCCTTCACTTCTTTATCTTCTCGAGAGCAATATTCCATATATAGATCATATTTATATGCCTTATGAGAGCATAGGGAATGGTATTTTCAAATATCTCGCCCTCATGGGTCTTTTCTCTTCCTCCACCCAATAATGCTAAGATCAACATGATCTCAAGGTCTCTCGATCCGTGGATCATCCCTTCGTCCAGGCGATTGATTCATTTGGTGACTCGATATTAAGCCCAATAGAAATTGATTATTGTGAACTTTTTCAGCTTTCAAACTCTCCTCGTCTTTTAATCATGCCCTTTTGAGTATGTCTCGACACGTATTCTCAATCCCCTTAGATCTAAGTGTCTAGCGTTTCGATCCCTTAAATAAGATATTCTTATCGATGAGGCCATCATGGAAACTGTTGATCATTATTTATCCATGAGTCATTTTTTAATTAAACATTGAGAAGCCATGTATCAAATATTATGACAGATTGTGAAACATTTGAGGGTCGGTCAAAGAGAAACGATGTAAGACAAGTCACACGCCTAAAAACCGAAGCATATGCACGAAAAATATTCCAAACCAAGCAAAAGGGAAAAGATATGGTGCGAAGGACACAAAACAAAATTATTAAAAAGCTTGCCACGTCCACAATACGCACGTGAGGGAATTCTTCATGTGGGAATTTCCGCGAGGGTCAAGAAGCGGGAGGGGGAAGAGACCCACATCCCCGCGGAATTAAGGTGACATGCCACGGGGTGGACCCAAGGTAAAGATGATGTGGCAGAGAAAAGCGCAGGCTAGAGTGAGGTGGCAGAGTGAAGGGCAGGCCCTAGAGACTTGTATGCTGTGTATTTAACCAGCCTTACGAAGAATATTTTTCCAGAACCAGATGGCTTATGCAGCAGAAAGGTAAGGTAAGTTTCTAGATGAGCTGGTACTGAGGCTCGTACCAGTATTAAACCTGGCACGCGGTGTTCCCCTGCTTCCAGCTGACACCCAATCCATATACGCCGCGTGCTCCACTGTCAGTGTCCTTACGACACTCACCCTGCTTATTTCACCTCTCCGTCTTTTACCTCAGAACTCTCAGTCTTAGATAATGGTCCTCCTATATTTTACTGCAGTAAAATTCACAGGTTTTCCAGCTACGGTATAAACTAAGTGGGAGCTAGTGCCAAGTCTACCCAGTCACTATCAACACCCCCCGCATCGTTTTCCCGAGCAGATTTCCCTATTGCACCGGTACTCCGTCCCTCATATTCCCTCTACTTTCCTTTCGTTTTTAAAAAGTTTTGTATGACAGTCATGGGAAAGGGCACACCCAAGAAAATTGAACCAGAGACTCCTCAGGTCCGAGAAACCAGAAACCCTCCCGGGTTCGAGCCTTTCATCGACCTGCAAGCCGAAATCTGTGATCCCCAATACCCTTTTCCCATTAGCAGTATAAAACCTGAGCTTTTTAGGTGACATGTCGAGAATAGGGATCGATATCGGGTGGTTGTATCAGGTTTATACCATCAGATTACCCCCCCAGTCTACCCGGTGGTCGATTTTATTTGCTGGCTTAGAGATGCCTACGATGAGCACCGAGGCACGTTTACCTCTGCTCAGGGGAATAAGATTTTTTCTCTTTCTCCCGAAATTATCAGGCAAGCCCTCCGCTTTCCCACCAGTGCCACCTATTCCAGTTTCAGTGAAGTGGCTTTAACCTCCCAGTTCACCAAATTTCCATGGGAGCATCAAAACAACTTCATTTCCTCTATAACCAACAACCAGGCTACATCCCTTCCTGCTGCAGAACCTTTCTCGTTGAGTCTGTTCAAAGAATAAGTGCAGCCCATCCTTGCTCTCATCGCGGGCCTTTTAGGTGTTGGCGGTTTGGGGGAAGTTTCAAGGGTATGTGTTTATTTCTTGTGGTTAATGTCTCAAAAGGGGGTAGTTCTGGATATCCCTGGCTTCTTGGCTGCTAACATTCAGACCCAGTTCCAAGAGCTTTCGGAAACCGGTCACTTCCGTTTTTGTTCGATGGTCTTCTACCTTTTCTTATATCAGCATGCTGATAAGTTCGAGGGTTTGGGCTTAGATAGGGTATACGATGTCAATTCTCAACCCCGACCTGTTTTTGACTGGAACTTTGCAATGCGCCAATTGCCAAATGGGGTGGGTTATTCCAGGTTTCTAAATGAGTTCATGCCCATTGTCTATACTATCATCCATGATTCGCCCTCACCTAGGGTTTTTCCTAAAATGAAGAGCTAGCTGCAAGCTAGTATAACCCAAAGCACCGGGGATTGGTATCTATTTGACAATTACACCGAAATTTGGGTCTACGGAGTCGAGGTTTCCCCTTACTAGCTTCCTGTGTTTCCTGCTCGACGAGTTTATGCTTTGGAGTATATTCGGCAGACCCTCAAGTCTAACCAACTCCACTTTGTCCCTGCAAAGAAGGGTTTCATCCTGAGACTCCCTATCACTATTGGCTCGTTTGTTGTGAATTCAAGACACGCCCTTCCCATTGTCGAGAAGCTGCTGCAAGGCATGGACCTAAGACAGGGGAAGACTTGGCCCTATGATCCTCGGGAGATTATCTCAAACAGAAGAAAGAGGAACAAGTCCACTCCTTATGCACATGAATCAAGACCGTTTATAAAGTGGAGGGCTAACCTTGAAACTTGGCCTTTGATTTCGCAGATGGAGACAGATTCATCTACCACAGGGGAAGGAGAAGACGTCAATAAATGCCAAGAAGAAGAAGAAGTGGGTCCCTCAGGAGCAGGTTCTCCCCTTCGCAAAAAGCAGAAAATAGTCTCAAGCGAGGCAGAAGTCATAGGGGAAGAACAGTTGCTTGGGCCGTTTACACCATATGGCCAACCCGACAGGAGCAAAGCTGGGATAAAAGTGTTGAGAGATAGTGTCACCTCCTCCGACTTCTCTGAAGTCTCATAGGCCATCAAAGATTATACTTCACCAGTGGTAGTTGAAAGGACCCAGAAAAACAGAACGATCAGGGATAAGCACAAGGCCGAGTTGGAAGGTTATGTAGAAAAATATCACACCAGGGTTTCAGCTTCCATGAATGTGGATACAGAACACCTAGTATTGTCTATGGCTGAGGCTATCTTGGATCCTGATGCAGGTACCACTAGTTACAGGGTGCTTGAGTATGCAATTGACATGGCCAAGGTACCAACACCCGACAAATGTAACCTGTTTCAGGTGGTGGGTGATATGTTGAAGGAAGAGGTAATGCGGGTCACCATTGCACTGAGAAAATTGGAGAAAAAGCATGAACAGGTGAGGCCGACCCTAAAGAAGGAACGGGAAAATTCCCGCGCCTAGGAAAATAAAATACGCGGCCTCATAGAGTCGATCAAAGGAAACGAAACTGGAGACTCCAACCCGCAGCGCTATTTGATAGATCAATTGCAGAAGGAGGTTGTGTCATTGAAACGCAAGGTCAGCATACCAGCATCTCACCATGTGCAAATGACTGAATTGGCGCAAGCAGAGAAAGAAAAAGCAGACTTGGCTGACACACTGGCAAAAGAGAAAGAGGAAAAAGATAAAATGGCAGAAACAATTGCCACTCTTCAGAGGAGGCTGACAGAGCTGCAGACTAACTGGGACATGCACAACTGTGTGCCAACCACAACCCCACCAGAGACTAGTTCGTTGTCCGAGCAGCTGACCACAGCGATAGCTGCAAATGATATACTAGAAAAGCAGGCATCCACTGTGAGGCAGAGAATCACCGAGTTGGAAACCTCCTTGGCTGAGAATACCAGAAAAATAGAGACACTGCCGAAGGAGATTGAACAGGAGAAGAAGGCAAGAGCCGACCAGCAGAAGACCATCAATGATCTCAACACCCGCCTGAAAGGTAACATCACCCTCAGGGATGGAAGAAGAATAATTTGGTCAGAGATCATTTTGGCAGTAACAGAGCAGTGGGAGTTCCTGAAAATCATCAAGGAAATAAAATCTTCTGTACTCTATCTCAGGAGGAAGTTTCAGGAGGGAGATCTCAACTTGTCCAATAGAGCCCGGCATGCCAGGGGATATGTTTCTTTTTTGAAAGGGTTGAGAGCTAGTGAGGCGGAGCAGCATGGCATAGCGAGTCGGTTTAAGGAAGCCGTTGAATGCCAGAAGATTATTGATAAGGAGTCGGCCCGCGTTATAGCTTCGAGGGCCCTACAACAGTTGGCAGCCAGCGTGGATCGGTTCGATGCAGTTTGGGCCGAGATCACAATGGCAGGACTTCCGTCATGCTGGGAACCTACCACTCCTTCCATGATACGATCATTACCAGAATATGAAGCACGTCTCCAGGAAGAAAGGGACCGGACGGATATCTTGTCAGATAAAACCGCTCGGTTAAAAGAAAAAACAATTGTTTCATCACTCCGCCCAGAATTCGTGCTCCTTCATCTGATAAAACATAAGATCCCCATCGAGGCAATTCTAAATGATCTCATTGAGGCCTTCATCAAGGTGGAAGGATTCGCAGCAATGCTTGAACCTTCAGCGGACAGTTAGCAGAGGTGCACCTAGTTTTCCAGCTAGGTCGCCAGCTCGTCAGCAAATGTTCCGCCACCAGTGTCAGCGACTGCCTCGACCCCTTCTCATCGATGAAACACTGTTAATTCATGATTCGGCCCTAGTGGCCTTTTTACTTTTACTTTAGTTAGTTATTTTCAATTTTCAGGTGGAATTTATATTTCACCCCAGCATTTTACTTTCTACCAAGACTGTTGTTTAATATTTTGTTTCAAAACGGCTGAGTGCCTAACTGCACTGATGAGAGGCCTTTATTCCTCATCATAATTTTTGGTTATTTTGATAAGGACTTCTAACAAATTCCTGGCATGCGAGGAAGATATTTTTCCAAAAAATATCTTCTCACTCATGTATCGAGGTCTCTATATAAACAAGATTAGAAGAGAAAAACAGGTTCTAGATTTTCAAAAGATTTTTGCTATGTAAGAATTGTTGTATGCTTGTTATTGAAACCTTAATAGAAATGCGAAGAGCCTGTTGGGTCTCAGCAAGAAGAAGTTTTACTCTATGTGAGGATTTTGGTCTAAGTGTTCTATAGTGTGTAACTCTGTCTTATGTGATATTGTTTCACTGTTCATTTCTCTGTTTCCATTTCCTTATATCATGTTCTAGAATGCGAGTGTCTCGCTAGCTTTGGGTATAAATTTATCACTATTGGTACTTATACTGAGCTTTTCAAGCGCTTTAAATATAGCTCAGGCATGGTATGTTGTTTCACTTTTCACTTCGCTCATTATTCCTCTATATTAGATACTGTGAGATGTTATTCTTTCAAAACAATTGACATGCATGGATTCTTATCTTTTTAAGCCCATCTCATGTTTAAACATGTTTACGGAGTCCCCTCTCATTAGTAGTTAATATTCCCCCTTTTACTTTCGGCTTGTGTAAACATCGTTGATTTTAAATCTCTGTAAAGCATTTTAGAGCGGCCCCTCCTTACGGAAAGTTGTCTGTGAGTTGTCTAAAGCATCTATATTGAGGATTCCTCCTTTCCTCAGCCGAGCGTCTTTTCATTATCTTGGGCCTTGAGTAGTACGGTTCCATCAACCTTCAGCAACTCCTTGTAAAGGTTGAAGTAGTAAGAGAGCCTCACGCTGATCATAGTCTTGAAATATATTTTATGCTCCTTACTATCTAAGATGTCCTAGGCTTCTTGGTCTTTCACAAACTTAAGGCTTTCTCTAGGAATGACAACATCTTGGATAATTTCCTAGATCGCCATTGGATTTTATTTTTGGGAAGGATGTTGATATTGATGGCCATAACGACATATACAAAGCCAAGAATTTCATAGAACAAATCCTATTGATACATCAAACAATTCAATATCATCTTGAAAAGAGCCAAGGCAAGTACAAAGTAAGGCACGACAAGCATCGTGTAGATCACAAGTTCCAAGTTGGCGACGTAGTTTGGCTTCACATTAGCAAAGAGAGGATTTAAGGGGAAGGTAAAAAAATGAAACCAATCTGTAATGGTCCTTTCAGAATTATGGAAAAGATTGGTGACAATGCCTTCAAGTTAGATTTTCCTTCATACATGCAAATTTATTATGTTGTTAATGTTGAGAACTTAAGGTTGTATGAGCCTCCGTTGATAGAAGATCAAGGAGAAAATGTTAAGATTCCATCTATTGAAGACTTTTCTCTAGAATACCTTGATGAGATTCGGCAAGACACCATTCTTGGCAGAAGAACAAGGACATCAAAACGAGGGAGCGTAGACTACCTTCATGTGGGGCTCAAAGGAACAAATCATTCTAAGGCCAAATGGATCGAGATTGGAAAGGTGAGGGAATTGTACCTTCATCTGCTGAACAACTAAAAGTGATATTTTGGGGTCAAAAATCTTCTAGTGGGGAGAAATTATCAGGTGCTCAAAATTATGCCAAAAAAATTAAAGTTGTTGGAATGGTGTGGAAACTGAATGGCCGCATAGATCTCGTCGTTTTGAATATGACGCAAATCGTTTCATGGAAAACCAACATCGTATGCTCCGAGAAACACATTTTGTCTGTTTTGTCAAACAAACAAATTGTTGAAAAAAAATGCAGGGACATCCCAATCAACAGTCCGTACTGCTGACTTGGCATGCCCAGTGGGCAGGTCGACTAGTCAAAGGGTATTTTCTCCAGCGAATAAGGTGGTTCCAAGTGGCACGATGTCAGTGGTTAGTTATGGCATGATTTGATTGGTTTATAGCTGGCCAACCATAGACTACCACGTGGCCCAGCCAAGCGTTGCCACGCGGCAGCCTAGGGGCCACCAAAATTTTGATCAAGTTCCGAGCGAAGCGGGCGGGAGTCGAACCTGCGACCTCACAGTCCACAGTGCAAAGCCTTACCACCATACCACATGTATTCCTTATTATTTCATATGACGCAACTCATATTAATGTTTTATGTCAGTGGGGGTTGGAGCTAAGGCCTAGCCCTTGGCCACCCCCGCGCCACGGGACTGCGGGCAGGGGAGCTGGGGACTAGGCCCTAGCTGCCCCATTGTAACGTAACAGTAGCATCAACCGCCACCCTCAAGTCTTGTGGCCAGAATCCTAGCCCCCGACATTGTCGTGACTGCAGAGTGGAGCTACCTGCATAGACCACCGATCTAACTGCCGATGTGACCACCAACGGACCAACTGCCAGTGGTTAGTTAACCGCTCGACACACACACACACACACACACACACACACACACACACACACACACATATATATATATTATGCGGCAACCATATAGTTTGAATTTTCAGACTTAAGGCATCATTGGGCGAATTAAGGCTCCGACAATTTCGCCTGGAATTTTGGAAAAATTGTCACCCAGTTAGCCGAATTAAGGGCGAAATTGTAGGACCTGTCCGGATTTTTGGGAAATTGTGGAGTGGTTAGCAGGAAAACTAGGGAGGCTCATAACTTCTCCTGTTTTTGACCAATTTCGAATGAGAAAGAGGCTAGACAGGAATTTTTGTGCATTCTAGAGCCATTGGAGTAGGTTTTAGAGTTGTTTGAGCATTGTAAATGTATGTAATTACACTTTTGAGCATAATTGAAGAGGGTCAAGCCATCGGGAGCTGGACCAAGAAGATGTAGCCTAAGAGGGGTGAAATTCGTCATCAAGTGTTGTTGTGTTACTATTTATGGTGATGTTCTTGTCAGTTATATGTTGTTGTTCAATTATTTGTTCATGTTAATTTGTTCAAGAAATTTACATAAAAACTCGGCTTTAACTTGCATTTTAGCTTATAATCCTCAAGCACTTTATTTATATTCTAGAGAGGAATTTAGCACATCAAAACTCATATTCCCATTCAGATCACTCCAAAACTCATTTATTGACTTTTTACAACCAAACTTTCTCTAAGATTAAAAAAATAAAAAAAATCACACAATTACTTACATTCTCAAATAAAGATAAAAGAAGCTTATTTTTTACCATCCCCTTCAAAATTAAATTATTAAAATAATAAAACATATTATAATTGAAAATTTAATTATTAAAATAATAAAACATATTATAATTATAGATTTGGCTGTTAATTTAATTTTCAAACTTCATTATATCTCAAAATTACCATTTGCTTCAGTAAATCTTAAGTCTTTTGTCATATTTTTATTGGATAAATTCTATCAAATTTTTTAAAAATATAAAAAATGTGTCTAAATATTTTAAAATTTAGATTTTTTGAAATTATATACTAGATATATTTAAACTAGGTAGCTTGCTAATTTATAAATAAGTTTTGTTACAATACCATAGGCTAATGCCATGAATTATCAATACCACATGCCTTAAATCATAAATCACTTCAAATACACACACACACACACAAGCTTGGCAGGACTACTTCTCAAACCCAGTGACTTCACATCAAGGATTGCCTTAAGAAAGTACCCAGTGAGTGTATATCCAAGACCCTAAATGTTGGCTCAATTAATAAATAAAAAAATCAAAAGTAATAGAAATAAGAAAATTGAGTTTGTTAAAATTATGAAAAAGAAAATCATAATATACATATTACATTAAAATATATAAAATATAAATGGTAGTTATAAATTAAGATCAATTTTACCATATAAATTAGGGTAATGATTTGAAGCATATTTAAATTTAATTAATAAGCATATAAAAACTTAATGCTTACAATATAACAAGATTTTTAATCATGCATATTCAACCCAATTTTACCATGGATATTATTAACTTATGAATAGGATTTGTTACAATACTATGACTAATCAATACCACATGCCTAATTTTTTTATTTTATTTTTAAAGCAAAAAGGTAGGGAGAGATGTTGTATGTAAATATTTGTAAAAAAACTTACATGTAAACTCAATTAAAAAATAATAAAATGTTAAAAGTAATTGAAATGTGCTCTCCAACTCAATATGATAAAGATGTTGAAAAAATACAACAAAAATAAAATAAAATAAAAAAAACAATTATGATAATTATCTATAAAACATTTTAACTTTATCAAATTACAAAACACACACACACATAACCAACTTGGATCCATCAACATTGAGAAGGATCAAATATTTTGAGATACAATTTTTTTTGTGGTTAAATGAAAAGAAATTTAATCTATTTAAGTGTTTAGTAAACTATGATTTAAAATAAATCTAATGATAAAAAATCACATCATTAACAAATTAAACATATAAAATAATCTAGATAAACACTTTTTATAACAACCTTTGGAAAAAATAATAATTATAACTCATCTTTTTATTCATAAAATAACATACTCGGATTGTAAATTATAAAGAAAAATAGTCACTCACTATGAACTAAATAGACATGTTACCCTAAATATAGGGTTAAATAATCACCTCCTTCTTTTGTTTTGATAAACCACTATTTAGGGTTAAATAATCACCTCCTTCCTTTGTTTTGATAAACCATTCACGTCTTATTCTTATTTATAAAATAAATAAGAAATCAATATAATAAAAAGAACCATTTTTTAACCTCTATTAAATCGACACCGACACGGTTAAGATTAAAGTTACTATATTTCCCAATTATCAACTAGGGTATGTAGATAAGTAAATGACACCTAGATGACATCCATTATGATGATTAAAACATATGCCAATTTAGCCAAAGCAAAACTTCCTTGCATAAACTAGTTGGATTGGATTGAGGTACTCTTTATAACAGGTACTCTTTATAATGCTTTGAAAAACTTTTATTGAGTAAAATAATGTTAGAGGTTGTTAACTATGTTCACAAAGATTTAATTACAAACATTTTTTAAATACTCAAATCAAAACAAGCCTAAGGAATTTCAAATGTCCAAACATCTTGTTAGGACGATAGCCGTTCCTTTAAGTTTGTTCATCTCACGTTTGTGTTTACTTTTTTATCTACGCGTGACATATGTTGACAATCCAAGTACTTTTGGAGGTAGTTACACTTTTGTTTCTCTTTCCTTACATTTTTTTGGAATTTACATATAGCTGGATCCCAATCTAACTTACGGCCTAGGGACTGATTACAACTATTGTTTTCCTTATATTTCATTTTGGGTATTTTGGTTTTTATTTCACTGTATATATCTTGAGTGGGCCTAATGGTTAAGAGCATGTGTTTCCTCCTAAGAGGTTACACGTTCAAAACCAAAGGGGGGTAGAGTATGTATGCCTTCGTAGACTTAGCAATCAAACGGAGGTAGGTCCCTTGTCCCACAAACAAGGGGTCTCATACACCAATTTGATGTTTGGCTTGGCCGTGACCTTAAAATTGGATTATTATATATATAATTTCATAATCATGATGTTATTTTTTAGATTTAAAAAAACACACACACACACACACACATATATATATAATTCTTCCACTATTTCCCCCCCAAGAAAAATCGTAATTTCCATTATGTAAAATAGTGAAAATTACATGTTGTATATGCAAATGCATATCAAAAGTGGCTACTTATAACACTCAACATACATATGAGTGCTAACAACCATACATAATATCTGATATAAGTCATAACCATGATGTGATCATAAGTCCAAAGCTGCTAATATGATGAAGTTGTCTATGATAAATACACATATATTTAACAAAAACTAACAAGAGAGTAACATAAATGTCATCTGCTGCAACCGAGACATATCAAAAAAGTGTTGTAGTTATTCTGTGTTTGCATCTGCATGTTGTAGAACTATGAAAGGGTGGTGGTAATATTGGTGATGTTTATTTCCATTATATTCAATGATCAGCCATGTCCCACGAAACTACTGCGCGCCTGCCTTGGAAAGTTGGCCAGAAAGAGAGTTCCTCTCCCTGAAAATATGTTAACAAGAAATATAATCAAATTTTGATTTTATCAAAAAAACTTCCTCCAGTAATGTCCTAAGTGTGTGCACGTGACATGTAGAATGAAGATTAAACCAATCAATGACAACCTAAGAGTCACCAAACACCTGTAATTGTCGTCATCCCTTCTCATGTGCAAATAACATAAGTAATTTGAGGTTGAATAATTCAGAGAATTTGTTTGTGTGTGAGCCCAAACCAAATTGTAATTTGAAGTTTACTGAGATATAAAACAACCCCTCCACCCCATCGACCATTTTGTGTTGATCCGTCAAAGTAAGCGCAGGGCATGTTATGATCAATGATCTCAGGGAGGACAGAGCGAGTATTGGATATGATCTCCTCATCAAGTAGAATATTGTAGATTGCAAGGATATGTGCACTAAGATGTTCATGATGAAAAAAAATAAAAATAAAAATCTCGTGACTCTGCCCGAGCCATATGCCCCAACAAACTAATAAAGGTATATTTTTTAGTTTTTCATGGGAGGCCACGTTCCACCAACCATCCTAGGCATCGTTGATAGTGCTACCTCACCACCTGATGCTAATGTTTAATGCATGGTAGACAAGGTTCCATATTGTGACAAAAAATTGACAAGAGATAAATAAATGATAGGTTGATTCTTCAGCACGTTGATAAAGTGCACACAAGGATGGTCCTTAGAAGGACCTCTTAATTAGATTGTCGGGCGTAGGTACTATGTTTTCCAAGAGGCACCATAAGAAAAGCCTGGTTTTACTTAGACTCTTCAGTGTCCATGAAGAATTCCACCACCATGTCAGTTCCTTAGGTTCTTTATCAACATGTATGAAAAGATATCCTTCCTTCAGGGTGTAATATCCCCTTTTAGAGTGTGTCCATATGAGCTCATCCTCTTTGTCTTGTAGTCTTATGTGAGTCTAGATGAGGGCTCTGGTGTAGGCTCTCTAAGCCCGATGCCATTGAGCAAGGATATTTAAGTCTTATGTCGACATCCATTCATGTCCCCATATAGAGGAGTTCTCCATATCAACGATTTGATTAATGGTGGACTTGCCATGTTCAGCCAAGAAATTCATGAGGTCTCGAGGGAGAATATGCTGACCATTGCTACTAGACCATGGGTCAATACCAATTCGAACCTATGTACCAGAGCCGATTTTCCAAGGGAGTCCAAAACCAATGGTATGAAAGGTATCCTTAATGGCTTTCCATATCATGGAGATGTTGTTCCTATTCTTATTCTGAAGACTAATCCATTGTCTCATAGAAAGTGGGTGGACATGCTTTTGTATGACCACCTGTGTCCATAAGTTGTTTGTGGACAACATCACCATCCACCCTTAGCAGCAAGGACCTGAGAGAAACGAAAGAAGTTATTGATACTGCATCCACCCCATTTTTTGGGCAGAACAATCCTATCCCATCTGACCCAAGCAAAAGTATTGTCATCCTTTGTCCCTCTCCATAAGAAAACACAACAACATTTTTGGATTTTATTCAAGATGACTTTGGGGATCAATGCTAAATACATCCGGAACACAGGGATGGCTTCTAGTACATACTTGATTAGGACAAGCCGACCAACTCTTGATAACCACCTGTGGCTACATGAGTTTAGCCTTTTTTCAATCCTGACAATTAGCCACATCAAGTCAACCTTGTTGTGGTTATTGGGTTTGAGATGCAATCCCAAATATTTGAGTCCCTCTTCAAAGGTGGAGTGTTGGAACAGGAGCTGCTCAAGCTCATAAGAGATCTCTTTCTGAGAGCATCCTGTAGCAGATAGTGTATATTTCAAATGACTAGCCTCCATTCTTGTAGCTCTACAAAAAAACCTAAGGATACCTTTAAAAGAGTCAATGTCATGATGAGATTCATTCAAAAAGATCAAGACATCGTCAACAAAGAGAAAATGTCTGAAGTTGATGTTATTGGCCACCGAAGCACCAATTATATTCCCCCTCATATGAGCCTCCCTAAATATTCTATTGAGGCCTTCCATAATCAAGAGAAAGAGTAGGGGAGAGAGAGGGAATCCTTGATGCAAACCCTGCTCAACATGGAAGAAATCTGAAGGAGCGTCATTGATTAATACCGCAAAGGATGCAGATGTGATGTAAAAAATAATCCAGTTGATAAAATTGATATTGAATCCCAAATGAGTAAGCAACATATGAATGTACAACCAATTCGCCTTATCAAAAGCCTTAACTAAATCAATATTCAAAGTCATACCTTTCCAATTTTTTATTTTTATTTTTTTAAATTTCCAAGTTGTGTAATCCTTCTTGGGCGACGCCAATAGCCTCGTGTATTTGTTTGTTATCCAAGAAGTCAAATTGCTAACTTGAGATGTGTTGAGATAGAATGGGTCGGATCCTATTAGCTATAATTTTGGCGATGATTTTGTAAATACAATTACACAACGAAATGGGCCTGAAATCGTTAAAAGTTTTTGGGTCGTCGGTCTTAGGGATAAGAGCAATGGAGGCTGTATTGAATGCATCATACATTTTTCCATAAGATCTATATTCCTCCACTACTTTAAGAAGGTATGATCCAATCGGCTAATAGAATCCCAAGGAAAATTCTACTGGCCAACCATCCGACCCAAGGCTTTTGTCTTTCTTGAACCATCCTTCCACCATTTTTTTAGATTTCAAAACCTATTTTTTATTTCACTGGAAAATTTCTTATGTCATTCCCGTTTCAAAATATAAAACAAAATTTTATTTTCATTATACACTATATAATTTAAAATCAATCATATATATTTTATTTTATTTCACTCTACATTATATAACCTCTCTCTCTCTCTCTCTCTCTCTCTCTCTCTCTCTATATATATATATATATATATATATATATATATATATATAATTTTCAGTAATTATCTAGGTAACACAAGTCTTATCAGAGACTATGGATATCAATTACAAATAACATGGTTATGGAGTAATTATTTTGTTAGAAACTATGAATATCAATTATAAATAGCATGGTTTGTGCATAACTATTTGATAGGTGTATTTACCTTAAAATGAGAATTTTACAATTTTAATTTAATTACAAATAATTAAATCATAACAAAATATTCGTGAAATATTTTATTAATTTCAAGGTGAAGTATTGGAATTGATCTCTTTTTACTTTTTTTTATTAAATTACACATTATGATCAAATTAAATTAAAATAAAATTTGTATAGAATACTTTGATTGTAAAATAAATTATAATTGATATTGATAAGCTTTGATATTATAACAAAGTTTAACCTTCTACAAGTTAAAATAAATCATAATAATTAAAAAATTTGTTACATATATAAACAAGTTGTCTTTAGTGCAACTTTTTGAAGGCTTTTCTAGTGGTTTTTTCACGTCTAATTTCTCCGAAATCCAGCAAGAATTCATTGAAATCAGAAGCTTGATGGGTAACCTTGCACTTTTAAGTGCCCTAGGGGTTTTTAAGGGTGTTGAATCCATACGTACAGTAAAAAAATCAGTTTAAATAACACAAATCAAGGTTTCACCTCAAATTTTTTCACAGGATTCTAGCACTGGAAACTCCAAAAAGTCGCACTAAAGACAACTCCCATATATAAATATATAAACTTAATAATGATAATTATTATGAAAAATAAACTTATAAATTAATTAATATTTTAATTTTTATAAAATTTTAATGGTGTTTGGTAATCAAACTTTATATATGTTATTAAAGTATTTAGATATTTTATTGAAAATAATGGTTTGGGAATGATACTCAAGCCCGATGAACCACACAAGATAAATAATTATGTAGAAGATAAAATAGTCTCACACTATTCCTTGTGATGTGCTTAAGAAGAACGTCGAAGCAGTAAGAATTAGTAAACAAGATTAGTGAAATCGTAGCCTTAGAGAGGGCTAGCGTGTCATTAGTTCTTATTAGTTAACTATATGTAAACTTTGGGCACTTTTGAACCTTCTATTTCATTTGCACCTTCCCACTGTTTGGATCTGGTAATATCAACCTAATTGAGAGAGGCTTAGAAGTTTGTTGTTTCCATATACATCCGTGGCATGATTATTGTTGCATGCAACAACATCAATTCTTGAAGTGAGTGGTCCTCAACATGGCAGAGAATGATTGAAAAGATGATCATTAATCCCATTAAATTCACCCTTTCTATATTTGCATACAATCATTTGGTTAATATTTTATAACATCTGATTTGGACATCTATCATTAGAAAAGCCAGTGAAAGCCATGCAATCATTAGACAAGCTAGCGAAGGCTAGACAACCTTTCCTCATGATGAAGCAAGGGTGAGAAAGAAACAAAAATGAGGGAATGCTTGATGTAGAACATAATCACAACTTACCATGAGCCAATCACCACACACCACAGAAACAAACAAAAAACACATGCATGCTATCACACACATCTAGAAAGAAATAAACATGCATATCTCCTTTTATCAACTACAAACCAATTTCCATGTGCATATGAAGCCTCTTGGGGTATTTCCATTACCATAATCACGACATGTATTTGAGGGCCTTCTTTTTTTAGAGCGACATAACTTACCAGGATCATGAGGGTGAATACCATTTCATAAAACACACACCACCTGTCGATCTCAATATCTATCGAGCTTACAACTTGCAGAACCAAATTCTGCTTAGGAACACAAATTCTTCTTTGTGGGCATGCTATGACTCCTTGCTATTTTCATCTCAAATGGAAATTTTTAAACTGCCTGTTTTCTTTGTTAAGAGCTATAAGCTCTTCTTCTAAATTTCTTCAAATAGAGAGCAATTCAAAGGTAGAGAGAGTATATAACTCCAACAAAGTTGGACGAGTATATGGAATATAACAACAAAGGAGGGAAACTAAGTGTGCAACAATTGAACGAGTATCTAGAATGGAGCAATAGAGAGCTTTGAAGGCCGACCCAGGCATAATGTGGGCAGTTGAATTTGTTGATTTGTATGTGCAAATTTTTTTAGAGTACAAACCCGATAAAATGTTTGTATCTTAGGATTTGGTCCAAAACAAAGAGCGGCAAAGAAAACATGCTAATATTGAAAATGACAATGATTGCCACAACTTTATGTTTCTTTTTCTTTTTGACATTTCTCATAAATATTATAGGTTCTTTTCAAATCGTAGAAGGTTAAACATGGGATTTATAACCTTGTCTATCAATTGAAAACTTTCTACATTGACACCTTTTGTATTTTTTCTGACTGTTATCTTGTTCAAGGGGGGTTAATTTATATGCAACAAATGGTTCATCTCCCAATTTTATTTATGAGTGACAAAACAGTTCTTGGAATTTTGTTAGTTATATTGACACTTTTTTGGTGAACCAAGTTAATATTGTATTAGATGTCCAAAAGATCATCAAACTCATCGGTGGATTTTTTTTTTATGTGTTGTTTTGCATTATCATTAGCTGAAGATGACAGGAAATAATAAATTATGATTCTTTATGCCTTGATGCCTTCACCAACATGATTGACTACACTCCCCACCAGATTTATGACCACCACTTTATAAAAAAAATGTGTTCCACAACACTCAATGTGAATCTCATGAATAATTGCATCATCCAAAATTCAATCTTCCATCTCTTCTCCATTACTTTATGACCATTTCCTTTCATGTGAGTTATACGATTTACTGATACACTTGGGTTCACCATGCCGCTAATGTTCTACTTATGTTCACCACAACCCACAAATATAAATACCAAAGTACAACTTTTTCAAATTAAAAATCCTATCAACATTTATCTATCGATGCCTTTTCTTCCTTTCAAAAAGTTGGTCTCAAAGCCCCCTCAACATTTGGTGATGTTCCTGCTAGCTTGATTGAGTTAAATGAAAAAAAATAACTATTCCTTAAGCGTCAATCTGAAGCGAGTAACAAAAACAAAGCCATCGATATATCTATTGTTAAAGATACTACTGAAGGAATTGAAGTTGCATATCAGAATAATATTGTTGCTTCTAATAGTGATAATGGTGTGTTGAGTGTGCTTGAAGTTGTTATTGAAAAATTTGTTGAAGTTACTAATAGAAAATCAAACTATTGTTGACCCTATTCAAGACCAACTTTCGTAAGGACTCGTTCCAATTTTGAAATTTGGGATTATTAGTGTATACTTTAAAAGGAACCATTATTAAATTATTTGACTTCAATGTTTAGATTACTAATTTATGCCTATGTAAGCATTTGATCACGGTCCCGATATGGAACATTAATTATAAAGTTAAACTCCAAAATACATTTGAAAGCACTATTTAAGTTTTTTTTGAATTGATTTTCTATGGCAATGAACCATTAAGAGAATTCATTCAATACTGGTAAGGAACAAAAGTATATTTGTGGCTACGTTGTTTATTTGCGAGTAGTTGGCTATTTTTGACATTAGAATTCTCTTAGGACAAATAATGTTATATTGTTGTTTGTTGTGACAAATTTCGCACAAATTTGTCTAAAGATGACTTCGCCATTGTGTATTTTTACATGAAGATTTAACTGTCCGCTAAGATAAGATTTTGAAAATTTTTGCTAGAGATATGACAAAGGCATTATGCATTCCCATGTAAAGATTCATTGAAACATTTAAAAAAAAATGTAGACTTTCAACAATTTCAAAATATATTTTTTGGTATGTTGCATGGGTGCCTTTTCAATTCAAGGACAATACGGATCTAAATGTTATGGACTACGCTATGAGCATACACATACTAATGTGTTGATCAACATGTGGGTTCCAATGGCAATCAAGATGACTTAAATGAAGATAAAAGTACCCATCCAACTATGCTTTCAAATTTTGTTTTGTTATTTTCAATTTAGAAAACTTTTTTTTCTTGATAATACTAATAATAAGTTGTGTGTCTATAGTGCCATATAATCACTAAACTCATCCATAAGACATATAATTATAAATTATATAAAAACGCACACACAAATATACTAAAAGAACATAAATTTAATATAACAATTATTATTTCAAACTAAAATGCAATTTTTTCAAATAACCTAAATTTAATATAACAATAATCACAATTATTATTTCAAAGTAAAGTAATTTTTTTCAAATGAGCAATATTATTAAAGTCTCTTTGCACCTAATTACATTCCTTGGCTCCAACCAACCCCTCACAAATTACATTCCTACGCTTTCCTTTTCCAGCACCTATAGGGCCTTAACAATGGGTAACTTAGAGCACCCCATCACTCTTATGGTTCCTTGGATCACAAACTAAAGTCCTCTCAATACACCCACCTTTTATTTTCTATTTATTCAAGGATTCCAGCCTGTCTCACTCCCAATTTCACGGGCAATAAAAAGGGGTCAATACCAATTCGAACTTATGTACCAGAGCCAATTTTCCAAGCGAGTCCAGAACCAATGATATGAAAAGTATCCAACTTTCCATATCATGAAGATGTTGTTCCTATTCTTATTCTGAAGACTAATCCATTGTGTCATAGAAAGCAGGTAGATATATTTTTGTGTGACCACTTGTGTCCATATGTTGTTTGTGGACAACAATCACCATCCACCCTTTGCAGCAAGGGCCAGAGAGAAACGAAAGATGTTCTTGATACCCCATCCGCCCCATTTTTTGGGCAGAGCAATCCTATCCCATCTGACCCAAGCAAAAGTTATGTCATCCTTTGTCCCTCTCCATAAGAAACCACAACAACATTTTTTGATTTTATTCAGGATGCCTTTGGGGATCCATGCCAAAGACATCCAAAATAGAGGGATGGATTCTAGTACATACTTGATTAGGACAAGTCGACCAACTCTTCATAACCACCTGTGGCTACATGAGTTTAGCCTTTTTTCAATCCTGACAATTAGCCACATCAAGTCAGCCTTGTTGTAGTCATCGAGTTTGAGATGAAATCCCAAATATTTGAGCCCCTCTTCAAAGGTGGAGTGTTGGAACAAGAACTTCTCAAGCACATAAGAGATCTCTTCCTGAGATAATCTTGTAGTAAATAGTGTATATTTCAAATGACTAGCATCCATTCTTGTAGCTTTACAAAATAAACTAAGGATACCTTTAAAAGAGTCAATGTCATGATGAGAGTCATTCAAAAAGACCAAGACATCATTAACAAAGAGAAAATGTCTCAAGTTGATGTTATTGGCCACCGAAGCACCAATTATATTCCCCCTCCTGTTAGCCTCCCTAAATATTTACTGAGGCCTTCCATAATCAAGAGAAAGAGTAGGGGAGAGAGAGTGCATCCTTGACGCAAACTCTACTCAACATGGAAGAAATCCGAAGGAGTGTCATTGATTAATACCACAAAGGATGCAAATGTGATGCAACAAATAATGTAGTTGATAAAATTGATATTGAATCCCATATGAGTAAGCAACATACAAATGTACAACCAATTCACCTTATCAAAAGCCTTAACTAAATCAATCTTCAAAATCATACCTTTCCATTTTATTTTATTTTTTCAAGTTGTGTAATCCTTCTTGGGCGATGCCAATAGCTTCATGTATTTGTTTGTTATCCAATAAGGCAAATTTCTCACTTGAGATGTGTTGAGATAGAATGGATTAGATCCAATCAGCTATAATTTTGGCAATGATTTTGTAAATAATATTACACAATGAAATGGGCCTGAAATCGTTAAAAGTTTTTGGGTCGCCGGTCTTAGGGATAAGAACAATGGAGGTTGTATTGAATGCATCATACATTTTCCCATAAGATCTGCATTTCTCCACTACTTTAAGAAGGTCTGATCCAATCAACTCATAGAATCCCAAGGAAAATTCCACTGGCCAACCGTGCCTAGGGCTTTTGTCTCTCTTGAACCATTCTTCCACCATTGTTTTTTATTTCAAAACCTATTTTTTATTTCACCGGAAAATTTCTTATGCCATTCCCATTTCAAAAAAAAAAAAAAAAACATATTTTTATTTTCATTATACACACACACACACACACACACACACACTCTCTCTCTCTCTCTCTCTCTCTCTCTCTCTCTCTCTCTATATATATATATATATATATATATATATGTATTAAATTTTCAGTGACCATTTAGGTGACACAAGTCTTATCGTTGTTAGAGAGTATGTATATCAATTACAAATAACATGGCTATGGAGTAATTATTTTATTAGAAACTATGAATATCAATTATAAATAGAATGGTTTGTGTATAATTATTTTATTCGGTGTATTTACTTTAAAATGGGAATTTCACAATTTTAATTTAATTACAAATAATTAAATCATTACAAAATATTCATAAAATATTTTTATTAATTTCAAGATGAAGTATTGGAACTGATTTGTTTTTACTTTTCTTATTAAATTACACAATATTATAAAATTTGTATAGAATACTTTGATGTAAAATAAATTATAAATGATATTGATAAGCTTTGATATTATAACAAAGGCTAACCTTCTTACAAGTTAAAATAAATCATCATAATTAAAAAAATTGTTACATATATAAATATATAAAATTAATAATGATAATTATTATGAAAATAAACTTATAAATTAATTAATATTTTATTTTTTATAAATTTTTAATGGTGTTTGGTAATCATATTAAAATATTTAGATATTTTATTGAAAATAATGGTTTGGGAATGATACTCAAGCGTGATGAACCATACAAGATAAATAATTATGTAGAAGATAAATAGTCTCACACTGTTCCTTATGATGTGCTTAAGAAGAATGCCGAAGCAGTAAGAGCTAGTAAACAAGAATCCGTGAAATCATAGCCTTAGAGAGGGCTAGCGTATTGTTAGTTTTTATTAGTTAACTATTATGTAAACTTTCGGCACTTTTGAGCCTTCTATTTCATTTGCACATTTGCACCGTTTGGATCTAGTAATATCAACCTGATTGAGAGAGGCTTAGAAGTTTGTTGTTTCCATGTACATCCGTGGCATGATTATTGTTGCATGCAACAACATCACTATGCTTGAAGTGAGAGGTCCTCACCATGGCAGATAATGATTAAAAAAATCATTATTAATCCCAATAAATTCACCCTTGCAATATTTGCATATAGTCATTTGGTTAATCTTTTCTAACATCTGATTTGGACATCTATCATTAGAAAAGCCAGTGAATGCCATGCAATCATTAGACAAGCTAGCGAAGGCTAGACAACCTTTCCTCATCATGAAGCAAGGGTGAGAAAGAAAAAAAAACGAGGGAGTGCTTGATGTAGAACATAATCACAACTTACCACCAGCCAACAACCACACACCGCATAAACAAACAAAAAACACATGCATGTTATCACACATATCTAGAAAGAAATAAACATGCATATCTCCTTTTATCAACTAAAACCAATTTCCATGTGCATATGAAGCCACTTGGGGTATTTCCATTACCATAATCACAACATGGCTTTGAGGGCCTTCTTTTGTTAGAGCGACATAACTTACCGGGATAATGAGGGTGAATACAATTTTCATAAAACACAGACCACCTGCGGATCTCAATATCTATAGCGCTTACAACTTGCAAAACCAAATTCTGCTTAGGAACAAACATTCTTCTTTGTGGGTATGCTACGATTCCTTGCTATCTTCATCTCTAGTGGCAATTTTTAAACTTCATGTTTTCTTTGTTAAGAGCTATAAGCTCTTCTTCTAGATTGCTTCAAATAGAGAGCAATTCAAAAGCAAAGAGAGTAGATAACTCCAACAAAGTTGAACGAGTGTATGGAATAGAGCAACAAAGGAGGGAAGTTGAGTGTGCAATAATTGAACGAGTATCTAGAATGGAGCAGTAGAGAGCTTTGAAGGCCGATACAGACATGATGTGGGCAGTTGAATTTGTTGATTTGTATGTGAAATTTTTTTCAGAGTACAAACCCGATAAAATGTTTGTATCTTAAGATTTGATCCAAAACAAAGAGTGGCAAAGAAAACATGCTAATATTGAAAATGACTGCCACAACTCTATGTTTCTTTTTATTTTTGAATTTTCTCATAAATATTATAGGTTCTTTTCAAATCGTAGAAGGTTAAACATGGGATTTATAGCCTTGTCTATCAATTGAAAACTTTCTACATTGACACCTTTTGTATCTTTCTTACTGTTATCTTGTTCAAGAGTGGTTAATTTATATGCAACAAATGGTTCATCTCCCTTTTCTATTTATCAACGACAAAACATTCATTGGAATTTTGTTAGTTACATTGACATTTTTTTGGCGAACCAAGTTAATATTGTATTAGATGTCTAGAAGATCATCAAACTCATCAATGTATTTTTTTTTATGTGTTGTTTTGCATTATCATTAGCTGAAGATGACAGGAAATAATAGATTATGATTCTTTATGCCTTGATTCCTTCACCAACATGATAGATTGCACTCCCTACCAGATTTATGAACACCACTTTATAAATAAAATGTGATACAGAACACTCAATGTGAAGCTCATGGACAATTGCATCATCCAAAATTCAATCTTCTATCTCTTCTCCATTACTCTATGACCATTTCCTTTCATGCGAGTTATACGATTTTACTGATACACTTGGGTTCACCACGCCGCTAATGTTCTACTTGTGTTCACCACAACCCACAAATATAAATACAATTATCTCAAAATATATCAGATTTACTAATCCAATGTCAATTTAATATATCAATTATTGTTTGCTTGATTATGAAAACCAAAGTACGACTTTTTCAAATTAACAATCCTATCAACATTTATCTATCAATGCCTTGTCTACCTTTCAAAAAATTGGTCTTAAAGCCCCCTCAACAGTTGGTGATGTCCCTGCTAGCTTGATTGAGTTAAATGCAAAAAAAATAACTATTCATGAAGCATCAATTTAAGGCAAGTAACAAAAACAAAGCCATCAATATATCTATTGTTAAAGATACTATTGAAAGAATTAAAGCTACATTCAGGATAATATTTGTGCTTCTAATGGTGATAATGGTGTGCCTCAAGTTGTTATTGAAAAAGTTATTGAAGTTACCAATAGAAAATGAACTATTGTTGACCCTATTGAAGACCAACTTTCAAAAGGACTCATTTCAATTTTAAAATTTGGAATTAAAGAATTCATTACAAAAGTATATTTGTGAGTATGTTGTTTATTTGCAAATAATTAGCATAGTTGGCTACTTTTGACATTTGAATTCTCTTAGGACTAATAATGTTAATTTTGTTGTGACAATTTTTTCACAAAATTGTCTAAAGATGACTTCGCCAGTGAATCAATTCCAGCAACCCCTCACCAATTACATTCCTATGCTTCCCTTTTCCAGCACCTGTAGGGCCGTAACAATGGGTAACTTAGAAGCCCCGTTTTTGAGCGAAACATCCCAAACTAAAAGTCCTGTCAATACACCCACCTTTTATTTTCCATTTTTTCAAGGATTCTGTCCCACTCCCAATTTCACGGGCAATAGAAAGGAAGGAATCGACACGGATTCATGTCTTTCATGGCCGAGTAAGTGACAGCGATACCTGCATCATCGTCACCATCATGGAGATGAAAGATCCTATCGTGGGGCCGCATTTGCCACCATCAGAGACATAGATATACCTCGATGATTAGAATTGAAAATCTGCATTCCTTTTCATTCAAGACGCTCCTGTTCCTGTATTTTACAGAGATCTCACAGTTCGATAGTGCACGAACGGATCAATGGCGTTCACCTACAGTTTACAGAGCTCTATCCATTCAGCGTTGTCGTCTAGAGCCCATCCCCGCGATTTCCCCTCCCTAAACAAACCATCGCGGGCTTTGAAACAAATTCGCCCCATCACATGCAAGAAGAAGACGGATGGCACGGGCCCGAAAATGGCCTATAATGGCCTTTCGAAGCCGCTCAAGGCACGCCTCGCAGACGGCGAGCGTTTATACGGAGTGTTCCTGCTGAGCTTCTCGCCAGTGGTGGCGGAAATAGTCGGATTCGCGGGCTACGACTTTGCTGTAATCGACATGGAGCACGGCCCCGGGGATATGATGGCGGCCTTGCCCATGATGCAGGCCCTGGCCTCCACCCAGACTCCGGCCATCTTAAGAATCCCGGACAATGACCCTGTTATGGTGAAGAAGGCCATGGACCTCGGCCCCCAGGGCCTCATGTTCCCCATGATAGACGGCCCCAAGGCCGCCAAAAGGGCCGTTTCGTATTGCCGGTACCCGCCCAAGGGCATCCGGGGGGTTGCGCATTCCGTCGTTAGGGCTTCTCGCTACGGGATTAACGAGAAATACCTCGAGGAATACGAAGACGAGGTTTTGGTCATGTGCCAGGTGGAGTCTGAGGAGGCTGTGAAGAAAATAGAGGAAATCGCCATGGTCGAAGGTGTAGATTGTATTCAAATGGGTCCAACGGATTTGAGTGCCAGTATGGGGTTTTTGAAAGATTTGGGGAACAAGAGGGCTAAAGAGATGTTGCAGAGGGCGGAGAAGGGTGTTTTGGGGCTTAAGAATGGGGCCTTCTTGGCCGGCTTCGCAATGCCGCACGATCCACCCAGTGAGCTTCAGCAACGTGGGTATCATATGGTGTCCGGTGCTCTTGATATTGGGTTGTTCAGGGATGCGGCGCTCGCTGATCTGAGGAAGCATAAGAGTAATGGGGTGGAGACTGAGGATGATATTGAACAAGTCGAGGTTTTGGATGCAGAGAGAGAATTGGAGGCCGAGAAGCTACATGGGTGAATTCTAGGGCTACATTGCATGTTGGGGATACATAGTTCGCCAGTTGGGTTACAGAGGATTGGGTTGACTTCTAGCTAGCAGGCACCCAACTGGGCCTGAAGTTTTGCAGGTAATGCATATGAGTCTGTCCAACATAGCGTAGAGTGATATAAATACTGTACCTTGGTTCAATGGTAGTCTGTCACAGACATAAAACTCAATGGTATATTTCAACGATATGGTTGATCATAGCGATGGTTTGAAACTTTATATAATCTATCACAATAGTTTCACGAGGAATTAGAGACTTATGTAGTGTTTTGTATATTTCAACGATATGGCTGATCATAGCCATGGGTTGAAACTTTATATAATCTATCACAATAGTTTCACTAGGTAAGTATGTATTGTCCTATGTGTGCATTTTGTGTAGTTGCTAATGTATTAGTGCGTGGGAAATCAATGTGATACTTGATGGCCAATTTGAATTTCAGACTCCTTGCTGTGCGATGATTTTAAAACACCATTGATTACCGTCATTTGGAATGCTTATTTCCTGGCTTTGTCAGTGTTTTGCTACGAGGTTCTTTATGAGCAAACCTCTAGGCACTGTATTGCAAAGAGGCGGATCGCCTTGGCCTTAGGGGCTGGTTTTTAGGGGTAGCTTCTCGGTCAATATCAGCCAGGACTTGCACCCGGCATTTCCTATTTAAAACTCATGCTACACGGTTGGGCAAACCACAGTGCGAACCTGGTCGGCAGTTTAACACTCTTTCTCATTAGTGAACAACGCCCTGTTGCCAAACTGTTAGTTTATTCTTGGTCATGACATTCTATTTTGTTTCGAGGTTGCCCATGTTGCCGTAATTCTGCAAATTATGCCTGATTCCATTTCCTTTTAAAGGTTTTATTAATCTTTTCATTCACTGAGAGTAACAAGGTGCACTTTATAGCTTAGTATGGATAAATTGGGAAAGAACAAAGAAATTATTTTAACGTCTACGAGATTAAAGATAGTTTATGGGACAAATTGTTTTTTCATCTGACTGTTGTATTCAGCCTTTTACCTGTGAAGCTTCACACTAAACGCTCCCAGCTTCTCCAAAAACTCCTCGCTGGATAAATTCTCCCGAGAGCTAGCTGCTAGAATATCTGCATAACTTTCTCGGCTGTCTTTGAAGGCCTCACATTCTAAAATGAAATGCTTTTCTGTTTCCACTTTTCCGGAAACCTCTATATACGCTTTTTGTTGATGATTATGAGTGGGGTTAAACTCTTCAATATAATACTTTTTCTTTCTCCCTAACTCTTTATCCCAAATTTGAAATATGCTTGTGGAACTTATGCATAACAAAAACTTTCATCTCAGATCTTTTAAGCAACAAAAAGTTACACAGTAGTTGTTGTTGTTCTTTTTTTAATCACTGTCAATTGAAAAGAGAATTGTAATATGGACAGCACAAGTATTGGAATAACTCAGATGATGGTAATTTTGTTGTTGATAGTTCTTTCCAATTAAGTTCGTGAGGATATCGGGCTCAATCTTAATTTTGCAACTATTAGGTGCCATATACTCTCCATAATTTTGGGAGGCCTGTAAAGGCCTCACGTGCAAAGTATGTACATTTGCAATGACCTATAGCTTGCTTCAAATTGCCAGTTTTTATTTTGTTCGTATGTGTGCCGCAAAGAGACATCAAACCCTAACACACTAGTTACAGAGATTCACTCTCACCACCTCCATACCTTAAGTGCAACATTATATGTAAGTCACTTGTTGACTATTTCTAAAACCACGGTGATATGCATTATGAAGCATATTATTGGGTTCATTATTTTGTAATTCTGCTATTATTCTCTCTAGTTTTTGAACTTTTCATGTAAATCTTATTAAATATAAAGGTTGTGTTAAGCATGTTTAAGATACTGTTCGGTAACTGCACCTATGGTTTCAAGATCACTTGCCTAGTCTTGGAGCGCAGTGTCCCTGTCTTTAAGTTGCTGTCTTTAATTGGCGCGCTTTGGATAGACAACTAGAATTACATGTTTGCATGTTATTACAGATCTATGTATGCTTGTTATGAGGTCTACTCGGGTTCAATGTAAGAGTAGTGCTAATCGTATACCTTTGATTGAAGAGTTGACAATTTTTTGTCCTTATTTCTGTGAATCGGTAATGGTGTTATTTATGTGGTCATTTATTTTCTTTCTGTTTAGAATGTATCATTCCTCCTCTTGATCATCATGGGGCATATGCAGCTTTTTTTCATTCTATTTGCTCTTAAAGTTGCAATTACGTACTACTTCATGGTAAGGTGTTTAATGCTTGAAGCAATTCACTATGAAGATAATTTATCATTATGATATAATGGTTAAGTGGATCAACAATTTGAGAGGATCATTTTTAAGAAAAGTAAATGGCACATTGCTGAATGTAATTTAGTATTGGATATTTACACTGAAGTATGCAGATGTGTGATTTTGCATTAACCTCATATTAGAGAGCACATTGAACAGAAAATGGATTAATTCACAAGGTTTGCTTCAAACTGAAAGGCTCTTTTGCCTAGGAGCTGTGGGATGCTAGGCACTTATTTTGGCAGGCTTCATAGGGAGCTTGTTTTTCATTCTTTTTGTTAATAAGGTTGCAATTAAGTACTACTTCAATATAAGGTGTTCAATGCTTGAAGTAATTCATTTCGAACAAAACTCATCATTAAGATATAATGGTTAGGTGGAGATGATGGGATCATTTTTAAGAAAAGGAAATGGCACATTGTTGAATGTAATTTAGTTTTGGATATTTAGACAAGTATATAGACGCGTGCTTTTTCATCAAGGCTTCTTGGGAGTGGGAGTGGGAGTGAAAATTTTTAGAAGCTTCCGGGTCGGGAGCGTTTTTGGAAGTGTTTTTTTATATAGTATATATTTTTATACATTTTGATGCATATATGCCAACAAAAGCATGTAGAATGATGATTTAGTTATAAAAAGCATAAAAACATGGATTAAATCATATAACTTCAATCATTTAGTAGTTATAATCTTCATCAACCATAGGTCCACATGTTACAACATCTCAATTCTCATCAATCTTAAAGTTTCAAAGTTTCAAAATTCAATGTAGAACATTTGTCATCACTAAAGTTGTACTTGTAACCATTACCAAACTATAACAAATAATATCAAACATGAAATGAAACGTTTCACAAAGCATCATATTCATAATTCATTACCAATGAGTTATAATTGCCGACTTTAAACTTCAAAATAAAATTGTCATATATTTTTTTTACAAAAATACCATAAAAAATATGAAAGAGTCAATAGTTATAAAAAGTACTAGAAACTAGAAAAGACAAGTAAATCTACTATCTACTAATTTTTTTTCCTGCTACGAGAAACTTCTAATTTCTTTTATTGTGATCTATGAACAATGAGAGTCTCCTCCCGCATAGTCTGACGGCCACGTCCAGAACCAGAGGACATATGACCTCCACACAATGTTGCAGATGGAGGTGGTGAGTGACAAAGGCAGTGCGATGGCAACAATACAAGAGACCAGGCATTGTTAGTGGATGGGGTTTGCATTATTATTGCGATGTTATTCTTTGCCGCTTCATCCTCATCGTCAAAAGTTTTGTTTCCAATTCTTCTAGATGTATAGTGCCGTCCTCCAAATTATCGTCCTCTGGGTTGTTGTCCCAAACTTTATATGATAGATCCTCATAAGCCCGATCACAGTAATGACTCAACAACGTCAAGTTGTAGTGCACATAAACCAAGCTTTTTGCTGGTTTTCATTGAGTCTGTTTCTTCTCACATTATGGATGAAGCTATAGGTGCTCCAACATCTCTCTGCATAGGAAGTATTTACAACCCGTGAGAGAACTTTTTTGCCAATTTTGGCAAAAGTTCCATGCTGCCATATGCTTCCCACCATGTGAGAGCCTCAAATGTGTCTCTATCTTCCATTGCATGCAAAGAACCAAACAAACTAGTTTGACTAAAGTATTTATATTATGTTCCAAGCAAGGTTACTTGGGAGCGGGAGCGAAGCGCGGAGCGCCATTTTTAAAAGTTTCCGGGTTCGGAGCGTTTTCGGGAGCGTTTATATATATATATATATATTTTAATATTTTTTATATTTTTTATATTTTGATGCATATATGTCAACAAAAACATGTAGAATGATGAATTAGACATAAAAAACATAAAACATAGATTGAATCATATAACATCAATCATCTAGAAGTTATAATCTTCATCAACCACGCCCACGAGTTGGAAGCATACAACATATTGACTCTTGAGTCTCGCAAATCATCAATTTGAAGGTTTCAAGCTTTCAAAATTCAATATATAACATTTATCATCATTGATAATTTGATATATTACATTTATCATCATTGATTTCAAATTTCAATATCTAACATTTATCATCATTGATTCATTGATTTCAAAATTCAATATACATTTATCATCATTGATTCATTGATTTCAAAATTCAATATACATTTATCATCATTGATATATAACATTTATCATCATTGATTCATTGATTTCAAAATTCAATATATAACATTTATCATCATTGATATTATATAACATTTATCATCATTGATTCATTGATCACCATACAACTTTCATGAAGCATCATATTCATAATTCATAATGACTTGTAAACAGTAAACTTATAAATGCCAACTTCAAAGTTTCACCTTTCAAATTCAAACTTCAAACTTAAATTGTCATTAAATAGATGAAATCAGAAAGAGTCAAGTTTCAACTGTTCAACTGTCAACAACAAATAGAAAATACTAGTAAACAACAAATCTATTTTATCTGGCTGGCCCCTTGCCACGCCCACGAGAAATGTCTAATTTTTGTGAGCCACGAGGAAATGTTGGTCTTCTAGTACTCTCAGGAGTACCACGACCACGACTAGAAGGTGGAGGTTGGATCTGCAAAGGAACAATAGTGTGATATCAAGGAGTGGCACTGGCACTGGCACCCGCACTGCTACCAGTAGATGGTGGGACTGGCCCTGTGTGTGGCGGTGTTGTTGATGCTTCATCATCATCCCTATAAAGTTCTGCTTCCAATTCTTCCAGATGTAACGTGCCGTCCTCCAAATTATCATCCTCTGGGTTGTTGTCCTAGACTCTGTATGATTGATCCTCATTTGCCCGATCACAGTAATGGCTCAACAACCTCAAGTTATAATGCACATAAACCAAGCTTTCAGCTCGGTTTTCATTCAGCCTGTTTCTTCTCACATTGTGTATAAAGCTGTAGGTGCTCCAACACCTCTCTGGAGAAGAAGTGTTCACAACCTGTGAGAGAACTTTTTTAGCCAACTTTGGCAAAAGTCCCATGCCGCCATATGCTTCCCACCATGTGAGAGCATCAAATCTGTCCCTGTCTTCCATTGCATGGAAAGAACCAAAGTTAGCAATGCAACTGAAGTATTTGCCTAATTCAAAGGCGCAATCTAGCACACTCTTCCCTGTCAGGTACCAATTTGTCCAATGCCTTCATGTACCCTTCTTGTACCTCTGGATCTGTGTGAGGTTTCACCCTAACCCCACCTCCAGGTGCAAGTTGGCCCAACCAAGATGGAGAGTAATATTTTGGCGTAAGGATATATGCCAAAGCATGTAGTGGAACATTGAGTTTATTCCACCGTGCACACACACACTCATGAATCATAGCATACAAGTTGGGATCATTATCCTTAACAATATCTTTTATTTGCCCCAACATGCTATCCATTTGCTCATAAACCTCTCCAATCACTGGTTTATCAGTATCTGCAAAGCGAATCATGTTATAAATGGGCTTGGTAAAACTCAAAATTTCCCTCACACGTGCCCAAAATAGATGGTCAAGGGCGGTCTCCTCCACATGTTCGAAACCTTGCCTGTCAACTATTGTTGCTGCCCTGTCCTTTAATAGCTGCCAGTGTGGGCTTGATACCATTGCGGCCAATGACTCTCTTACCTTCAAAAGGCGCCTGAAGGTGAGGTAATAGCTAGCAAATCTAGTTTTTGCTATTTTCAACAACTCCAATTTGGAGTGAGTACGGAAAAGCCCATGGGTATTGCTATGATTTGTAATAAATTTGATCATTTTTTACCTCTCTTGTACAAATCACCAAGCCATTTGAATTGAGGTTGTTTTTTTTTGATGATATCATGCATCAAAAGGTTCATTGTGTGAACCAAACACCCAGACCAAAAAATGTTGGGGTATTTATCCTCAACAATTGCTCCTGCTGCCTTACAGTTAGCAGCATTATCAGTGATGACCTGTATCACATTGTATGGCCCAGTGTTTTCAATTATATCAAGTAATGGTTCTGCAATGTTAATGCCGGTTTTGAATTTATCTGAATAATCATAAGCTGCCAGGAAGACTGCACCACTAACTGACACAGCCAAAACATTTATCAATGGTTTTCCTTTTACATTGGTCCATCCATTAGAGACAATGGACAACCCATGCTCATTCCACGAACCTGTCATTCTAGCCAAAGAATTGTTTATTTTAGCTCTTTCATGATCAAGACCCATGGTTCTGGCCTTGTCATACCCAGGGCTTTTGTATCCTTTGGGGGCATCATTAATGGCAGAAACCATTTCATGCCAATAAGGTGAGCGAAGAACATTGAATGGCACACCACATGCATATAGAAACCGGTAAACTTTTGAATCCACATCATTCCTACACCCTTCGTCTAGGAAATCGGATATGGTTCTACGCCTTAATCCAGTGCCACTGCTTCCGAAACCACTGGCATGGGTGGAAGTTGAACTTGTTTGTCCATGATGTTTTGGGCCTGAATCAACGAAACCCCTAGATCTTTTAGATGATCTCTGTAGGGCAACCCCCTCTTCCTTCCTATATATCTCTCTCTGTGGTGCTGGCACAAAAGCACAAACTTTGATTCCAATATTTTTAGTTCCATCCCCTGGCATTATCCCACAAAGGTGCCTTCTGGCACGGGTGTATGAACCATGGTATTGTTTATTGCAATGGGGGCAAATAAATTTAGTGGTTCCACCACCTTTCCCTCCTTCCATTTTCTGAACATATTTCCACAAAGGAGTTTGGTCTCGTTTAGTTGGGGAATCTATGTTCTCAGGTTCTCCACTCCCCACTTCCTCCTCAGCATAATCCTCCTCCTCTTCAGGATTTTCTTCAGATCCACCATAACCCTCCTCTTCATCCTCCTCTTCTCTGATTTTCCTCTTTCTTCTAGCACTCTCCAACACCATTATCACAAAGAAAGGAACCAACATGAGGAAAATCCCTAGCCATATAGCCATGATGGAAACAAGTTTCAAGTTTCAAGTTTCTAGTCTGCAAAACAAATGGAAAAATGCCAAATGGGAATAGGAAATGCAACATAGGAAAAAAACAATTCATTTTTTAAGTTTTAAATCCAATAAAATGCAACATTCAAGAAAATTCAAGTTTTCATTTTTAAACAATTTAACAATCTACAAATTCATCCTAGAAAATACTAAATTGGATTAGAAGGCCTACCTCTTTCTTGCAATCCTCCCGTTGCCTTGCTCCTTGCTCTCCTTCAACTCTTGCTCTCGCTCTCCTTCAACTCTTGCTCTCGCTCTCACTCTCGCTCTTTCAACAGTTAACAAACAATAAAAACTAAAATGAAACCCCCCCCCTTTTAAACAATTCGATTTTTCACATAAAAAAATTTGCGCGCGGCGGGAAGCGTCCTGGAGGCGTTGGGAGGCGACGGAGCGACATATCTCGCGTTTAAAAAATGTGGAAGCGTTTTTAAACGTCGGAAGCGCTCGGGGAGCGCCCGCTCCCGGCGCTTCTTAAGCGCTCCGAAAAGGCGAGGAGCGTTTTAACGGAGATCGAACGTGCTCCGAAACGCTCCCCTCGGAAGCGTTTTGGGACGCGTTTCCCGCACGGAGCGCGTTGGAAGCGGAGCGAAGAGGGTTTGAGAAGCTTCCTGCAACCTAGTTTCCACGAAATCTAGCACACTCCTCCTTGTCAGGGACCAACTTATCTAATGTTTTGTCAGGGACCAACTTGTCTAATGTTTTGTCAAGGATCAACTTGTCTAATGTTAGCATATACCCATTTTGTACCTCTGGATCTGTATGGGGTTTTCTCCTAACCCCACCCCCAAGTGGAGGTTTGGCCAACCAAGATGGAGAGTAGTATTTTGGCATAAGGACATATGTTAAGGCATGGAGTGGAGCATTAAGATTATCTCTCCTTTTGGCTGCATGTTTGTGAATATGATCATCCAAGATGGCATCTTTCAACTAGACAATATCTTTGATTTTCCCTAACATGCTATCCATATGCTCATACACCTCCCCAATCACTGGCACATCTGTGTTTGCAAAACAAATCATGTTATAAATGGGCTTGATGAACTGCAAAACATACTTCACATTTGCCCAAAACTAACCATCAAGAACAATGTCCTCCACCTCTTGAAAGTTGAAAGTCTTCCCTATCAGATGCGGTTGCAGCCCTTTCCTTTAATACTTGCCATGATTCACTTGATACCATCTAGTTAATGCCTCTCTTACCTTCAAAAGACGCCTGAAGGTGAGGTAATAGTTAGCAAATCTAAACTTTGCAATCTTCAATAGCTCCAACCTTGAGTGGCTGCGAAAAAGGCCATGGGAATTGCTATTATTGGTAATAAATCTTTTCATGTACTTGCCTTTCTTGTACAATGAACCAATCCATTTGTATTTAGGTTCCTTTATCTTAATAATGTCATGCATCGAAAGGTTCATTTTGTGAACTAAACACCCAGACCAAAGTATGTTGGGGTATCTATCCTCAATGATTGCTCCTGTTGCCTTACAATTTGAAGCATTATCAATAATGACTTGGATGACATTGTATGGTTGTTAATTTTGGGCAACTAGGTCCAAATTCCATGTTGCACTGCTCATATGATGATGATTATATTTTTGTTGGATTCCTCTTTCGGAGAGGTGCAGGATTGATCTAAAGATCATCTTGTATGGATGAGCAGAACATATATATTGATTTTATTTTCCACACATGTGCAAGGTTGGTCAGATTTGTAATGTAGGCTCACAAGCCTAATAGATGTGTCACACATCCTCACCGATGGATATAAATTGGAGAGACATGGAGATCATTTGCTCATTAACTCATCACACATTCTCTCTTGTGATCTGATTAGTTCGATCAACCTTTGGAGGCCTCTTTCCCTCACATGTGCGAAGCTGAAGCTAGGTAAAGTTTGCGGAGTGTTTGTTGTGCGTTGACCAACGTTGACCATGGTCAACCCTTGGTGTTTTGACCTCCAATCTTTGCAGAAATTCCTATTTTGAAGGCCGTATTGTTGGGCACAAAAATCGAGGTTGAATGTTGACTTTGAACGAAGCCCTAAAACTGCAACATTGACTTTCTGCGTTGCCTTTTATGCGCTGACTCTTTGTTGACCAACGTTGACTTTTGATGAGCTGTCTTTGATGGTTGTGTGCGACATTTGGAGGGTTGGCTGATCTGATGTTGAGAAAGACTTTGCTGGCTGATGCATCTTGTTGACTACCGTAACGCACATTAACCTATATCTTTGCTGGACAAGAAGAATTGTAAAATCTGATTTATATTATTGGCTTGTCTTCTGTTGATCTATTATTGTTTTCTATCAACATTTTAGATTGCTAAATTGAATCAGGCCTAAGAAAGATTGAAGTAAAATTGCATTAAGCATAGAACATTCCATGTCTATTTAAATTTAACATGGTATCAGAGTTGAGGTGAAGACAAAGCCCAAGCTAGTGTGAAAAGCAATCACCGAAGAAGAAATCCTATTAAGGACCAATGGCCTCCTCAACCTATAAGGGTTTCAAATCTTATGATAAGTTGACTGACAAGTCTAATTATCATGCATGGAAGATGTCCTTGGATTTGGCATTAGAAGATCAAGATGTCATGGATTATGTGCAGGGAAAGATCCTTGAGGCTCCATCAAATGCACCTTCTGCCACAAAGACGAAGTATAGAAAAGGGGAATTCAAAGCAAAGATGATTATTCGAGATTCTATTCATAAGCACTTGGTTACTTACATTTCTGAGCTGAGCACATCTAAAGAGATGTATGATAAGCTGGTTAGCATGTTCAGGGCCAACAATGCTAATCAAGTTCTTTTCTTCAAGAATCAATTGAAGAATATCAAGAAGGGCAAGGATGAATCCATTAAATCCGATTTTATGAGGCTCACTGAAATCAGGAACAACTCCTAACTATTGGAGAAGAAATAGCTGATTGAGAGATGGTTCTCATTGCACTTGGAGGTCGCCCTCGTGATTGGTATGTATTCAATACCACTATTCTTAATAATAATGTGATTCCTGATTTTGATGAAATATTGACGAGATGCACTCAAGAGGAGACAAGAATGATGGAGAGAGATCATCCCTCTAATGGAAATGGATGTGAGCTTACTGCCTTCACCGCTCATGCAAAGAAGAGGAACAATGGTGTTCCGAGAAATCAAAACCATGGAAGAGCGGGGCCCAAAGGAAGGAAGGGAAGATGTTACATTTGTAACAAGTTTGGTCACTATGCAAGAGAGTGCCCTAATAGAAGGGACTCTCCCAGGGATGATGACAACAACAACTCCAGGGGGAATCACAATCAAAGGAACAACAGGTTCGAAGGAAAAAGGAAGGCTCCCTCTGATCGTAGTGGAAATGGGAAACCTTTCAAGAGGTCAAGAAATTCTAGGTAGTATAATGTTGTTGATAATAAGAAAAATGAATTTATTATTGTATCTGCCCTCTATGCTGCATCTCCTCCCGACACCCTAGATGTCTGATTGATTGATAGTGGTGCTTTAAGGCACCTCATTGGTTATAAAGAAGCCCTCTCTGATTTGATTGAGAAGGATACTAATCTAGAAATTATCCTTGGAGATAATGCCACCTATCCCATGAAAGGGACAGGGACTGTGACCCTTCATTTATCTCAAGGTCAAGTCCTCCGTTTACAAGATGTGTTGTACGTACTTGATTTGAAGAAGAACCTTGTGTCTATTTCGACAATGGAAGACAAAGGGTTCTAGGTGGCATTCGTTGATGGAAAGGTATGCATTTGGAAGAACTTCAATGAAGCTCTTACTATTGGTTTTAAAGTTGATACACTCTACTAGGTTGGAGAGAGTCCATTGGGGGCTATCTCATGTGATACAACTCTTCAAACAGAGTTATGGTACCAGAGGTTTGCACACCTTCATTACAAAGCCCTTCCCGAAGCAAGGAAGGTGGTGACGGGATGCCCGAATTTAAAGATGATCATGAAGGTATATGTCAGGGTTGTGCCGAAGGGAAGCATACAAGGGGACCATTCCCTTCAAGTGTCACAAAGACAACTGATATCTTGCAGTTGATACATTCTGAATTATCTGGTATGCTGCTCATGACATCCTTGGGAGGATCTTCCTATTACATGACTTTTACAGATGACTTCTCCCACAAGACCTGGATATATTTCTTGAAGAAGAAGGACAAAGCATTCAAATGGTTTCGTACCTTCAAGGCCTTGGTGGAAAATCAAACCGAGAAGAGAATCAAAGTTTTGAGGATCGACAATGGGACCAAGTATGAGTCAAATGAATTCAATGGATTTTGCAATGAAGTTGACATTAAGAGGGAGACCACAACTGTGTATACTCTTGAGCAAAATGGTGTTGTTGAAAGAAAGAACATGACCATTGTGGAAGCTGCTCGCGCCATGCTATATGACCAAGGTCTTCCGAAGTTTCTATGGGGAATAGCTGCGAACACTGCTGTGTATGTTTAAAATAGATGCCCACATTCTGCTCCAGACTCCAAGACTCCCGAATAAGTCTTCTCTGGTAAGAAACCTGATGTTTCTCATTTTAGAGTTTTTGGTTGTCCTGTTTACTTTCATGTGCCGAAAGAAAAGAGAAGCAAGTTGGATGCTTTTGGAAAGAAGGGAATGTTTGTGGGCTACAGTGAAACTTCAAAGTCATATAGAATCTATGTGCTTGGTCAAAGAGAAGTGGGGATATGCCACGATGTCACCTTCGATGAAGATGCTGCCCTCAAGAAAGTGAGAAATCTTCCTAGCACAAAGGAAGACAAAGAAGATGAAGAAGCAGGGAAGTAGGAACAGCCGAAGGATGAACCGATGCCTGATGTTGAAGGACCTATGGATCATATTGATCCATCTCCTTCAAATAAGAGAAGACCCTCATGGCTTAGGGACACTCTCGAAGATGCCGAGAGACATATTGCCCAAAGGGGGACATTTCGTGAAAGCAAGAAGCCAAATAGATACCAAGGGTACCTGGAAGCCGTGAGTACAATTGTACAATCTGAGCCTGGATCATTTGAAGAAGCCGTAAAGCATTAAGTTTGGAAGGATGCTATGCATGAAGAGTGTGAGTCCATTATGAAAAATGATGTCTGGGAAGTGGTCTCGAGACTGGAGGACAAATCTGTTGTCACCTCGAAATGGCTTTATAAGATCAAGCATGGATCTGATGGTAATGCTGTAAAGTGCAAGTCAAGATTTGTTGCTCGAGGCTTCTCTCAAAAGGAAGGCATAGATTATGATGATATATTTGCACCTGTTGCCTGCTATACCACCATCTGATCTATTATTGGCAAGGATGGAGTCTCCATCAGATGGATGTGAAGACTGCTTTTCTGCATGGTTCTTTAAAGGAAGAAGTGTATGTGGAGAAACCTCTGGGGTTCGAAGTCCAAGATAGAGACACCTATGTATGCAGGTTGAAGAAAGTCCTCTATGGGTTGAAGCAACCCCCTAGGGCTTGGTATGAGAGGATAGATAGCTACTTGATGAAGTTCTGCTTCACTCGAAGTAATTTTCATCCAAACCTTTATTTTAAGGTTGATAGAGAAAGGCCTCCCATTCTAGTTCTCTATGTGGACGATCTCTTTCTGACAGGTGCTGACCCTCTCATTCATCAGTGTAAGAGGGAGCTAGCTTCCAAGTTTGAGATGAAAGACCTAGGACTGATGCATTGCTTCCTAGGCACTTCCTAGGCTTGGAGGTCTGGTAGAGGCCATGCGAGATTTTCCTTTCTCAAGGAAAATATGTTGTGAAGCTGCTGGAGAGATTTGGTATGGTGGACTGTAAGTTTGTGTTGACATCGATGGAACTCAACTTTAAGAAGTTGTGTGGAAACGCTGCTGGGCCCGAGTTGAGAAATCCCATCGAGTGACGACAACTTGTGCGGGCCCTGTTGTTCTTAGTGAACTCCCGTCCGGACGTATGTTTTGCAGTGAACACTTTGAGTCAACATATGGTTGAGACTCATCACATTCACTGGTGCCAAGAATCTATTGAGATATCTTCGGGGCACAATCAAACATGGGCTGAGATACACTGCCGGGTGTTTGAGACTCCATGGATATACTGATTCTGATTGGGCTGGCAGACCTCAAGAGCACAAATGGATGTTGCTTCACCTTGGGTTCTGCTTCAATATCTTGGATGAGCAAGAAGCAGAAGTCGGTGGCTTTGAGCACCACTGAGGCCGAATACATTGCAACAAGTATGGCCTGTTGTGAAGCTGTTTGGTTGCGAAAGCTCTTTAGTGAGCTGTTTGGGCATGTGCTAGATACCACTGTTATCCTTTGTGATAACTGGAGTGGGATTCGTCTTTCTGAGAATCCTGTGTTCCACGATTGATCCAAGCATATTGATATCAGGTACCACTTTATCCGGGATATGGTACAACGAGGTGCCGTAAGGCTCAATCATATAGGAACTGATGAGCAGGTCGATGATATTCTCACGAAGCCGCTGGGGAAGGTCAAGTTCCTAACCTTCCATGAGAAGCTTGGAATCGTGGAAAGACCCCTATTGTGAGGGTCCTGCTTGAGTTGGACTATGAGCTCTAGGAGTTCCAGGGGGCTTGGGGATAGCTTCTTGGAGCTATAAGCACACACGGGGCTAGGCCTGTTAAACCTTGTTGTGCTTTTGCCCCACCGTTATGATATTGAGTTGGTTCACCTCTCTTTGATCTATGCCCCACACACATCCTATCCATGGAGTTTCGGACTCATTGGAAGTACCATTCATTTGGCCAATGAGGTGGGAAATGTGGATAGAGACCAATAGCAAGACCGATGGACGCATTGGAGATTGCCGTACTCTCTATGTCGAGGATGACACATGTCCAACACCTTGATCTGGGATCAAGTCTGATGAGGTTTTTACCTCTAAATTGACTTTAGGTCAGTAAACTAACTTCAGGTTAGTATGAGATCTTGTTGAGTCCAAGAGAGGTTTTAACCTCTAAGCTGACTTCGGGTCCGCTGTGTGTGATGTCTTTGTGACTCACCTTTTCTTCTTTTTGCGAAGAAGAGCCAACAAAGCAAGTTACAGCAGGATGACGCACGATGCTATATGATAGTACACGATGGATCATGGTACTGATCTTTGGATGGCACAAGTGGACATATGGAGTTCTCCCTAGTTGAGAGGGAGTGTTAATTTTTGGCAACTAGGTCCAAATTCCAGGTTGCACTGCTCATATGTTGATGATGATATTTTTGTTGGATTCCTCTCTCGAAGAGGTGCAAGATTGATCTAAAGATCATTTTGTTTGGATGAGCAGAATATATATTTTGATTTTATTTTCCGCACATGTGCAAAGTCAGCCATATTTGTAATGTAGGCTCACAAGCCTAATAGATGTGTCACACACCCTCACTGATGGATATAATTTGGAGAGACTTGGAGATTATTTGCTCATCAACTCATCACACATTCTCTCTTGTGATCTGATTGGTTTGATGATCGATCAGCCTTTGGAGGCCTCTTTCTCTCACACGTGCGGACTGTTTTAGGGCTGTTTGCTCTGCATTGACCAGCGTTGACCGTGGTCAACTCTTGGTGTTTTGATTTTTAACGCCGTATTTCTGGGCACAAAAATCTTGGCTTAACGTTGACTTTGACAGAAGCCCTAAAACTGCAGCGTTGCCTTTTCTGCACTGAATTTCTGTTGACCAGCATTGACTTTTGATGAGCTGTCTTTGAGGGCTGTGTGTGACACTTGGAGGGTTGGCTGATCTGATGTTGAGAAAGACTTCTGGCTGATGCATCCTGTTGACTGCCGTAATGCACACTATCCTATATCTTTGCTGGACAAGAAGAATTGTAAAATCTGATCTATATTATTGGCTTGTCTTCTGTTGATCTATTATTGTGTTCTATCAGCATTTTACTTTCATGTTTATGTGATTGTTAAATTGAATCGGGCCTAAGAAAGTTTGAAGTAAAATTGCATTAAGCATAGAATATTCCATGTCTATCTAAATTTAACATGGTATCAGAGCTGAGGTGAAGACAAAGCCCAAGCTAGTGTGAAAACCAATTAGATAAGGTTAAGCCATATACCCAACATGTTTGTTGAAGCTTTGAGATTTTTTTTCTGCAATAAAATGAGGGAGGAATGGGAAAGAGTAGGAGAAGAGAACATCCAGTTCCTAGATTCATTCAACATTTAAAAAACACCAATGTTACATGGAAAATAAATAATGGAATTAGACCCTATCTCTTTGGCTCTCCAATGGTGATGATGGTAGCCATCTATCTCCCAAGCTCTCACAAATGGCAGCCTTCAATCCCCTTACAAGCACCCACAATCTCCCTTCAATCTCCCACAAGCTCCTCAAGGCTCAAACCCTGTCAATCTCTCTCACACTCATAAAATGATGTTAAGTGGGAGGGGAGGAGGCATTTTATTTTTTTTGGCCCCTCCCATTTCCCTCCAATTTTTTTTTTTCCCTTTCTTGGTCGCACACGAGCATCAAAGGGCACGGGCAATCGTTCTCGTATCGCTCCTCGTCGTTAAAATCGCTCCAAGTTCTCCGGGAGCACATTATTTTTTTTCTTTAAATTTTTCAGGAGTGCGCTCCTGAAAATCGCTCCCAAATGGGAGCAATTTGGGAGCGCGCTTTGGGAGCGAGGGGCAGGGGGGTGCTCCCCTGCAGCACTGTTTTGCATTAACCTCATGTTAGTGAGCATATTGCACAGAAAATGGATTAGTTACAAGATTAGTTTGAGACTGAAGGGTTCTTTTGCCTAAAAGCTAAATCGTATTGTTTTTCGAGTTTGGGTTTGACAATGATTAGGTTCGGGGTACCAAATTGACTTACGTGGATGATTTGTGGGTTGTGTCCCTCAGTTGCGGTTTTGGATAATGATCCTAAAACTTACATATACAGAGGTGTTAGCCTCATTTGTGATGTGCATCGAGTAGCAAATCACCATTGTGAGATGATATTGTAAGGTTTGCTTTAATCAAACGGTGATTAGAATGATAAACATATTGGACAGTGATTTTCCATTTAGCGTTTCCATTTTAAACATTGTGTTGTCTTGGCTATGGTGTTTGTGTTCTTATTTATTTTGAATTATTTATGTCTAAGTTATCTTGGTATGCTGAATAAATGTGAAATCCTAACATGTTATCAGTATTGTCTTGTCTGAGGATTAAAATGCATGGCTCGTTTGCTACAACTGATATAAATTTGTTTATTGGTATGTCTTCGTATGTGATTCTGATGTGATTACAGTGGGCTTGGTTTACGGTGCACTGAGCACAGTTTGCTGTGTGCCCTAGCTCATTGTAAGTTCTATAATGATTGCTGGTGTTTTGATCATGATGTTTTGGTGTTTTTTTCCAGATCATCGCTGGTTGTTTATATGAACTGACCTTGCCCTAGATCAGTTTTATAACACTTTAGAGTAGTAGTAGTTGGTCACTGTATGTACGCTGTTTGATATGCTTTTGTCTGTTTAAGATATGTGATCTATAGATAGATATTACTTTGCTCATATTGTGGATAGTAGTGCAGCCGCTGATGATCTTTGACTGTCCATAGATAGCAGTGCTGGGTTTGATTGCAGTAAGGAGGAAGAATCTTTGAATACATGGTAGGGGAGTCTAAAGTGTATTAGAGCATCAATTTATGTGCTGGAGTGTAACGAGTGTTTGACTTGAGTTTAGTTTAGATTGTGGAATGTTGTTGCGGTGTTTTCTGTGAGTGTAGTCGACTAATCAACTGGTGGAGCATATATTGAACCATGTCAATCAGAATTTGAATGGAAGAACAACAGTGGATATTAATCAACTGGAATTGAATCCTTCGGTGGATTTGAGTGAATGCCAAATGACTAAAAGGAGATTGTTGACATTTTTGATCTATGAGTATAATCCCGTGGACACTGGTGAACTTGTCTTGCTGTCCTGAAGCGTGATCATTGTCCCACCTATCTTGGGCATTGTTGTATGCCTGGGTGATGCTGAGAAAAGTAAGACTTTGGGTGGTAAAGCAGCATTAGATCCCCTAAAGGTCGATTTCTAATTCTGGTGTGACTTGTGAGTACATAGTTGATTGGTTGAGCAGAGCATTGAAGAATTGACTGAACATGTGCTGTTGATGTTTGGAGAAATTTTGTGAAGATATGAGTGCGTGAAGTTCCAAGTGACAAATGAAGCCTGATTCTTACCACAGTCTAATCGTGGGACAGAGTTGGATCTGCATGACCTTTTCTAGTTGTGGTGCAAGCTTTCTCATTGTGATTTGGACACAACTTCTCTTGTGCACGATCAGGCTAGGAGCCTAGGACATTTAGCTGAAAATGTGGTTCATTTGCTTTGTGCATGTAGACTAATCACATATGTTTGGGTTTTTTTTTGGTTGTTTAATTTGCTATGGCGTCCATAAGTGCGTGGCATTTTTTTAATTTAATTTGTCCTTTATATAAAAGGCTTTCCATTAGTAGATGGGTAAAACTTATTATTATAGAATAATATACTAGGGTTCAACTGCCCTCTGTTGAAAACATGACTCCTTTGCTCAGTTTGCACACACTAGATCACACAGGTTTGGGTCTTTTATTATTTTGACATCCATAATTGTGTAGCATTTTTTAAATGAATTTGCCCATTCTATAAAAAGGCTTCCCATAGGTAGATTGATAAAGCTTATCCTTATAAAAGGATACTTCAGTGATCAAATCCTTTGGCTGCTTTATCGCTGTTTTGCTGTAATATTACTAGTTTTGAAGCCTATTCATACTTGTTAGATGTGAACTGACCAGATTTTGGAAAGAGTTTTTCGATTAAGTTCAAAATCAGCCAGTAGTGAGTTGACTTATTTGAGAATCTATTGGGTGTGGATGAAGGGAAATGATGGTTGCCCTTGATGAAGAAGAATAATTGGATCTTAGAGACTCGGTGCAGAGGGCTTATCTCATAGGAGAAACCATTGCTAAGTTAATTTCATATGTTTCTCATTTTCATGGCACAGTTGTCTGTTTGCAAGGTGTAATGTAACTGTGAAGGGTATTGTTAGTTATTTGTGGACATAAAATAGAGGACTCAAGGAGTGGGTTGATAGGTTTGAAGAATTCAATTCCCTGTTGCAAGGGAGGCCAATTTTTTGTAGGTTTGGATTATGGGGTTTCGTGAGGATGCTGCGCTCCTCTAGGTTGATAACGCCCATCTATTTGATGAGTACTAGGTTTGGAAGAACGACCATGATAGTCTTCTTTCACATATGGAGGAGAAAGGATAAGTGCATGCATGAATCGTAGGTGATTAAGAAGGCTATTCTTAGATGAGGTATGTGAATTACGAACTTTTGTTTCCTGTACTTGAAAAAATATGATGAAGTTGTCGTTGACTAAACTATGAGGGTTGATGTGATGAGAGGAACCCTAGAGCATATTTTCAGAACCTCATGCATGAATTTGGGGAGAAGGCAGACTTCCTTGATTCTTTGGAATAAGATGTTAAATTTCCCTTTGGTCAACTTATTTCTTCTAATGATACTTATTTTGTTGATATTTTTGATGGCACTGTTGATGATATTTTTGGTGGTGATGATGCTTAATTTGATACAAAGGACAATTTTGATGATGTTCCTTCTCATGCGTGGTTGTATATTGATGCATTGATTTCTCTTGAGTTTGAGAGGTCCTAGATGTTGTGTAAGATGATGGGATATATGGGTGGTGGACTTACGAAGATTGGACAGGGTTTTGTAGTTTTGATTGTACCTAAGATGAGATAAATCAGAGTAGGACTTGGATATGTGAGACTTTATATCTAATCCCATTGCCATTGTATTTTTGTTTTTAAGGGAGAAGTCATTCCATTGAGTTGTATGAATCACACACTACAACTACTATACTATGTGGAAGTTGGAATTAGATATAGATAAAGATGAGAAGCAAGAATCTAATTTTGCAACATTCGTTGAGAAGGATTCACATCGCACACCCTTTCTTCAATACAAACATATTTCTTGGCCATATTGACATCCTAAGGTTTGATTCTTACATATCTTTGCAACAAAGTACAAAAGACAGAATTTTGGACTAGTGTTGACTATAAGAGGAGAAAACCCAATTGTTTAACACGTTGATTTTTTTGTGGCATTGGAAATTGTTCCAAGTCTCAAATTTTGTGAGGAGGCTTGGACATCAGTATTCCAAAAGAACCCAGAAATTGTTCGTGGAAATTCCACTCGATTCATGTTTTATTAAAAAATTAATTATTTTAATGAGGACCCTAAGTCTAAACTTAGGGAAATTAAATAATTAAAGGGTATTAATAAAACATAGTGAGAATCTTCCGGAGAACGAAGATCAAGTCATGTTTTAATCTCAGCCATTGATTAGAGATCTAATCTGGGCCGTTGATTCATCAACGAGAGGATTATAAGAGAAGGCTTGAGGGTCATTTGGAAATCAAGCTGGACACACACTCAGTACCCGAAGGAAATTGATTATGAAAGAATAGAATTCGATTTCAGAGGGAGAGTTGCAGAGGCAAAAGAAGGAAGGGGAATTCAACAGTGACAGAGAAAGGCAATAGGAGGACGTAGAGGGCCACAGAGGATAGCGCTGAGCAGCAACACTAAGTGCCCAGGCAGAGTGACGCAATCCAGCGCAGGGACTGTGTAGAAGATCACGCAGAGTGACGCAGAGCTAGGGTGTCTCCCAAGTGTCAGAAATTCTCCAAGAGGATTCGGGGAATTTATCTCAGGTGTATTCTTAAGAGATCTGCTCGTCTATTATTTGTAAAAGATTTTCATTGCTGAAGAATGATACAAACCCTTGGCTGTTGCACCAGTTTTCCCGCATTGGGTTTTTCCGGGGATAATTGTCCAAAAAAAACTGTGTACATGTGATTGTTTCTATTGCGTTATATGTGTTATGTTCTATTCTCTACTTATGGTTAAGTGATTACTGCAGTTGTATTTAGTTTAGAATTTACTAATAGAAATTTGTAAATAACTTATCATAAATAAGTAGGCAAAATAAATCTATCACTGCAATAGTATTTTAGATTTGAAATTTTCACATGGTACCAGAATTAAAGACGAGTAACGGAAGAGGAGATTCTGCAATGGAACGAAGATCCGACATTGATGCAGACAACAACTCGGAAGGGTTCACGCAGTTCTCCAGAACACATGGAGGAACATAGGGATCATGACATTTCAGTTCTGGCATCCAGACTAGAAGAGGAATTTGCTTGTGTGTCAAACATGGCCTCTCCAAAAATCTGGTATATGGACAGTGGAGCATCTGCTCATATGACGGGAGTTCGAGAATGCTTCTCAAGCTACTAGGAGGAGCTAATGAATTTTCAAATCACTATGGGAAACAAAGCAAAATGTACCTCGGTTGGAAGGGGCACCATAATATTTCAAACAGAAGCTAGCAACAAGTTTCGGGCCACCAACGTACTGCATGTACCAGGGTTGGGGAAGAATTTACTTTTTGTGTCTCAACTTCAGAACAAGGGTTACAATGTATACTTTATTGGCAACAAAGTTTACGTCAAACACCCAAGTTGGAAAAAGAAGACACAAATTGGAGTCAGGAGACGTAAATTGTACAAGTTACAACCCGAGTCCCTAATGGCTCTGATAGGCAGTACTGATGAGAAAGATTTGAATGAGTTATGGCGTAGAAGAATGGCACATCTACATCATGGAGCCTTGAGAATTCTCAAGAAGACTGTCACGGGAGCTCCAGAACTTAGCACCAAGCGAGACGATGTCCGCAGAGGGTGCGTATTAGGGAAGTATTCCAAGGCAACGTATCCGAGAAGCAACAATAGGGCCAAAGAGTGTGTTGGGATTGATACACTCAGACATCTGCAGATCAATGTCCACAAAAACTCTTAGTGGTGCAAAGTATTTTGTCACCTTCATTGATGACCATTCCAGAAAGACATGGATCTATTTTTTGAAGATCAAAGACGAGGTCTTTGAGTGATTCAAGGAGTTTAAAGCTCTTGTGGAGAATCTGATAGGAAAGCGGATCATGACATTGCGATCAAATAATGGTGGAGAGTAGATTGACAAGGACTTCACAAGGTTCTGCGCAAGGGAAGGCATCAAGCGAGAATGGACCGCACCATATAATCCAGAGTAGAATGGAGTCGCAGAGAGGGAAAAGAGGACTGTTGTCGAAGCTGCAAAGGCAATGCTGTATGATCAAGACACACCCAAATTTCTGTGGGCTAAGGCTTGTAATACAATTGTGTATGTGCAGAATAGGGTTCCTCATAACGCATTGGGTAAGTTTACTCTTGAAAGCGTGTTCACTGGCGGCAAGCCTGAAGTGAGCCACTTTAGGAGGAGGAAGTTGGATCAGATTGCAGAGAAAGGATACCTTATGGGGTATAGCGAGAATGCAAAGGCTTACCACATCTATATCCCTGAGAGTAGGAAGATAGTAGTGAGACGGGATGTGAAGTTCATGGAGGAAAGAGTTTTCAAGAAATCCCGGGAAATGTCTTCAGCTGCGCAGTATGAGGAGGATCCGCTGGTCCAGCCACTATGACTTGCGGAAGATAGCTCTGGTGCCTCTCCAAGGCACAAGGATCCTAAGGATAACTTTTCCGAGGAAGTGCAAGAAGGAGAGCAGGTAAATTCACCCACCACCAGTGGAAGGACGAGAAGAGAACTACAACTAACTTTGAGGGATGCAGAGGAGTTTGTTGGAGCTCCTGGAAATGAGAAGAGGCAGCGCAGAAAATTAGACAGGTACCAGGCATTGGTAGCACAGGTTGGAGAACCCTCTAGTTTTCAAGAGGCAGCTCAACATCAGGTGTGGGTAGATGCGATGGTGGAGGAGTACAACTCCATCATGACAAATGATGTCTGGGGAATAGTTCCTAGACCTCAGGATAGATCAGTTGTAGGTTCGAGATGGATCTACAAGATTAAATACGCTGCAGACGAAAATATAGAAAAAAATTAAAGCTAGATTTGTAGCTAAGGGGTACGCTCAGAAGGAAGGGATAGACTATGAAGATACTTTCGCCCCAGTAGCTCGATATACTTCAATCAGATCCGTCATATCCCTTGCAGTGCAGATGGGATGGGAGATTCACCAGATGGATGTTAAGATTGCGTTCTTGAATGGGGTGATAGAAGAGGAAGTTTACATAGAATAACCAGAGGGCTTTGAGACGCATGAGCAAAAAACTCATGTGTGCAGGCTTAAGAAAGCCTTGTACGGATTGAAGCAAGCCTCTAAAACTTGGTATGGTTGAATTGACAGCTACCTGCAGAAGATGGGGTTTGTCAAGAGTGACACAAATCCTAATCTCTACTATCTGAGAGTAGGGGATGAGCCACTAATATTGGTACTATATGTAGATGATTTGTTTCTGACTAGATCATCTAGGCTCATCAAAGACTGCAAGGAAAATCTAGTAACAAAATTCGACATGAAGGATCTAGGGCGGATGCACTATTTTCTGGGTTTGGAAGTTTGGCAATAGAAGGGAGAAATCTTCCTTGGGCAAGGAAGATATACTATAGAGATTCTAAAGAGATTTCAGAGGGAGGATTGTAGACCCATGACGACACTAATGATTACAAATTGGAAGAAAATTGATATGTCTGAGGATGATGATGCCGATCCTACTTTGTATAGGAAGCTCATAGGTTCGTTGATGTACCTGGTCAATACTAGACCAGACATCTGTTATGTCGTGAATACCCTCAGTCAGTTGATGGTAGAACCAAGGGGGTTCATTGGGCAACAATCAAACATGTTCTCAAGTACTTGAGGGGGACAATCGAGCTTGGATTGAGGTACACCAAGGGTAATGACATCTAGTTGAGTGGGTTCACTAATGCAGACTGGGCTGGAAGTCCAGTAGATCGGAGGAGTACCAATGGGTACTGTTTCAGTGTCAGATCATGAATGACTTCTTGGTGCAGTAGGAAACATAAATCCGTGGCGTTGAGCTCAGCCAAGGCTGAATATATATCAGCTAGCACAACTTCGTGTGAGGCCATATGGATTCGAAGTTGCTCATGAATTTACTCAAAAAAAGGATGGAAGCGACCAACATTTTGTGTGATAATCAAAGTTGTATCAAGCTCTCTGAAAATCCTATGTTTCATAATCGGTCGAAGCACATTGACATAAGGTGTCACTTTATCAGAGACTATGTCCGACAGGGAGCTGTACAATTGAAGTACATTCCTACAGGAGAGCAGGTGGCAGATATCCTCACGAAAGCTTTGGGTAAGACTAAATTTGCTTACTTCAGAGAAAAGATGGGGATGATCAAGAACCCATTCCAATAGGAGGAATGGATAGGCTCGAGATTCAGAGGGAGCTGCAGTACGGATGAGGCAGTGACAGTGATGGTCTCATGGGCAGCAGTATAGAGGGCAGCATCAACAGATGAGGGGCAGTAGATGAGACATCAACAAAGCAGTAGATGCTTCAGGACATAGCACGTGCAGTTGGCATTTTGCTAGAATACTTTCCTCGCTAAGAGGGAGTGTTGATTTTTTTGTAGGATTAGAAAGTGTTCCAAGTCTCAAATTTTGTTAGGAGGCTTGGATATCAGTATTCCAAAGAACTCAGAAACCGTTCGTGAAAATTCCACTCGGTTCATGTTTTATTAAAAAAAGTGATTATTTTAATGAGGACCCGAAGTCTAAACTTAGCGAAATTAAATAATTAAAGGGTATTAATAAAACAGAGTGAGAATCTTCTAGAGAACGAAGATCAAGTCATGTTTTAATCTCGGCCATTGATTAGAGATCTAATATGGGTCGTTGATTCATCAACGAGAGGATTGTAAGAGAAGGTTTGAGGGTCATTTGGACATCAAGCTGGTCACACACTCAGTGCCTGAAGGAAATCGATTATGAAGGAATAGAATTCGATTTTAGAGGGAGAGTTGCAGAGGCAGAAGAAGGAAGGGGAAGTCAACGGTGATAGAGAAAGGCAAGAGGAGGACGTAGAGGGCCACAGAGGACAGCGCTGAGCAGCAACACTTAGTGCCCACGCAAAGTGATGCAGTGTAACATTGGGACTGCATAGAAGATCACGTAGAGTGACTCAGAGGGAGTTAGGGGTGTTTCCTAGGTGTCAGAAATTCTCCGAGAGGATTCGGGGAATTTATCTCAGGGGTATTCTTAAGAGATCTGCTCGTCTATTGCTTGTAAAAGTTTTTCATTGCTGAAGAATAATACAAACTCTCATCTGCTGCACCGGTTTTCCCACATTGGGTTTTTTCGGGGACAATTGTCCAAAAATAACTGTGTACATGTGATTGTTTCTATTGCGTTATATGTGTTCTATTCTATTCTCTGCTTATGGTTGAGTAATTACTGCAGTTGTATTTAGTTCAGAATTTACTGAAAGAAATTCGTAAATAACTTATCTTAAATAAGTAGGTGAAATAAATCTATCACTGCAGTGGTATATAAGATTTGAAATTTTCACATAACAGAGCATATTCTCAGTGGGGAATAGAAATCGAATTCATTGTTGGGGAAGAGAGATTATCTCGCCATTGATTTTTTTTAATTGAAGCTTCCACTCAACATGAGAAAGCAATATCTACTCTATTTTATATTTAAGACTAATACAAAAACATCCTGCTATGCCATGGTAGTCTTCTTTGGGTAAGAATCCACTCATGAGGGGTATCTATTCTACCGAAGTACCCAAGACTTATACCTAGCCCACTTGTTTTTGCAAGCGTATACGCACATAAGCATAGGCATAAGCACAATCATGTTAAGTTAGAGATTCAAACCTTGGTGGGAGGTGATAACAACACTTTCACTCAGTTATCCACCTGTTGACAATCTCACGAACTTGAATCAATCTCTAAGGGTTTTTTGGACCACAATAATGACAACTCTCCACAGAGAGAGCGAACTATTTTGTTGGGCATTGAAGGTTGGTCTGGGAATCACCCGCCCTGTAGCAAAAAAGGATGGAATTGGTCTTCCACATGAACAAAGGAAGTGAAACTACTATCCATAGAGAGGGGGACAATATGCTAGAGTGAGAGTCGTTGCTAGAGTAGAGAATCCTTCTCCCCCGAAAGCGTAGATTAGTGTTTTAACTTGGTTCAAAGCTTCCAAGAGGACAAAACTTTCCGAAACACAGCTATTCAAAACTCTAGTTGGGTATTGGAATGAGGGTGTGAATTTTCAAACATAGATACAGAGGAAGTATGCATAGATGTGTAAAGTTCAGGTTTGTTGCATAGAAGCAAAGCTCGCTGAGATCCCTTTCTAACATGGATCTAGCATTGAGAGTTATATCCATGGGAAGTATTTTTTCTTATAGCCTGAGTCAAGAGTAGATCATATGAGCCCTCTGCGATTTGCATTTCTAAGAATTCATTAAAGAGATGACAACAGCTTCCTATTTGTTACTGAAGTTTTTTCGTAGGGTTCTGCAGGGTAAATTCTCAATGTTGAATGTGTGTGGTTGTTTTTAGTTATTCTGCCACATTGATACTGTTTCACTACACTAATAGTGAATGAGAAGAGCGTAGTTCTGTTTAAACCGATGTGGTAATAACTATAGAAATAAGAGAATTCACGTGAATTTGCACAAGTACAATATGGTGATTTTAAGTCCTATTTCTATTCTCTCTTCCTTAATAGGAAGACATGCTTTTCTACATCTTGTTGGTGCACCCAACTTATATCGCAAAAGCATCCTATTATGCATGACTTTTAGCATCCTTTTCATGTCATTCTCTTAGTTTTTAGGGTCTTTTTCCGTCCTATTTGCATTCCTATTTTATCATTATGAATGCCGCTGACATCCTTATGGTCCTATCAATTTTCTTTGAAGCACTCCATTAAAATTCTTACATATTTCACCATCATTATATTAGCATCCCTATTGACTTTGTTGACTTTGATTTTCATATTGCTATATTTTTAATAGGAGTTGTCTTTAGTGCGATTTTTTGAAGGTTTTTTCTGGTGATTTTTTCCGGTCTAATTTCTCTAAAATCCGGCAGGAATTCATTGAAAACAGAAGTTTGATGAGTAACCTTGCACAATCAAAATGCTCTAGGGTTTTTTAGGGTGCTGAATCCATATATACAATAAAAAAACCAGTTTAAATAACAGAAATCAAGATTTCACTTCAAAATTTTTCACTGAATTCCAACACCGAAAACTCCAAAAAATCGCAGTAAAGCAACTCCTTTTCAATATCCAACTCTCCTTTTCAATATCCAACTTTGTTGACTTAGACTTTCATATTACCATACTTTTAATATCCTTGTGGTCTATTTATCATATTCATGATGTGAGGTTGGTGTTTTTACTTTATATAAAGTTACTTTACTTTAAAATTAATAAAATTAATAAAAAATACTTACCATTTTACCCCATGACAATAAAAATAGCTACACAGACTTGTTTTTATTATAAAAGTACTTAACATTTTGCTTTTATTAAAAAAGTACTTTAACATTTTGTTTTTATTATAAAAGTACTTGAACATTTTACTACATGACAATATAATTACAAAGATTTGTTTTTATTTTAGGAAAAAATGTTTACTTAATTTGTTTTTATTATAAAGGTACTTAACATTTTGTTTTTATTAAAAAATACTTAACATTTTATTTTTATTATAATAGTACTTGACAATATTGTTACAAAGATTTGTTTTTATTTTAGGAAAAAATGTTTACTTAATTTGTTTGTAAGAAGGAAAATTAAAGAGAGTTTTATTTATGTTACTGAATTATTAATGAAATTAGAAAAATATTGTGTTTTTATTAGTTTAAGAGAAACAAAATAGATTGGACTGAACTTATTTGATGTTGGATCAATTTTGATTTAAAATACATCTGTTGTTTATGTGACTAATTAATTAATATATTTACATTACGCAACATTGATCAATATGTTTACTAATCAAATATTTACATGTGACATTAATCAATAGTTACATTAGTAATAATTAATACATTTTATTACACAATAATGAAAAGAAATGAAAATTCTATTATAAATCCACAATAATTCATATGCATTAACATTTTTTAACTCTATGTAACAAGTAGTCTACTATGATACAATTGGAACTTAAATCTTAAATAAACAATAACTTATGTTGTTATATAAATTATCTTTGTATATAATTATTATTTAAGGTATATAAATTATCTTTGTATATAATTGTTAATAATGCTAATAGACTATTACACAATCATTTACCATTGTTAGTGAACACTTATAACTTGCTATAACTTGCTATTTTGTCTTGAATGCATTAACAATTTCCATATAAATGAAATACAAGCGATATTAAGAACACTAGAATATTATATAATGCCTCACAAAGATTTAGATTTTTGAAATGATAAGTTAACAAAAATATTATTTCTTACCTAGGAGTTGTGTTATTATGATGTTTTGTCATGTTGTTTTGTAGACTTGCAATTTCATTCTTTGTCTTCAAGTTTTACTCATTGTACATGGTTTTTTAGACATTTTTGTCAACCTCTAGTTGTTTGTTAACTTTATATGCTTTATTTTTTAGTGTCTTTACTTCAACCTTAAATTTGAAAAAATAGAGAAAATGAAGATGAATCTAAAGCTTAGTTAAGAGATATGATTGTCTTGGAGAAGGAAAAAGACCATAGGAATCAATATAAAACAATAGGGATTCTAATTTTAGAAAATATGGCTGATTTTTCTCTTGATTCATAGTCCTATCTTAGCCTTGAGCCACTATTTTTTTTTTTCTTTTTGTTGATGAAATGCACATTTTGAGAACACACTAGGCACTTCTCTTCATTCTAAGAATGATACTTATTTTAAACTAACCAGTTATAGTTTTGTCAATCTAATCTAGCATGAACATCAAGTGAGTTCCACAATATTCATAGAAGCAACTAACATAGGGACTTGACTTTATGACTATATGTTTGTCATTTGTAGCACTTAACTGCTTAAGCAGCTAGCCCAGGCAGGTAAGTCTTTTTAGTACTTATGATAGTCAATTTTTTATTTATGAATACATCCATCTCATAAGCCTTGGAAAACCTCTTAACTTTTTCTATAAAATTTAGTGCAGTGCTTATAGTCTAAAAGAAAGTCATCACCTTCTCTCCCAAATGTTGAAGCTCAATGATGTGAACTACTCGTAGTACTCATACATCTATGTGCATGTAAAAAATAAGTAAATTAATAAATAATGCATGGATAGATAGTTTAAACATTGATAAAATTTGAGCACATTGATAAATAGTTTTAAGCACTTAAGCATGGATTATTCTACAATTTTTAAGATAAGATAAGTGTTAGTAGATAATTGATTTGGTTGGAATTTCATTGTTATTCATCCATGATTATACTATTTTCATCACATGATTATATTATCTTCATCATTGGAAGCTTTTTCTATTTTAGGTATTAAAAAGAACAATGAGATTTTTCATTAGAAAACTATACAATAAATGACAAAATAATAGCTATATAAATTACAATAAAAAATGAAAATAAATATATCTTATTTTTCAAATTAATTAAAGGAATACAACTTTGTCTCTCTTCACTCTTTCTATTTATCTATTTTAGATGTTGAAAAGAACAATGAGATTTTTCATTAGAAAGCTATACACAAAATAATAACTATATAAGTTACAATAAAAAATGAAAATAAATATTATGCTATTTTTCAAATTAAATAAAGGAATACAATTTGGTCTTTTCTCTAATAATGTTCACCACAACCTCCATATTTAAATATGTGTAAAGCAATCTTTCATTATAAAATATAGAAATATAAATAATACAATGTTATAAAATATTCGAAAAATAAAGAGTTGTTTTAAATAAAATTTGTGATTAATATTTTTATTATTTTTGTAAAGAAATTTCATATAAACGATCTTCTTCAACTAAATAACAATACACAATTATCCCCCTTGTTTTCATTGAATATATCATGATCTAAAGTGAGTTGTTATTACTAATGCAAACATTAATATAAGTATTTTTCATGTAAAAGAATACTAACTTAGAGTTGTTATTATCGCTTATGTACAAACATTAATATAAATATTTTTCATGTACATGAATACTAACTTGTATACAACTATGTTGTACCAACTTAAGATTATTTTCAGCATTCCTCTACGTGGTACACACATTGTTTAAAGTGAAGGGAACAATATTATGAGTGAATTGGGAATATGCTCAAATTTGAAGCTATTATAAATGGATGACAACATATCACCAACCCAACAATAAATTGTAGTGGAAACATATTGACACTATTGGACATTCTTAGGGACACACACTATCCAAGATCTCACAACAAAATTGTGGATAAGGACACTCTATTCAAACTACAACACCATGAATGGACTTTCACTATTCACAATGAGATTAGTCACATTTAGCCTTATTGACCTTTACTACATTTAGATAAAAACTATTCATATCAAATTTGGCTCCACTTCGTTTTAGCTCTACTTTTTTTGTGGCTAGGTCTAGCCACTATGTAGGGACTATTACTATAAAATCTAGCACCTTAGTGCAAAGTCTCACTAGACAATCTAGAGTGAGAGCAATAGTGGGATTAGCCACCATTGTCAACTTAACAACTATTCCCTTGTTATTTGTTGTTGGATATTATCCCCACAAGGGAGACTTCCCCAGTAGATCTCAGGGATTAAGTAACCCAAGTAGCTTAGGCTAAATACCTCTTAGCCACTATGTAGGCACTATTATTACAAAATTTAGCACCTTAGTGCAAAGTCTCACTAAGCGATCTAGATTGAGAACAACAATGGGATTAGTGAGCTTTGTCACCTTCGCAACTATTCCCATACTATTTTTTGGCTGGATATTATCACCATAGGGGAAGCTTCCATAGTAGATTTTAGGGATTGAGTAACCCAAGTAGCTTAGGCTAAATTTCCTATAAGGGTTCTACTACAAGATTCACCCAAGGATAAATATTTAAAGATAGGGTTTCAAGTGACTTAGGATATAATTTCTAGATGGAAAGTTCAAAGGATCCTATGGCTAAACGTAGAGGGCTTAATAAGTTTTAAAGGGGCTCAAATAGGTTCTCAAACATGCACAATCCACACTTTGTTACTCTAAATTAAGGTTTTAGATATAAAAATTACAAAATGCAAATAATAATAATAAAACAACCCTAGAATATATGATAATCAAGTAAAAATCAGGGCTATTCAATGGGTAAACAAAGAATGGTCGAAAACACATAAAAAAAACTATATAAACCTTAGGCATTCGACCTTATTAATTGCTGAAAATTGCACAAAAAATAATATTTTTCACTTTTTCAATTGAGTGCATGCAAAGTTTAAGTCCAAGGTAAAGCATGTTGAAAAATGTAGATTTTGTTGTAACCTAACTCTAATCTATCCTAGAAAACATAAGAATTAAAATTTAGGGTTTTATATTTGCTATCTTGTGTAATTGACACATGAGAATATGGGAGGAATCTACATTCCTTAAACCCTAGCATCTTTTAATCTTCTTGGAGACAATGTGGGAGGAAGCTACACTTAGATTTCTCAATAGAAACTTGATAATTTTGTCAAGGATATGTTAGAGCAACAAGATTCATCAACACCAATGAAAATTTCTCTAAAACCCCAATTCTACTTGAAGTACAAGATGAAAGAAGTCGCTCACCATAAATTAGCACAAAATCATCATAGAATCACCATTCATCATCCAAGATATAGAACCATCCAATCAAAATATTCTCCCAAAGACAAATTTGCTCATTTAATGCTCCATAGTGACCAAGAGAGAAGAAACAAGCTAGTGCACACTACTCTCCAATTGTATGCGTGTGACAATGATCCACGGCTAAATTGACTTTCCTCTACTTATATGAGGGGAAACATTTTGATTTAGTCCAAGAATAGACTAAACACGCTAAAAATAATATAAAATGAGATTATAAGTTGGAGAGGTCATAATTAAGCCCCCAAATATAGCTAAGTCAATGATTAAAAAAAGCTTCTTTTAACCCTCATGTGTGAGCTAAAAGTCCTCCAAGGGTGACACCATCTTTCAAAAGGCGTGTCTCTCATCAAAATTTGCCATGAATGATTCAAGGAGGTGCTCCTCACTCCAAATGTCACATCTCCTCATCAAATGGTGTCCAATCTTCAAGCAAAGGCTCCCTAAATAAGGTGTTATTATCAAATAAGTCCATGTTGTCAATCCAAGCCACATGAAGGGGATGTCATGGCATTATGTTGGACACCTAATCCACTAAGGGTTAAGGTGTGGAAGTTGGATAGTCAAAGGGAGTCCAAGAGGTGTTGGAAGATTAATCCAACAGTGACAAGAATGTATTATAAATATACATCTATGTTAATAATAAATGCAATTCATTGTTTTATCATTCATGTTTGTCTACATTCCATGTGTTTCTAACATGGTATTAGAGCTGCAGGCTTATTCCTGCCCTGCCTAATTTTATATCTCTGTTGGTCTGTCATTTTCCAGCCGGTCAGACCTGTCTTTTCAGGTCCTATAGTCTCGTTGTTGTAACTCCTATGCCTCAACCTTGTGGGCCTCACAATCCTTAATTTCCTCTCCCTCTGTAACCAATTTCTTAGCATTTCACTTGAAATAGTAAATTCAAGAGATTGTGGCAAGACAACTAAGCCAACCCAACTTGACGAAAATGACTCTTTTGCAGCATATAAATCGTCTATCCATGCTTTTTTTTCTTCTCTTGTCTTTGCATGAAGATATAATGTCTTTATTATAGTAAAAATGTAAAACCTCTTTTCATCGGACTGACTTTCTTTGATGGAAGAAATCTCGGTGTGATCCTTTCCATAAACTTTAGGATATCGCTTTTCCTTGACAAAGTGATAATTTCTCTGTTTTCTTATCAACATCAGTTATTCTTCTCCAATAATGTGAACCCCCTTCTGTGTATCTTCATTGCCATCTCTGTTCGTGTTTCTGGGCGTGTAGGTGTAGCTTTAACTATTCCAATTCTCTGCATTGAAACATCAATGCCTCTCTATTCTCTACATGTTTGTTCATTTCTATGTGCAATGAATGTTGAATGTACGCCGGTGAAGCCAAATTGTGACAATCGAATTCGAGCGATGGTTGAATTCCCTTTGTGCAGGCTCCATGTGTAGGTTTTGAGCTATGGAACCTGCATTGAATTGGCTTATCATAGCCTTGGAAGATTGTTAAGAAATGCATTGAAACAAATAGTTGTATGCACTGGTTGGGATCTTCTCTTTGTGTTCAAATTATTTACATCGTTGAATGTTGCGCTTGCTGGTCAAGGACTCAAGGATTTAGGTGAACTGGTTGTGGTGTATTCTTTGTGCATTGAAGCCCATGTGATTCTCTGCGTTGGTCCATTCATATGACTCTATGTGAGATGGTCGAAGATATCATCACTGCCCATGCCTATTTTCCAGAATATATACCTCTTTAAAATATGGAGTATTAACCGCTCGATAACTTGTAATTTCGCATCAAATCCTCTGTAAATCCAGTTTCAAGGTGACTCCAATGGTCAAGGGGAGGACAACACCGTCTCCTCTTCACTCCATAATATTGCAATCCTTTCTTAGTGTCACTTCTCCACCATCCCAGATCTCTACACATCTGTGTCTTAGAAAGCATAACCAAAGGCTACATGTATACTGCAACCGTTGGCCATGAATTACAAAGTTTGATTTCTGTATTGAGATGATGAACTAATCCTGACTGCATACCAACACACATTGCTGATGCTTCCTCTAAACCACGTTAGAGCTTCTGGGTTTCTCATAGAGCATCTGAGACCTGTATGGATCTGTCATGTAAGCCTTTCAAGAAGCTTGAAACATAGGAAAAATGGTCTCACCGATCAATGCAACACACCAGAGCTTATGTCGATTCCGATGGCTCGGAAGCTGGAAATAATTTCACTGATTTGATCCCCCGTCTCTATTCCAAACAGGATGAATGCTCAGAATTGCTACCCCTCTCAATATTTTTCAGTCACTTGCCATCTCCCAATGCATTTGATCATATGTGAGTATATATGCTATTTTCATTGAATATATTACTCTTTGCGTTCAAGTTTGTGCCTAACTTTGTGTTGAGCTCTCCGTATGTCTTGGTATATATTTGTGCATTGAAGATGAGATGAATTATATGGGTAAACTTTGAACTATATGGATGCACCAGTGTTGTTGTATTTATGGATAAAATAGAGTTGTTGTTGGTGTAAAATAGTTCTGTTTGGAGGAGAAAAATCATTAGTATTGTCTGCCTTAAAGGGATATTGCACACTGGGTTTTTGTTGCACATTTACAAAAATATTTTGCAGTGACATTGCATTGTTAGAGGGTGTTGTTTCTTCTCTACAGGTTCATAGTTGTGATCATATTTTGACTATGAATAAAATGGCTAAAATTGACACTTTTATTAGAGTTATTGAGAACTCTAATCATGCTTACTGCTGCAAGTATAGTGAAAATCAACAAAGACTCTCTCTCTCTGAAATTCATACCTGTCTACAATATGCACAAGATAAAATCGAGTTTTTGCGACTCAAATCTCAGTTCCAGCTAGAGCTACAACAAAATAAACATCATTCTGAGCATATTTTTGTTAAGAACATTGAGATAGACTCCCATCAACTACCAGAAAGTGGTCAAATGAGTAACATTGAGGTTGACTCCAATCATGTGCCCATTTCAGGAGCAGGTTCACATGCAAATGCATAAGTTCAGTCTACACTTCCAAAGCCCATCATCAGATCTTGGGAAGAGCTTGTCCATAACAAGCACAAAAATGGTCTTGGATATGAAAAGGTTGTGTCTTTCGTATTCCAGATTACCCAAAGCCCATCCACTTTTAGAGTGCTAGATTTCTTTATGACAGTTCACCTTGAGTTGTTCTAGATTCCGCTCCTCTTCCACATCAACCACAATAGAATGTTAAATGCCAACAATGTGACAAAATTGGCCATATGAAAGATCACTGTTTTGATCTTCATCCATGTAAGCATTGTCATAAAACCACTCATTCTTCAAACAAATTCTTTAGAAACAAGCCTCCTGTAAGAACACAGATTCATCTTGGATGGATCACTTCACGGTAATGGGCTTCAACAGCCAATAAGATATGTCAGTCATATGTCAGAATCTCTTCGAGAGTATTAAAAAGTCTTGCAGTTGAATTTTATCCATATTCTCACCTTGTATCTGATAGGGGGGAAGTGTTGGTCATCTACAAGCTTCAAAGCCAAATCAAGCGAGTCTGAGCCACAACCTTCCATACCAGATTCAGTGTTGTAGCCAGAGACAAAGATGCCTCTGAGCATGCCTTTGGTTGGTGTTCAACCTTAAACCATCTATGTGGGGTTGAGACCCCCCTTTTCAGGTTGAGATTCTCCCTCTTCAAAGAATTAAGGACACTTCCTCTAGCAGAAGACTTCAACTTCATGCTAGTTTTGGAGGAGTTCCAAGAATTGCATTAAGAATTCCAGAGTTGGTGGTCATCCTTAAACCATCGCAGGTTGAGACCTCCCTTTTCAGGTTGAGGTTCTTACTTTTTATGCAGGGTGTAAACCTCCCTTCTTCCAGGTTGAAGGTATCCCTCTTCAAAGCATTAAGGAGCACTTCCTCTAGCAGAATACATCAACTTCTTTCCATATTTGGAAGAGTTCAAGGAACTTCACTAAGAGTTCCAGTGTTGTTGGTCATCCTTAAACCACCACCTTATGCCAACATTTCAAAGAGAACATTCAACCAAGTGTTGCCATGCACTTTTTCACATTTTGTATTACAACTCTTTTCTTGGACTCATACATACCCCTTTAGATTAAGGCGGGGGGGTTGAGGAGGGGGGCAAGATGTTGGATACCTAATCCGCTAAGGGTTAATGTGTGGAAGTTGGATAGTCAAAGGGAGTCCAAGAGGCGCTGGAAGATGAATCCAACAGTCACAAGAATTATTATAAATGTACATATATGTTAATAATAAATGAAATTCACTGTTTTATCATTCATGTCTGTTTACATTCCATGTGTTTCTAACACATTAGGACATGCCATCATCATGCAAAGCAGTGTAACATCCCTTCCATAAAATCTCATATCATCATCATCAAATGATCTCAGAAACAAGGAAACATCTAGTAAGGTGCAATGCCAACCTAGGGGTGTTTTGTCATCTCTTGGGTACATCAAATCTCTAAGTAATGCCCTCACTCAAATGTGTAACATTTCAGGTCATTAAGGGAGAGGAGAGTGTAATTAATAGGGTTAAATGGATCCCCAAGGTCAGTGCTCCTCAAAAAGTTGTAAATATCTTTGCTGTGGTGTCCAACGAGGTCATCAAGTGGGGTTGGACATCCTCTCTGAAGTGTTGGAGAATCATCGTACAATACTTCATGGGATGACACCTGTACATAGGAGAAAGAATCTAACACATACTCATAGATTAGGAATTTGGCTTATGTGATCCATAAAACATGTATAAAAACTTTCGGTGAAAATCACATGTAAATTTTTTTTATCAACGCGTTTCGAACCAACCAGTGTGGTTCATCATCAAGACAAGATGATAAATCTGATAAAGGAACCTGTTTAAATAGATGAGGAAAGCTCCAACTAGCCGTTGTAAAATAACGACTACTTTGACTAGAATAAAAAATTAAATTAAATTTTATCTTATTCTATTATATTTTAATATTGTCTAATTTGAATATAATTTAATATCAATACTTTTTTGAATATAATTTAATATTTTTATTATTTTAAACTTTTAATTATATGATATAAAATTAAAATTCATTAATAGTTATATGTTATTAGATACAAATTTTTATTAGATTATATTATATAACATATTTAATGAATTTTAATTTTATATCATATAATTAAAATTATTAAAATAATAAAAATATCAAATTATATTAAAAAAGTATTAATATTAAATTATATTCAAATTAGACAATATTAAAAATATTAAAATATAATAAAATAAGATAAAATTTAATTTAATTTCTTATTCTAGTCAAACTAGCCGTTATTTTACAATGGCTAGTTGGAGCTTTCCTTATCTATTTAAAAAGGTTCCCTGATCAGATTTCTCATCTTGTCCTGATGATGAACCACACTGGCTGGTTCGAAACACGTCGACATAATTTTCTTACATGTGACTTTCACTTAAAGTTTTTATACACATACTCATAGATTCAAGTGAGAAAAACATCATAGGTGCAAGAACCATAAGAGTATTAAAGTAGGCCATATTTAATATAAAATACATTAAAGTACTTTATATATGCATCATCTTCAAATGTCTTTCTAGCCTATGATGTGTAAACAAGTTACCATGCTTAGGTATGGGAGGGTTATCATTAGGCCTTACTAGGTACTTTCCGAACCCTTAGGGGAGGAACAGTTCAACCCTTAGGGGAGGAACAGTTCCTAGGTTGACCCATCAATCAATAGGTGCAAGTGATCAATGACATAGTATGGGCTTTACTTAATGGATGATGCCATAGTCTTGAACCAATCATGAAATTTCAACATTATTGAGTGTTATGATGTGTAGAGAGAGCTATCATGGGGAATAATTTTCCCCTTTCACGGGCCTATTTTTACCACCCCTCTTATGTACCTTTTTCTTCATTGATTTTTCTTTTAGTTGCATAGCTTGGGTTACAAGCTTTCATTGATTCATCATTGACTTGTTAAAGATGAAGCATTTCATTATTTATCAAGGTTGAGATAATCAAAGTAAGTTTAATTTAGATAGCTCATGCATTATCCAAGAATAGGGTGAAGGATAGTGAGGGGGTTAGATCTCAAGATAAGTTTTTTTCAATGCACTTGCATTCATCCCTGCCAATCCTTTACATTTTAACATTATTTCTCATGATCTTTAATTTTTTTTGGCTACATGAACCTCTTAAAGAAAAGTTTTAGGCCCCTACTCAAGGATGAAGAAAATAGGGAACCAATGTTAGTGACAAATAAAAATGAACTCGAAGATGGGACGTGGATATAAGGAAGAGATGGAAAGTGTTAATTATGGATTACCTTAGGCACACAACATCCCCCTCCTAAACAATGAAATAAATGCATCAAGGTCACACTGGACTAGGGGAAAGTGATAACCACCAATGTGAAACATGGGAACAAGAATACGAGCAAAAACAATCTATCTTCCAATTCAACTTGTGATCCATATTAGAATACCCTTAAAAATTCATTGAAAGCACTTGCATAAAAAATGGTTAATGTAACTTATAATAGATGACCCACCCTACTTTGATGAGAAGGCTAGATGAAATAAAGCACTGACCAAAGCATGGATGAGAGGCACATGAGACTAGATATATATGGATCATCATAACGCTGCTAGTTGGAAAGCTAAAACAATAGGAGATATTTTTCTCTCCTATGGGTCAAATAAAAAATAGATAGTGGGATTGGGTCCTCACTACATCTTTAGTACATGTGTCCACCTCATTGACCATTGTATGTAGTCGATGTAATAAAATCATTGCCTCTAGATGATTAATGATAGAGTGTTGAACACTACATTGAACACCATCCACGACTTTAGTTGGTTTGAAATTTATTTTTCTGAATCATATGCAAATGGTGCACATTATTATTCTCACTGATAAATACAACTCTTCCATGTAGTCTCTTTGGCGATCTGTTCTTCCACTATAGAAAACTAACAATCTAAAAGTTAATGATAAACTCAAGATTGTGATCGGCCTCCTATTTATGTTTCTTCTTTCCTCTTATAAACTTAATCATTTGGGTCACACTACATGTCATGCATTTATGAGGAAATGTTTCTCTCAAATTGGACTTATAAATGTGACCAAATGTCAAGTTTTCTGATAATGTATGTATTTTCATAGAGAGTACAACTTTGAATTTGAAAATTTGAAACAATAACACACATGATTTATTCACACATATTATAGACCTAATAACATTATTTGAGCTAAATACCACAATAATAGGTTGTTTAAAAACAAATCTTCTCAAGTTTCCCTAATAATAAGTTGATAAATACTTAGAAGTGTATTAAGGAAAAAAACTTAACCTTAATCAACCTTTTTCTAGTGCTTAACTATTGTTGTTGTAGTTAAAGAATTTTCTAATCTAAAGTGTTGGGCATAGGGTAGCATGTTGTAGGAAGGGCCAAATTTGGAGTTGATCTACAATAGACTCAATTTTTTCAATGCATTGATAGTCTATTACCAATGTGAACACATCTTTCCAATCCCCAATTTAAAGAGAGAGATTCATCTAAAAGTCAAAGGCCTGTTGATCGTTTGGATTGGTCAAATATCAAATATAACATTTGAGGGAAGAGGTGGTGCTCCTCTATAATAAATAATTACACATTCAAAATAAAAGTAAAGAGAATCCTGAGATGGGACCATGTATTAGAAATTAAAAAAAAAATATGATACTTGTGAACATAAACATCAAATAAATTTCAATATTCACTACTCATAATTTTTCATAGATCTTCAAACATGATTGTGAGTAAAAGTATAAATCACTTGGAGGAGAGAAATAATTAATGGCATGCATATTCAACGAAATTTAACAAATATTTTGATAAAACTCACAGGGATGAAAAAATATACCCTTACAATCTTAGAATTAAAACTCAAAGTTCAAAGAACACACTAGAGATGCACTCTTAAATAGTTATTTGAGGAATCTTAAAAAATATACAAATATTTTAATAAAGTTTCTACCATCCAAGAAATGTAAATGCATTTTTTCCATTAAGGACATAGATTGGGCTTCAGAAAACTATATAGAAAAAGTGAAGACCTGGAACAAAAAATAAACAACAATAACAAATCAAACTTAAATCTTGGAAGACTTTATAGTAAAAAAGGCTAGATGATTTCTAAGTGAAAAGAAGGAAGAAGAAGGAGATGGGCAGGTTAAACAGTGACAACTAGAGTGCCATTCATCTCGTAAAGAAAGCAACATTTCATTCCAAGACTAAACATATATAGCTCAAGTACCATTTCATACGGTCAGTGTTGGAAGATGAACAGTTGAAGTTGGAAAAGGTATAGCTAAAATACTGCAGATGTGTTAACAAAATTTGTAACCATGGAGAAATTGAGTTTTCGCTCAGTTTCAATTGGTCTTCAAGTATGATGATGAATATGAGAAATATCTAGGTCAAAAGTGGAATCATTTTCCAGTAAATGAAACAGTGGTGGAGTTGCTACAATCAATCTCCAAGTGGGAGATTTTTGGGTGTGGAGCTTGATTATATTCTTTATTTAGAGGTATTGCCACGTTGGACCCCAGTTCCTAACAGGGTAGCAACGTCGCCCGTGTAATCATCGTCAGGGGGGTCCGAGGGGGGGGGGGGACTTTATGAGCCCCCCTTGGCGAGGGTTCTGGGGCAACGCCCCCGAAGCTAAAAATATATGTCAAATTGCCTTATAAAATATTGTAATTTCGTAGTCAATCTGGGTCATTCATTAGGCAGATGATATGATGGTAGAAGTTATACTTAATTTAGGGTTTTCTCCCCAGAAAGAAAACCCCTCGGTTTATGAGGGAATTTTATTGTAGCTATGTATTATGTGTATTCTGAGCGAGAAAGAGAGAGGGGACTACGTGAGAGCGAAGAGGAAATTGCAACGGATTCGCTGTAGGTTGTATCTCTTCATTTTGCTGGATAATATAAAAGGAAGCACTGGTTGTTTCTCCGTGGATGTAACCCAATTTGGGTGAACCGCGTATATATATGTCTCTCTTGTTTTATTTGTTTTCTATGTTTGTGTTCCCACATATTCTATGTGTTCCATTGCTCTTTAATATATAATTTTTTAACAGTTGCTATATGTTGGCTTGCTTGTGAGTTAAATAATTATTAGATTCTTTTGGATATTTTGGGTCTTTCCATCCACAAAATTATTATTAGGATGTAAAGGTGGGGGGAGAGCCACTGAAAAGAAAGAGAAACATTTTGGAGATGATTGTACTATTGAAAAATCTTGTAACATAAAGCCGTGTTTTCATATTCCACTGGTTGCAAAAAAATATGTTGTTCCAATTGAGGATAATTTTTTTAGGAAACCATTTATTGAGATCTATTTCAACACATATGCAAGCAATAACAACACCCTTCTCAAGCCTGTCAGTGTCTACCTAAATAGAATGACCGAGTAAGTTTTCCACATCAACTAAGATATCCAGATGTAGCAAATAAATGGGCATGTTAAGGAGTCCTACCCAAACTATAGGGGCTAGAGATGGCATGGAAAGAGGGTTAAAACCAGGAAACCATCGCCTAAAGAAGAGCCTAGAATGACCCCAAAACTAGGGTCCTTGATAAAAAACCTTTGATGATCTTGAAGATTTTTGAAGTACACCATAAATAAACCCTTCGAACGTAAAATCAAATATGTATCCAAGTACCAAGCTTGATTAACCCATTCTCGAAACATAGTTTCCAATGGATATAACCCATTAAAATTAAAAATAATGGCATGCTAAAAATAATCTAGGTAAGTATCTGTGGCTTGAGGGTGATTTACTTCAATAGTTGGAATATCTTTTGCCTTATCCACAAAAAAGGCTATCCCTGAGATATCTTTGGGAATCATGTATAAAAGCCTTGAATTTAGGGCATCCTTAAAGGATTTAGACTAAGAAGTAGAGGTCCCTCCCCAACCTTTGGTTCCATTGTTTAATATTGAAACTAGGAATATTTTAGTTCCTTTGGATATGCCATAATATCTAAGTGATTTCCAATCTAGAAGTTTCCTTCCTCTCTGTACGAGTCGTATAAATATAGAGGGAATTCCTATATGATCTTGGATTCTTGTGCAAGCGTAGAGACAAGATATATGACATTCACCTGAATACATAAATTACCCCCAAAGATTGGCCTCACAAAGATCGAAAAATTCAACAGATTTAGAGCATTGGCTAGAAGAAAAATATTTCACAAAAAACTATCCCTTAATTGTGATATCTGCAACCAAAGTAACAAGATGAGGGGGTTTTCAACAAATGACATAGTCCCAAAGAAAAAGCTCTTCCAAAACTTGGGTGGCAGGAGAAGGCATTATGATTTCCATTGCGATCCTTCAACAACTTATTTATTTTAATTTGAAACATAAATTATAACTTATTTTTATAAATATTCTAGTCTAATATAAATTAAATTTTATATTATAAATATTTAATGTAATAATTTTTTTAAATAGAATGTTTAGGATTTTTATATTAATATCGAGCTAGTTTCAAGGTTAGTTCCTACAATGTCAGCTGGATTTTCATCTTACAAGCACATACGTATCCAAACTCAACTTTTTTACCTACTACACTTCCTGCATATTACAAATCTAAGCTAGTATTGTCTAAAAACATTCCAAAAAACTCCTAACACTAATACATAATTGCAATACACAGTTTGAAATAGAGAGTGAACTAGTTAGTGTTTCTAGAACGAAATTTTGAATTTACTTCATCTGCTTCACCATCAACATGCTTTAGCTGTTCAGGGGTAGGGGCCTGTATATTTTCCACTATATTTTCATATTTATTTAGGTGATCTAGAGCCACTAGCTGGTTCATAACCTCACCCAGACTGATTATTTCTACACCATTCCCATACAAGGACTCAAGTGTTGCAAGACATAGATCTAATACTTCTAATTTCGCTCAGAGTCTGTCAAGTTTGGTCTAAAGCAGGCTATTCTTTTGATTCAACAATGATAACTAAGCTTGAACCTCTATGGCCACCATTCTCCCCTGTACATTCAATGAAGACAATATTTGCTCCATTGTTGCAGCGAGATAGTACAAATGGTGATCGAATTCCCCCTTCTGTGAGATAGGTGGTATCTCCATTTCTTCTCCAACACAACGAACCTCCTTACCTTCTATGTTCTTAGATTTATAGACTTGATTTTGTAAAGAGAAAGCAATAACTAGAAAATCCTTATAAACTTGTTCACCAAGCATGGCTTCCCTCACCAATCCATAGATCCACTCGCCGAATTCAATGCCCCATATGGAAATGTACATTCTCCTAGCCATACATTCGATATCAGAGTTGAGGTCACTAAAAATATCTACCTGCACCATTAATTTACCATACCATTTGTTGAATCAAATTATACGTGTATAATTTTCCAGTATAAACTGTCAACCCAGGAAGGTAAACTGATGAGATGCAGTGCACAGTATATGCAGGCTGATTACTTCAAGTGTTAATTAACTATAAAAATAACAACTAATGCTTCTTTCCCGTGTCAATACTATCACAGAAAAGGTTATGGAGTGGCATATATCATCCCTCTATAGCACTTAATATTGCTGATATTGACCGTGAAAAGATAAGATCAAACAACAATCAACAACTCATGCTGCTTTCCTGTATCAGTACTATTGCAGTAATGGTTATGGAGCAGTATATATCATCCCTCTATAAAACTTGTGTTTGCATCCCTCTATAACACTTGTCAAACTTAAAAAGCATGAATCCAAGCATTGGCCAAATGAAAAGAGCTCATCAACATAAAATATTAATTCACTTAACCAATCTACAGTTTGCTGTAAGAAATACATAAAGGAAACACTAGCTGTTATAGGAAATCATTAATGCATAATTAAAATAGAAATAAACACACACTCTACTGCAGGAGTTGTGAGCGAAGGCGGCCCTCCTTCACTCACAAATCCTTCAAATATTAAATAATTTTCTCAGGAAAATAAACAGAACATAAACGATTTTATTAATATGAAATAATAGTCGATTACAGTCCGATATCGTGCTCTGTAACAACAGCTTCCAACCCAACCAAAGAACTCCCCGTATAAACAAATTACATCTAATTTTATACATTTCTGGCAGCCCATATTTGGCTTTGAACAAAACAAATTACTAAACTAAGCCTACAACCCATAATACATATACAAATTGACAAGGTAAACTGCTGTTGGGTCTAATCCATGAACGAAGGCATGGATTAGACCATTTCTATTGCGCGGCTGAACTGTCTATCGATCTCGCTGCAGGATTTTGAGGTAGTTGCAGGAAATTGACGTATCTGCAGGAAATCCGGAACGGTTGCAGGAATCTCAGCTGTATGAGCTGTCTGTAGGATTGGAAAAACTATTTGAATCTAACAAATCTGCGCATGAGTCCAAGGCTAGTTAGAGTAGTAACGCAATAATGACACAAACAATTCAAAGAATGCTCAAAATTAGATAAAATGACACTTCTAATGTTGTTTCAACATACCTTAGCCTATGATACCATTTTTAGCCAAAATTGGATGACATAGTCGGACTAGGTATAATTAAAGAGAAAAAAGAGGTAAAAAATGGGGGAAACAAGGCTTAGTATAGGTGGCAGAAATAGGTAAAGTTCAGACTTAACATCTCCCCCACACCAAAACTCTTGCATGTCCCTATGCAAGAAAAATTGAAGCAGACTTCAACAGAAAGCTAATTTTTCACCTAGGCTGTAGCCACTGCAGCTAGGTGATCTAGCTAAGTCTGACTAGATTCTTCTTGAATATTTCCTCTATAATCCTTAGTCTTCATCTTCAGGTGGTCGATCTTGGCTTGCTTCTTCTTCATGATGCGGGCTACCTTTTTGTGCCACTCTTCGTGCTCCTGTTGCATATTGCAGCTATTTTCTTTTAGAGCTGCATTCTCTGCTTTCAAGACCTATTCTGAAAGGGTAAGTTCTCTGATAGTTTCCTCCAACATTTGTCGAGATTGTTTCTTTAATGGGGTCACCACTCCCTCATTATGCCCTTGTGAGGATTCGGGCATGCTCACATCCTCCCATGACTTCATGGTTTCGTTCTGACTTTCCTACAACGAGGGGTCTGGAAAGGACACGTTGTCCTTGTCACTGACTATAGAAGGGTTCACCTTTTATTTTTCCTTGGGCTGGCCGTAGGACTTCTATGTCTTTTTATTTTTAGTTGGTACCCCCTCTTTTGCTATATCCTTGATGGCCAGCTAGGCTGCCTGGCTTCTGGTATACCGTTTTGCAGGGGACAAAGGCCCCTTCTCCTGAGAGCTCTTCCCAGAAGTTTCACCGGTCACCACAACTTCATCATCCTCGTCATATTTTTCCACCTTTGGTCCATGCGTCTGCGACTTATTTTGTGGCTTCTCTTCCTTGACCCCTAGAGAGTTAGAATCTCCATCCTCCACAAATTGATTTTCTTGCAGAAAATCCTCCCAGGTCTTCTCATGTTTTTGCAGGACCTCCACCAAAATAATATTTACCAGCCCGTGATGGTAGAGGTTTTCCTCTATGTGGGCAACCCTCTCTTTTGCGGCCGAGGACACCTTGATCAATTTTTTTTTTAAATAATAGGGCAAATTTAAAGGTTTGTCCCAGAATTGTCCAAGGAGTCTGATATGAAACAGGAAAGCAAGGCCAAACCGACCCTCACATGTAACATATTTTTGCAGGAAAAATAGTAACTGATGGTACTTACGACTTAAGAATTCCTGCAGAATCCCCTTACTCCAATTGGGGCTCGAATGGTCCTTTTGCAGGAAATACGTGCACATGTCTTTGTTGAAGCGACGATTTTTAAACCACCGCTCTCCATCTTGTGGGATCCCACACGCCCTTGCCACCAGTTCTTCTGTTAGCCTGAATTGGATGTTCCCCACCTGTGCTTTGTCGCCGTTTAAGTTCAAGGAAAAATATTTGGTTACTTCAGAATTATGCCCACTGAACCTTTGAAAGAGAGGCAATTCCCGCCTTGCTGCGAGGATCAGATTCTAGTAGTTCGAGACTCTGAGGCTCGAATTTGACGGGGGCTCGAATATTAGTCATGACGGAGGAGAAAAATGGACAGGCAGGGGAAAAAATGGACAGGACAATTACAGACAGACAAAACAGAGAAAATGCGGGTTGCAGGAATGTGGTCCGAGACTTATGCAATAGTTCGACAATGAGAGGAAATAAATAGAAAATATGGAGCTTTTTTCGGCAACAGGTCATGATCATGATTGCTATCATGATCTGACCTGCATGATAAATATCGAAAGTACAAACACTGTCGGTGAAATGATGATAGGTCATGGGATTAATATTATAACGGCCCATGGTTGCAAAGGGTTACCATAGCCCTAGATATGCAAAAAATTAAAAATTAAGTGTCATTATACCTTTACCTCGAGAGCCTTATCACCGGCTGTATGTATCCGCTTACCTCCAACGGTCCTGCCCTTGATGATGTAGCCTTCTCTTGCAATGATAACCTATTACATCAGACATATAATCCATGACCTTAACCACATAATGACTTGTTAATAGTTTATTACATGATTTTAATCTATGTTTTTTTTTTTCTTTCCAGAAAATCGAGGTGTTTCTATGTCTAACAATTGTTCTGCAGGAATTAAGAACTAGCTGTCAAATGCTTTATAGGAATTAAAACTACGACCGCTGAACATTCTGTATAAATAACTGTTAAATAGAACTGAACTGCAACTAATGAAAATTCTGCAGGAATTAAAATAACTGTGAACATTCTTCAGGAAGTCGAAACTGCAACTGCTGAACATTCTGCAGGAATTGAAGCTGAATTTGCTCTCCACCCATTGTGTACAGTCCATTGCAAATGAATGAATATGTTGAAGTCGAATGTGCAATGGGCTCATTGGATTACCAGTCATCGAGGTCAACTGTTAACCAATGCGAGGTCCATCACCATTAATGAGAGTGAGGACCAAGGTACCCTGATGCATCCTATCATGTGTGAATATATGAGTTGTTATCGAACCCCCTGTAGGATCTAGTAGTAAAGAATCCATAATGATTCTCCATTACCACTGGCGAGATAGCCTGTCACTGGGGCATACAAGCTTCAAGGCATCACAAGGCTCTAATCATGTACCTAGATAATTTGCTGATGTCGATGTGCCAGAATTGTTGGAAGGAAGGCCTTAAGAAATCCAACATCAGTCCAACACAAGAAATCCATATATTAATTGGAAAAACAAATTTATTGAAAGGATCCCAAGGGATCTACAGACCTGTGTTTTTAACGAGCCCAGGGCAATCCATGCTCACTAGATTTCAACTTTAGAGAGTCTAAAATACTGAAAAAGAAGACTCCAAGGGGTTCCTTTTTCTTAAATAGTCCATTGGGCCCAGAAAAAGGGATAAACCTATACCCAATAGACATTCCTCTCATGATTTATCGAGCATGAGGAGGAAAAGAGTGAGCTCATTGCATCAGCAGGAAAATCAGGAAGAGATAGTGGAAGGAAGGATCCCTTCCCTTACCATCTCTAGCTCTTTCTTCTTCACAATTTCCTTCAAAAATTCCTCCTTGGATTGGGGTTTTTGGTATAGCTTGAGTCTGTGCCCGTTCGTCAAGAAGGTAACATTCTCATCATCAATATTTTTAATCCAAACATATCCATTATCAAAAGCTTTCTCAATTTCATAGGGTCCTAGCCAATGTGTGTTAAATTTCCCTTTGAAGTTTTTAAAGTTAGAATCATACAACAATGCCCATTCTCCCTCTTTGAAATTCTTCTTTTTGATGTATCTGTCGTGCCATTTAGCCCTTTGTTGTTGGATCAAGTCAGTATGCTGAAAAGTATCCTGCCTTATCTCATCTAATTCATTGAGTTGCAAGATTCTCTGTTGTTGTGCTTCATTGAAGTTCATACCCAATTCTGATGCCATTCTAAAGGTTTTGATCTGAAATTCAATGGGCATCAAAACTTGTTTTCCATACACTAGTTCATATGGAGAAAAGCCAGTGGTACCCCTCCATGTGATTCGGTAAGCCCAAAAGGCCTCAAGAAGTCTGTCAGACCAATCCTTCTTATGTAATTGAACTGTTTTGGTAAGGATTGTTTCTAGCACCTTGTTGGTTGATTCCACCTGCCCATTGGCCTGTGGATGATAAGGGGTGGACTTATGGTGGGTAATATAATATTTTTTCACAATTTACTACATAATCTTAGACACAAAATGAGTACCCTGATTAGTAACTATTTCCCTAGGTACTCCAAATCTTACAAAAATATCAGAGAAAAGAAATCCTTCCACTTCTTTTTTCGTTGCTCTAGGTAGTGCTTTTTCCTCCACCTAATTTGTCACATAATCAGTACAAACTAAAATATACTTCTTAACTTTGGATGGGGGGTTTATGGGACCTACAAAGTCAAGAGCCCACCTCTCGAATGGTTCTATGAGAACCTGTGGCTGCAAAGGCATCTCATCTAATTATACATGCCGCCCCATTATTTGGCAGTTATCACACTTTCAAACATACTCCTTTGCATCCTTGAAGAGGTCTAGCCAATAATAACCTGAATGAAGGATCTTGTAAGATCTCTGCTTGTATGTGAAGTGTCCTCCACATGGTTCATCATGGTAGGCTCTTAAGATGTCATAGATATCATCTTCTCTAACACACCTACAAATAATCAAATCAGCTCATGTGAAAATAAGATCTCCCCTAATCCAAGAATAATCAACACTTTTCCTAATGATTCTCTTTTTCTGATTAGATGAAAATTAAGGTGGGAACTTTCTTGTAGCAAGATAATTGGCCATGTATGCAAACCAAGATGTTTTAACAGAGATGGAAAACAAGTTTTCATATGGAAAGTTATCATTAACAGGAACATCCTCACCTGCATGATTAAGCCTAGATAAGAAATCAACTACTTGATTTTCTTTTCCTAGCCTATCCATTACTGTGATGTCAAATTCCTGCAGCAACAACAACCACCTAGTAATTCTCCTATAGTAGCCTGCATGTCCAAGAAAACTTCTAACTCTCTTTTGATTAGCTGGTGGGGGCACTTTTACAATAGCCTCAATCTTTGCTGGATCAACCTTGATTCCTGTAGCAGAAGCATGATGACCCAAAAAAATACCTTCAGTCATAATCATAAATTTTTTTTCATTACTTAACAAAAGATCAGTTTCTCTACATCTTTGCAATTTTTTTTCAAGATTAAGTAAAGCTTCTTCAAAAGTATCACCCATAACTGTAAAATCATCCATATAAACTTCTACGCAATCATACAAAATATCAGAGAAAATACCAAGGAACTCCCGCTGAAATGTCGCTGGTGCGTTGCATAGACCAAATGGTAAGAATTTGTATGCATAGGCACCCCAGGGACATGTAAATGTTGTCTTTTCCTGATCCTCTGGAGCTATCCTAATCTGATTATATCCACTGAATCCATCTAGGAAGGAAAAGTACTTTTTCCTTGCTAAAGTGTCCAGTACTTGGTCTATAAACGGTAAAGGGAAATGGTATTTTAATGTAGCTTTGTTTAATTCCCTATAATCTATGCACACTTGCCATTTACCATTTTTCTTGGGGACAATGACTAGTGGGGATACCCACTGGCTGTCTGAAATAGGATAGATGAATCCTACATTTAACGACTTTTGTAATTCATCTTTTACAGTTTCTCTTAAAGTAGGGTTCATCCTCCTTTGTGGTTGTCTTACAGGCCTAAAATTTTCTTCTATATAAATGTGATGAATGCATGTGTTTGGGTGAATGCCTCTCATATCGGTATATTCCCATGTGAATGTGTCTGAAAAATTTCTCAATGTTTTTATTAATTGCTTTTCTTGTTTAGGAGTTAAGGCAGAATTAATGTTTAAAGATTTTTCTAGGAAAAATTTCTACTAACTCACTCCCCCATTCAGACATTGAATATGCAGGAAATGAAGATAAGAGGGCGGAATGTAATTCAGAAGCTAAAATATGTTCATAAAAATCCTGCAGATCAGTAATGATATCTAAATTATGACTAGATTGTCCTTCTAACTGCTACGGGAAATCAGGATTAGAAATACAACAATATATCAGATCTTCTTCAGAATTTTCCTTAAGACTCATGGCTTGAGCTATTGTTAAAATTGGTAAGGTACCTTCCAAATCATGTTCTTCTTCCTCTTCTTCAACCCATTTTGTGTTTTCTGATCTCAAGTGGGGTTTAGTAGGGGGGTACAATTTAATGTGCTTTGTTTTAGCCCCATGAGTGATAGTCATGTTTCCAAATATACACCCTATGTAGGTATCAACCGTAGCTAACCACTGTCTCCCCAAGATCGATGGGTGCCCTCCCAAGTTAGTTTTAGGTTTAAGAACATAAAAATTTGCAGGATACTCCCAGGAATCTAATGAGATGAAAATGTCTTTTAAAACACCCTCTGGCTTTACCTTAGACCTATTTTCTAATTCTAACATGGTAGGAGTGGGTAACAAGTCAAAGGATCCTATATGCGACAAAGTTTCCATAGTCATCACATTGATGGCTGCACCTAAATCAATCAAAGTGTTCTTTATGGGATATCCATTGATAAAGGTGGTAACCACAGGGATTCTGGGATCCGCATATTTTTCAGTAACAAATCCGGTAGACATTAAACTTGCAAGCTTTCCACCTACTTGAATGGTTGAGGGTTCTTTATTTTGTCTCCCTAGTTTCTTGGTACATAGTTCCCTCACTATTTTAGCATATATTGGGATGTCCTTTATTGCTTGCAGCAATGGGATCTTGATGCACATGTTTCTTAGTTCGGATACAAGATCAAATTCAGGATGTTTTTCTTTTATTTCCATTTCCAACCTCTCTGTAAAAGGAGGCTGGAATATATGATATGAGGAAGGTTCTTGTGGCCTTGAGGTAGATGATTTTGCTGGTTCAGGTGTGGTTTCCTCTTCAGGCATCTCTAGGGTATCTTCCTCTACAATCTCCTCAATTATTTTGGGCTGATTCACCACTCTTCCCTACCTAAGGTTGATTTCCTGCAGCTGCACAGGTAATTCCTGCAACTGTACAGGGAGCTCCTGTAACACATGAATAGGAATTTCCTGCAGAGACACAAGAAATTCTAGTAAAACAAGGACAAAAAATTCTTGCAGCGGCTGGGATGCAATACAGTAGGTAGGAAAAGTGGGATATGTGACCAATCCAATGTTGTGAGCGGATCAGACGGTTTTATTGTTGGGGTTAGACACTAGTTGAGCAGGAAATTGCATGGGACGAGGTTGATTTGGTGGAGCAGTCAATTGAAGCTGTTTTTGTGGTTGTATCATTTGTTGTGGTGTGGGATGTGAATAAAAGTTTTGATGTGGGAAACTCTATGTAGCTGGATAAGAATAGTTCCCCTGCCAAGGCTGTTGAGGAGGCCAAGGCTGCTAGGGCATTGGAACATTCCACATCTGATTTTGAGCACAAGGAAATTGAAAATTTGACTATGAAATACTTGCAGGATGTGGCTGCCATGGTCTCTGAGATGTCATTGCATAAAGTGAATTGACAACTCCTTGATATGCTCTGTATGCTTCCTTAATTTCAGGCAGAGAAGGACATTGATCAGTGGAATGCTCAGCCTCATAAATTCGACATACCTTGATACTATCAACAGGGCATTCCCTTAGAGAATGTTTCTTCTTGCATTTGGAGCAGAACACTGCCAAGGATTTCTCCAATTCATCCTGTTTCTCCTGTTTCTTCTTAGCCTGCAAAACATTCAATTGTGAAGATAAAGTGCTAAGAATATCAGTTTTAAAATTTTCAAATAAATTACCCATTTCAGCTCTGGTTACTCCAGCTCTGGCAACTAATTTTAAAAGCTTGGAAGAAGGATCTCTTGGTCCACCTCCAACCTTGGAGTTTCCTCTTGAATATCTTCTACAAAGCTCACACACATCATCATAACTCAACTTCGATACATCGCCTTCTCCCATTAGATTTAGTACCTACAAATATTCTGGTTTGATGGCCTTAAGAAAAATGGTCCTCTTGGTCTCTTTATCCAATTGATTCATCTTAGATCTGTCTAAATTGTATTGGAATCTTTCCACCAAATCCTCGAGGCTCTCCCCTTCCTTCTGGGTCATGCCAAAGATTTCTTCCATGAGATCCCTCTTTTTGCAGTAATCCTGGTACTTTTTCAAAAAAACCTTCTTCATGTCGTCCCAAATTGTAGTGGAATTTGATCCCAACCCCATAAACCACCCAAGAGCTGCATCTTTCAATGTAGCAGGAAACAATTTCAGCTTTTGAGCATTGGAAGAATAGTCATAGCTCCTGCAGAGTACATCGAACTCAAATAAGAAGGCTTCATGGTCTTCAGTAGAGGCACCACGAAATTTAGGCAAGGACGAGGGAGGAATGTTTTTCATCTGAGTGGCTCCCCCAGTCTCTCTGATAGGAAATTCAAATGTGACAAGTTTCTCCTTGTTCTCATAAGTGCCTTCTGAATGAGCCATGTTAGTCCAAGAAAGAGTAAGACCTTGGAAGGCTACAGATTCTTCAGAGTCAATGGTCTAAAACTCTGGTTCTCTGACAGGATTTACAAGGAATTATTCTTTAGGCTGACCACTGAGAAGAGATGTGGTCTTCCTTGTAAGGGAAGATTCAAGATGGGCAGCAACAAAAGATTCTCCAACAGAGGATTTTGTTGCAGAAAGGTCAACTTGTTTAGGACTACAAACCTCCTGTTTGGATTCCTCCTTCTTTGCTGCCTTGTTTCTTATAGATTTCCTTGTTCTTGCCAATGTATTAGTAATTGGAGTGGTGCTCACACCACCATGAAAAATATAGAAAATATTGGACCCTATTCATCTAGTATTCAAACAAAATAAAAATAAAAGCTTACCAAACAATCAGGACACGGCTTTGGCGAGTGTCTGACCTCTTAGGTGTGTAGGATTTTCCTTGCATCTTTGCACTTCAACTCCCCCAGTCCTGAAAAGAAAAAAATAAAAAATAAAAAATTAAAACACTTTCAATATCATCCCTTAGCACCTCCCCGGAAACGACACCAAAATTTTGAGTCAAATTATACGTGTATAATTTACCAATATAAATTGTCAACCGAGGAAGGTAAAGGCTTGACAAATAACATATGTAGGCTGATTATTAAGTATGTTAATTAAATATACAAATAACAACTAATGCTTCTTTCATGTCATTAATACTATCACAACAAAGGCTATGAGTGGCAGGCATTACCCTTCATAGAGGATAAGATTGTCAGATATTGGACGACTGTGAAAAGACAAAGTCGACAAAGTCTAAACAAAGAATCAACAACTCATGCTTCTTTCCTGTATCAGTACTATTGTAGCAATGGTTATGGAGTGGCATATGTCATCCATATATGAAACTTGTGTTTGCTGATATTGATGCAGGAAAGATAAAAGAAATCCATCCCAATCAAGAGTCAAACTTAAAAAGCATGAATCCAAGCATTGGCCAAATGAAAAGAGCTCATCAACATAAAATATTAATTCACTTAACTAATCTACAGTTTAATGTAAGAAATATAGAAAGGAAACACTAGCTATTACAGGAAATTATTAATGCATAATTAAAACAGAAATAAACACACACTCTGCTGCAGGAGTTCTGAGCGAAGGGGGCCCTCCTTCACTCACAACTCCTTTAAATATTAAAGAAGTTTCTTAGGAAAATAAATAGAACATAAACGATTTTATTAATCTGAAATAATAGTCGATTACAGTTTGATATCGTGCTCTGCAGCAACAGCTTCCAACCCAACCAAAGAACTCCCCGTATAAGCAAATTACATCCGATTTTATACGTTTCTGGCAGCCCATATTTGGATTTGAACAAAAGAAGATTACTAAACTAAGCCTACAACCCATAATAAAAATACACACTGACAAGGTAAACTGCTGTTGGGTCTAATCCATGACCGAAGGCATGGATTAGACCATTTCTGTTGCATGGCTGAAACTATTCGTCGATCTCACTGCAGGATTTTGAGGTGGTTGCAGGAAATCAACGTATCTGTAGGAAATCCGAAAATACTGCAGGAATCTCGGTTGTATGAGCTGTCTGTAGGATTGGCAGAACTGTTCGAATCTAACAAATTTGTGCATAAGTCCAAGGCTAGTTAGAGTAGTAATGCAATAATGACACAACCAGTTCAAATAATGCTCAAAATTAGATAAAATGACACTTATAATGTTGTTTTAATGTACCTTAACCTATGATACCATTTTTAGCCAAAATTGGATGACATAGCCGGACTAGGTATAATTAAAGAGCAAAAAGAGGTCAAAAATGGGGGAAACAAGGCTTAGTATAGGTGGAAAAAATAGGTAAAGTTCAGACTTAACACCATACTTGTACTTGCTTCTATTTAGTGATAAGGGCATGATACCTCGATTCCTCCCCATATTTATTAAGGGCATGATTAAAATTTCGTTTGTCCAATACCATCCTTACATCCATGTTGATAAGGCAGGTGTTTGCTTGGGCTTAGAGTTCGGAAATAATGCGGAGCCGCTGAGTTGGTTGGAAATAAGTTTGAAGGGTCACTAGACATGAATATAAGTTGATGTGAGAAAGACAACACACCTCCATATTTACTTCTTCTATTATACCCCTTAGCTCAATCAATGCTACAATTATTTGAACATTTGTTGCTCTTCTCATGGTAAAGTATTATAAGAACCACTGCACTCATCGTGAGCCAATATCCGTTGGTCCAAATGGACTCCCTTATTTGCTAAGGAATCCACTTTTTCATTTAGATTCCTATAGATATGATAAAATCGACAATCTCAAATTTCCGTAATTGTATTCTTATTCTTTGTAGAATTGGGGGTTGAGATTTACTGGAGTTCCCTTTGAGTTTTATCACATGTTGAATGACTATTATAGAGTTGCAAAAAACCATTAACTACCAAATTTTCCTTGATATATGAAATTTTAACCCCTACCACAAGACCAAAAATTTGGCTTGATTATTGGTAGCACTCCCCAAGCCCCATGCATCTTGTAACTCTATTTCTTTTCCAGGGATAAAGATAACCCCTCCTGCTCCTGCCTCACCCGGTTTATCTTTCGAAGATCCATCAAAGAATAAAGAATATTGTCCCTTACTGGTCCTCAAACTTTGGTTTTCTTCATGATCTATTATTATATAAAAGGATTTATTGATTGTAGGTTTAAAAATAAAGTTTCTAGCATGATGGGGTACTTACCGTTAGTTAGTCCCACTTGTTTGGTGCCAGATCATCCAAGTCCACTGGATCATACCTGAGGGATATGATGTATTCAAAAAGAAAACTCATTTCTTTGATGGTTTTGGAGGAATAATTTGGTTGGAAAACCTTGAATACTGATTCATTATGTGCTAACCAAACCAACCAACACAAGAACCTAGGTAATGGAACCCAACATCGCATGGTTAATGAAGTGGATTTTCAGTGCCAAGGGATGCTTTATTTCCATCCATAAAACATATCTAGCCAATTATCTGGTATACTTTTTGTAGCAATGACATTTTACAAAGCCTTTTTCCAGAAATCCAAAGCAAAATTACACCCTCAAAAAACATGAGGGATTTCTTCTTCACCCATATCATAGAGAGAACATCTGGATGGCCCCTAAATATTCCCTTTTTAAAGGTTTTCTGCCATCAAAATCTTCCCATGGACCATTTCCTAGTAGAAAATATTAATTTTTTGCAGATCGCCCTTATGTTAGATTCTACCCCATATCTTATATGAAGGAGGATGAGGAAAATTTTGAACTAACATTTCATACCCAACTTTGACTGAATATATGCATTTCTTACTACCCATCCTTGTTCTCTAGTTTATTCTTGAGACTTCGATTGAAGCGATACATTTCCATGAATTGAACAATAAGATCCAATGAGACTAAATATTGGGAGGAATATATTTTCATTTCCATCCTATCCAATTTCCATTGTTGTCCCATTGAAAATTTTTGATGATCTTATTATATCCAATCAATTACATCCAATTTGAAATCTCCTTAATTCCACCTTTCTCAACCAATAACGACACCGATGGAACATGATCTTTCCAAAATTTGATACAAATCCCATTTCCATATTTCCACCTTGATTGATCTAGAATGACAAGAGCCACCACTTTACACAATTTCCATATTTTTTATCCCTACTTTGGCCATATTTCTTTCTCAAGTCTAGTGAGCTTAATTTTATGGAAATATTTTCTCATGAAGGCCTTATTCCAACATTCTTTAGAGTCTAAAAGGAGACTCCATACATTTGTTTCTCCCAAGGCTAGAATCATGAGTTGCGGGTCTTTGGTCACTAGTCCACTATAGATTTTCGGAAGTCACATCATGCTCCAGTTCACCAAATTACACCTTTTTTCATTACCCCCCCAACATTTCCAAAGGAAATTATGGAGAATAACATCGATATGATGGATTACTCCTTTTGGAGTGAGAATACTAGATCTCGTATAAAGTGTGAGAGATGACAACATAGTTTTAATCAATACAACCTCCCCTAATATGTTTAACTATTACACTCCCCATAATTGAATTTTTCTCCTGATTATTTGTAGAACCTCCTCCCAATCTTCAACATTTATAGCTCTGAATTAAATTGTGATTCCTAAATATTTGAACGATCTCTAGTATTTTGCAACAAGGAATTCCAATATATTTTAGATCTCATTCAATACTACTTCAGAGCAGTTCCATCCATATAATTGAATTTTATTTTTATTGACCAATCCCCCAGAAAAATAATGATAGGAGTTCAAAACTAGATTGAAATGATTTACAATGATTTTGGAAGCCCCCCCAATAAGGAGGGTGTTATATACAAACTGTTAGTGGTTTACCCTTGTTACAATTAGAGATATGCTAAGCCCAACTAGATTTCCTTCTTTCCTTGATATTTCCAAATTCCTACTCAAGATTTTAGCTATAATGATATAAAGCAACAGGGAAAGGGGGTAACCCTACTTTAGACCCCTTGATGCAAAAAAAAAAGGGTTTGGATGACAATTTATAAGTAGTGAAATCCAAGGGAGTGAATACAAGTTTTAATCCACCTTATAAAATCACTGCAAAATCCTAGTTTTTCGAGCATTAAATAAAGAAAAGAATGCCTTACGTGCTGAAAAAATTTGGCCATGTCGAACTTGATGATGAGATCCCCTCCTTCTTTATTGGAATGAATTTATTCATCTACAAGGATAATGTTGCTCAAAATTTGTTTCTGCTACATGAATCCTCCTCGATTATTTGAAATGATCTATGATAAAAATTTCTTCAATATTGATTATAATTTTTTAAGCCATGTTACAAAGGAGATAGGTCTAAACCTTGAGAAATTCACAACATTCAATTATTTGAGAATTAGAGCGAGAAAGTAGGAATTTGTGCTGTCGCCAATCTTGTCTTTCCTCTGTCGCTCCATTCAACATTCTTAGTGTTTATTTTTGTGTAGCTTGGGGGGTACTCTAAGCCCTAGTGTTCGAGGGTTGGAGGTCAAAGTGCCACAAATGGGCTCGTGGGCTTGAAACCCTAGCTTAGGGGTTTTGATCCCATCTATATTTAGGCCAAAACCATGATGATGTTTCGACATGCGATGGATGAGGATGATAGTGCTCGTCAAGATGAACTCGACACATTGAAAATCATCTGATTCCGAGTTGTCGCTGAGGAGAAATGAATTTTTGAAGTTGACGAGTAATTATTGGTTTTCAAGTCATGTAGGCTTGATGTAAATTTCGTCCAATAGATGTGTATCTTCATCTATTCGTGGGAGCCCCTCATTTGGCTATAAAAGGATGGTGAAGGAAAGTCATTTTATTCATCCACTTGGGAAATACATACCTAAGAAGACAACTCGTTGAGCTCTGAAATTAGACACAGCTAGGAGGCCGAGTTAGCAAGGAGGAAGAGGATTTTTTAGGGGTTTAAGATCTTCAACATGAGGCCAAGTTTTTTGTGTGTGGGTGCATATTGTTTTTGGGTGAAAAACAGAGCCTTAAAAGGCTATTTGAGGAGGCCACAACCTTGGTTGAGGAAGCTACAACCATAGGAGGATCAACTAAGGAGTTTCTTTGGAGGGTGTAAAATCCTCCCAAGTGCCTGCCATAGCCCTAGATGGACCGTTGAAGGGTGCCACAGTCCTCTTAGGGAGAAATTCAAACATTTAGGGACGTAACTACCCTAGGAGAGAAGCGCAAAGGGGAAACAACCCTTGGAGGAGGAGCCACAACACGAGGAGAAAATTTTTGGGCATGTTTTTGGATGGTTGGAGACTGTGGTTTGTGCCCTAACCATTCCTACAAATTGCAGCATTGCAACAATCACAACAACGATGGTTTTGGTATGTGTTGGGTCATAGTTTGGTGGTCGGATATGGATTAGGTTGATGGGAAGCTTATAGGAGGCTGTAGGAGTTGTTTGGAGGAGCCCACAAGGACTGTTGGGAGGCCTACCAAGCAGCCAAGGTGACAACAAACACATAAGATTGGAAGGCAAGAGGACATCAGCAAGGAGTGTCTTAGATGTTCCCTTAATTGATGGATTGATGGTGTCCTAGGTGAAGGATATTTTGATGTTCCCATATTTGTGCATAATAGCTCCTGTATTGCAGAGAAAAGGGAATATTCGTGAATTTAGTTGGCATCCATGTGTAAGGGTATCCCAGGTGTGGGGATGCCCTAACTAGGTGCAAATGCTACAATGTGGACTTGGTCTCTCATGGAATGTTGGAGGGAAGCATGAGAGAGGACTAAGTGTGGATGATATTGGGCACTTATGGTCTACTAGAGGAAAACATGATAGTTTCCATGTTGGTGCCGAAGTACAAAAACTTGATGGATAAATGTGACTGCTAGCCTGGAAGTTGTTGAGCTCTTTTTTTGATCAAACATGAGCAGGATCGTGGAGCCTAAGACTTGTGTGTGGAGAAGGAATTCTACAAAATATGACGGGAATTCCTCCTAGCCCGTGTTGATTGTGAGGGATGGACATCTTGCAGTGATAGGTGGCAGCCCTCTGTGCCCTATGTTGGTCTTCATTGGAGCAACATAGGAAGACCATAGTGGGTTGAAGTCCTTGAGTAGCCGAGGAGTAGCAGTGGGAAGATTAAGAGTTGTTCACAAGTGGAGCTGTGAAAAACTCGATGATGAGTCTTAATGTGTTGTGGCCTAATTGATGGATGAAGGGATAACTAGAGAGTATATTGGACAACCAAGATTCAGTGGCCAAATGGACTTGGAGCATTGATAGAGGCAGGAACTGAAAATTAGGAGATGAAGGACTGGGAAGGTTCAGGGTATGACAAAGAGGAGTTAATAGAGCATGCTATAGCCAGATGGTAAGAGTATATTGTTTTGTATCTTGTACTAGTGGATGTATGAGGGCCATTATCCCTAGTACAAGAGCCCTAGACTATCGCATTATATTAGTTTTATTAATATAACAAAGTTGGGTTGAAAATTTTAAAAAGATGTCTATATTATGTGTGTGTGTGTGTGTGATTTACTGCTTTAGATTTCTGTTATGAAAATTAGTTCATGGTTGAGATTATTGGTTTGGTAGCATCAATTATTTTAAGGCTCTAACCTAGACCCAAGGTCATGTAAATTCAACATGGTAACAAAGCTTATCTGATCTAATTTGAGGGATAGTGAATCAAAGTGTGCACAGTGAAGCAAATCAGAGGGAGTTGTGGATGTCTAGATCATGGAGCAGAGGATTCAGCCGAAGACATGGAGATATGGTATTGACTGGCTTGACAGTGAGATTTTATATGAGTTTTGGTGGATTGGTGGTGAGCTTGGTGGACAACAGTTTGTTGTAGGGCAGGTTGCTGATCGTAGAATTCCGTTGATGTGCCATGGATGGTTGGGACAAATTGAGGGTTTCTTTAGCATGGACAAGATCAGGTTGATCGACATGGCTTCATGTGATGGAATGGATATTGGCAGGCTAGAGTCTTCATCGGATTGTGGTGTTGCATATCCGAGATTGGAGGTATTTTCATGAGTGGTATTTGATCCAGGAGGATGAGTGCTTGTAGGATTGAGCCAATGGAGATTGTATAGGCTCAGAGGGAGTAGCCCTATGGAGGTTCAGGATCTTCAGGTTCATATGCGATGAGGTGGAGAAACTATTGAGATTTTTGGGTTCATCTATAGGGTATGCTGTAGTGATGGATGCCAGATGGGATAGTGTCATTGCTGGAGATGATGATGGTTACTTCCTATTCTTGGAAGTACCTCCCTCACTAAGAGGGAGCGTTGATTTTTGTGTATCTTGGGAGGTACTCCAAGCCCCAGTTCTCGAGAGTTGGAGGTCAAAGCGCCACAAATGGGCTTGTGGGCTTGAAACCAAAGCTTGGGGTTTTTTCACCCATTGATATTTGGGAAAAAACATGATGATTTTTTGACATGTGATGGATGACGATGATAGTGCTCATCAAGACGAATCTAACACATTGAAAATCTTCTAATTCCAAATTTTCGTTGAGGAGAAATGAATTTTTGAAGTTGACAAGTAATTATTGGTTTTCAAGTCATGTAATATTGATGTAAAGTTCGTCCAATATATGTGTCTCTTCATATATTCGCGGGAGCCCCTAATTTGGCTATAAAAGAAGGGTGAAGGCAATTCATTTTAGTCATCCACTTGGGAAATACATACCTGAGAAGACAACTCATTGAGCTCTGAAATCAGACGCAACTAGGAGTCTAGGTTAGCAAGGAGGAAGAGGACTGTTTAGGGGTCCGAGATCTTCAACAAGAGGTCAATATTATTGTGTGTGGGTGCAGATTTTTTTTGGGTGAAAAACAGAGCCTCAAAAGGTTGTTTGAGGAGGCTACAACCTTGGTTGAGGAAGCCACAAGCATAGGAGGAGGAGAAAAGGAGCTATTGTGGAGGGTGGAAAATCCTCCCAAGAGTCTGCCCCAGCCCTAGATGGACTACTGAAGGGTGCCACAATCCTTTATGGAGACAATCCAACTTTTAGGGTTGTAAATAACCTAGGAGAGCAACATAAAGGGGTAGAAACCCTTGGAGGAGGAGGTAAAACAAGAGGAAAATTTTTTAGGGTGTGTTTGTTGATGGTTGGGGACTGTGGTTTGTGTCCTAACCAGTCCCAGAAATTGCAACATTGTAGCTGTCACAATAACAATGGTTTTGATATGTGTTGGGTCACAATTTGGTGACTTGATTTGGATCAGGTTGATGGGAAGCTTGTAGGAGGCCTTAAGGGTTGTTTGGAGGAGACCACAAGGACTGTTGGGAGGCCTACCATGTAGCCAAGGTGACACCAGACACATAATATTGGAAGGAAATAAGATAGAAGCAAGGAGTGTTGCAGATGTTGATCCACGTGGATATTGGTGGCCACCCATCTATTCCACATAGACAGTTTCATCAATTTTCTTATTTACTATTTTTAGCAATTTTTGGGTCCTGAACTTCCAGAGCAATTTTGACCCCCTAAACAACATTTTTTGAGGTCCGCTATAGTCTTGTGGTCAAATTTTGGGGAATGTGGCAAGACCTAAAGTCCTCAGATGTATCTTTCCAACGAGGTATTGTACGTGCCAAACATAGATAATATGACCAATTTACGACCCCAGAAAGTTGGCTTCCGAAATAACCCCAACAAGGCCCATAAACTCTTGGTGTTACATCTCCTTGGGTTAGGGTTTTGATTGTTTAGGGTTTTCTCTTATTGTTCAATAATAAAAATTCCCTTGAGCCTCATTTTAACACAGCTCAAAGGCATGTAGCTGTCACATCTCTTCTCAGAGATAAGCTATCACCGCCAGAGCTAGTTTTTTTCAATTCTATCTGTAATCATTTTCAATATTTGAGATTAATGAAATGAAATATTATTTTTGTTGCATCTATGTATTTATGATTATATTTGTATTATGTTTCATTCCTTATTAAATTCAGATTAGTAGTATCATAGCGGTCTTCTCTTTCTCTGTTTTTTTCTTTGCATGTCCCCAATGAGGTCAGGGTATAAGGAGTTAGGGCTCGATCTGGTTGAACCCTTGCAAGATCAACATCGCAAACCATGATGACCTCCCATGGTAGGCGAAAAGAAAGACGAGGTAGCAGGAGATCCTATCAAACTATTGCTCAAAGAATCCCTCAAGTGACAGAGGAATTAAATGATAGAAAAATTTGCTCAGATCATGTGGCAGATGCCCACGAGCGACACATCTTCATCCGACAATCACTCTGGAGGCGCCACTCCCTTCAAGGTACAAGTCAAATTATACATTCCTATATTTTGAGGCTAGATAGATGCAGAAACCATAGATAGATGGTTGAATTTGTTGGAAGGTTATTTTTCGGTCCATGATTTCTTCGATCGAGAAAATATTACATTTGCGCTCCTCAAATCCATCCCCATGTCAAATATTGGGGGGAAGCCTACTGTGAACAGAGGGATGAGGAGGAACCCTCAATTTTTTCAGCCGCACCCACTTGGAATTCATTTTGAGACATAATCAAGGAACAATATTACCCCGTGGAGAGATATGAGGACAAGTACATCCAATGGACCACGCTGCGACAACAAAGGGATCAAGATGTGCACATGAAGATGAATTTTTTTCCACACCTTGCACACAAATTTGGGTATTAAATATTCAGTGAAAAATTTGCTGCTCAAGTACTGCAGATGTTTGCATGGATACATTCAAGAGGAAATGGGGTTCCTTGAAATTACCTCAGTTGGTACGACATATCAATATGCCGCCAAGATCGAGCATAAATTTAAGCAGAAGAAGCGAGACTTTGGATCTGCGAGTTTGAAGCCAGGGAAAGCTTCCCCAAACCACATAACAAGGGGAAAAGAAAAAGTGGGGCGACTTAGGAAAATCCACCGAAGCAACAAGCGAAGAAAAACACCACAAAGACAAAGAAGGACACGGGGAAGTGGTATGAATTTCATAAAATCTTCACTCACAACACAAGTGAGAGTCTGGCCAAACAGTCGTTGGTGGCTGAGCTGAAGGAATCCGAATCAAATGCATGTTATGATTCTAACTCAGAACATGATAAGGGGAATGAAAAAGGGAAGCATATCATTGATTTGGAACCCAGTTCCACCATTGCCACCACTAAGCTCCAGAGGGAGGAGATTGAGGATCTAGAGGAGGGGGAGCACCTCTTCTATTGCCAGATGTGGGTCAAGGGTTATCCACTGCAATTAATTTTCGATAGCGGAAGCCAAAAGAACCTCATTTCAACAGAGGTCGCGAAGCGGCTTGGCCTACCAACCACAACACACCCACAACCATATACCATCGGGTGGCTTCACAAAGGAAGAGATATCTGCGTCAGCCAACAGTTCCACCTTCCTAAAAACATCAAGACCTTCATGGATGAGGTACTGGGTGATGTTTCTCCTCTTGAAGTTTCAAATGTATTATTAGGCCGACCCTACTTGTGGAAGGGACATGTTGTATATGAGTCTAGACCTCATTCTATTATTATTACTTTTGGAAATAAGTTGTACAGGATACCGGAGGTAGTACCGTCTTCCTCCATCTCTTTGATTACTGCAAAGAAATGAAGTAAGATTATTTCCCAAACCAAGAAATTTGTTTTCATTACGATTCACCAACAAGGAAAGAAGAATATTATGGCCGCAACCTCCAAATAGGGCTCCCCTGCATGGCAGTAGCAGATGGAAAAAGTCACGGAGGAATACAAGGACATTTTCTCTGCACCCATAGGGGTTCCTCTACACTATCATGTCAATCACTCCATTTATCTGACCCCAGGTGCGCCGCTGCCTAATGGGTAAATATCTCGATGCTATGTTATGGAGAGTGATGAAATAAAGAGGCAGATCCAAGAATTTTTGTAGAGGGGTCACATCAGGCCAAGATCCTTACCCTGTGGGAGCTCGATTGTGTTTGTACAGAAGAAGGACGAAACCTGGAGACTCTGTATTGACTATCAGGCACTGAATAATATCACTTTCCAATATAGGTATCAAATCCCACAGATTGATGACCTCCTGGACTAGCTCAGGGGGGCCAAATATTTCAGTAACATTGCTTTGAAGTCTGGCTATCACCAGGTACCAATCAAACCGTCTGATGTATGGAAGACTTCCTTCAAGTCTACTCTTTGAATGGTTGGTAATGTATTTTGTGTTGATGAATTCCCACACAACCTTAATGAGGTTGATGGGTGACATATTGAAACCTTTTACCAGCTCATTCATTGTGGTGTATTTGAATGAAATCCTGATGTTTAGTCACAGTTGGGAGGAACACCTCCACCACATTCGATAGGTCCTCCAAACACTGCAACAACAAAAGTTATGTGCCAATTTGGAAAAAATCACTTTTGGTATGATCTACGTTCAATACCTAGGCTACATCATTGACGAGTGAGGCATGCATGTGGACCCAACCAAGATAAAAGTCATTCAGGGTTGGCCAACCCCAACCACTCTAACAGAGCTCTACAACTTTCTTGGACTTGCCAAATTCTACCGCAGGTTCGTGTTGGGATTCTCCCATATCACTTGGCCCCTGAGACAAGTCACCAAAGGAGGAGAAAAATAAAAATTCTTCTGGTCTAAATCCCAAAAAAGGAATTTGAAAAATTGAAGCATCGTCTTTACTCTGCACCTGTGCTCATATTACAATACATGCAACAACCATTTGAGATTGACATAGATGCCTCTGATTATGTGATTGGTGTAGTTCTTACTCAATAGGGTCATCCAGTAGCATATCATAGTGAGAGACGTTCAGAAAAAGTTTGAAAGTATCCCACCTATGACAAAGAAATGTATTACATTGTGCAGGCCCGCCGGCAGTGGAAGCACTAAATTATGGGGAAGGAAATGATCATCCACACATACCACTGACCCCTCCAGTTCATACAGACTCAAGGGAAGTTACAGAACGATCGCCATCAGAAATGGTCCATATACCTGCAAAAATTCCATTTGAATATTAAGTACAAGAAGGGAATCACCAACAATGTTGCAGACTACCTTAGCCGATCACTTGTCATGGCGCTAACCACTGTGCTTGACTCTTGTGGGAACGAGACTTCAAGCTGACTGAATCTTTATAAGAACGACCCAGATTTTGACAACACATACAAAACACTCTTGGGAGGCAAACAAGTGCCAGATTATCACCTCTAGGATGCACTATTATGCCACTTGGGAAACCTTTGTGTTCCTTCAGGTGAGTAGGCCAAGATGATTTGGGAAGAACTCTATAGTTGGGTTGCTGGACACTTCGGGGTAGAAAATAAAGTGGTTGTATTGCAGGAATATTTATATTGGCTAAACTCTGACAAGATCTTGGGAAATATATCATATCTTGCACTGCCTACACCATCGACAAGACAACCATAAAAAATAAAGGTCTGTACACTCCTCTGCCCACTCCTAGTCAGCCTTGGGAATCCATCTCCATGGACCATATGTCTAGCCTCCCTTCTACCAAGCATGGTAATGACTGTGTATATGTGGTCATGGACATATTCTAAAAATTGGCTATATTGGTGGCCTGTAAGAAGAGTATCATAACAGAGGACACTGCCAAATTCTTTTTGAACGAGTGTGGGTACATTTTGGGATCTCGTAGAATATTATATCCGATTGGGATAGTAGGTTCCTAAGCACATTCTGGTCAATCCTATGGGCATTGTTGGACACCAAGCTCACCAAGTCAACTGCATTCCATCCTTAGATAGATGGCTAGAAAAAGGTCGTTAACAAGATGATAGTGCATATAATCAACATGTACAACTCCAAGCATCCATGAACATGGGATGAGAGCCTTACCTATGTGCAACACAACTATAATAGAGCTCTCCATATCTCCACTAGTCGCATTTGTTGACACCTAATCCTAAGGGATTGGGTGAGATTGTGTATTATTGTTATTTAGTAAATAAGGAAGGCCAAGAGAGATTGGGAAGTGAATCCCAATAGCCTCACCTCCATGTATAATTACACACACAATATCCATCTAATTCATATTCAATTTTGTGGAGTTACCTCCTGGTCTGACATGGTATCAGAGCCAGTCCCATTTTTGGCATTCCCGCCTTTGGTATAACTCCCTCATGTTCTGCATTTTTTGCAGACTGTCATTGTGAATTCAGTTTTTAGTGCTCCTGGCATTCAGTTTATTACTGCTCCCGCCATTCTGCAATAATTCTGCATTTTTTTTACTGCAAATTCTGCCTCATTTTTATCTGCACATTCATTTTTTACTGTAAAAATAATTTTTACAATTCTCTGCACATTAAATTTTACTGTGCAAAATAATTTTTCTCTCTCACCTCACATCCCAGCACCCACATCAATGCTCTCCCTCACAGTTCTCATGCACCCCACCCCCTCACATGCTCACTCCGCTCACGCCCCCTCGGCCCCCATCCCCTAACACATACCCTCGAACCCTCACACAACTCTCCCCCCTCACTCAGAGCCTCGCCCCCTCACACACTCACTCCCGCACAAAACTTGGACTCCCACCCCTCCCTCTCGCCCACCCCTCACACCACTCGGCCTCGCACCCTCCCTCTCACCCACCCCTCTCACCACTTGGCCTCCCGCCCATCCTTTCCCACCCCTCATACCACTCGACCTCCGGCCCAACCCTGCCCACCCCTCACACCACTCGACCTCCCACCTACCCCTATTGCCCACCCCTCGCTGCACTCAACCTCCCACCCACCCCTCTCCCTCACATCCCACCCTCCCTCTGCCCGCTCACCCCTCCCTCACCCATCCCCTCGACCTGCTCACCCCTCCCCTCGCATCCCTTCTCATCCGCCTCCCCCATTCCTCTCTTCCCATCCACCTTACCCTCCAGCCATCAACCTCCCTCGGCCTTCCCTTCTCGTTCCAGCTGTCGCCCTGTACGACTCTTTTCAGATTTTTTTTTTTTTTAAATACCTCTAAAGGATATCATCTCTATGATGAAGTCAATAAGAAGTTTGTAATAGCAAGAGATTTCATATTACTTGAATATTCCAAGACTGAAAATTTTGTTGAGCGGAAACTTGATCACCTGGATAGATGCACACATGCAAATTATTTTCAAGAATTTGATAATCAGATTTCACATCTTGAAGGGGGGATTTCTATACTGAATCAATATGTGGAATAATTTTTCGAAGCACTCTCTCCCCCACATGAAGAACCAACCACGGATGACACCTTGAAAAATGTGATGGACGGAATTGAGAGATTGAATCTTGATTCAATTCCAACTCAGTCAAATGAGCAGCCTGGGCCATCTCAGAAAGGTCCCCCCAAATGGCTGACAAAGACACTAGAAAATGTTCGTCTCGATGAGGTTGGAAAGACAAGAACAATAAGTTACACTAGACAAAAAGAAGGTGATGTAGATAATTCTGATTCACTTGTTGGTATGGATATTGCTTATAATTGTGAATTGAGTTTGTCTAGAGATCATGAACCAAATTCCTTCAAATAAGCCGCTTCTCATGATGAATGGAATGAAGCGATGCAAAAGGAGTATGATGCCTTGATAAAGAATGGCACTTGGAAGCTGGTTGATCCTCATTTGGGAACCAAACCAATTGGCTGTAAGTGGGTCTACAAGAACATGTACAAAGAATATGTCTCACTTGACAAGCACAAAGCCAGGCTTGTGGCAAAAGGTTTTACATAGAAAGAAGGGGTCGATTATGAAGAAAAATTTTCTTCCATAGCAAAATGGGCCACCATTCAGACACTCTTTGCCCTAGCAGCTTAGAAGCGATGGAAAGTCCATCAGATGGATGTAAAAATCACCTTTTTGAATGGAGATCTATGGGAGAAAGATTTTATGTCCCAGCCAGAAGGATTTTTTGTGAAGGACCAAGAACACAAAGTACGCAAGCTTATAAAATCCTTGTATGGCCTCAAGCAAGCACTGCGAGCCTGGTATGAGAAATTAACTGAGCATATTTTGTTTGATCTTGATGATGCAACTTTGTTTGTTAAGAAAGTTGGAAAAATAGTTGTATATCTTGTGGTGTATATAGATGATCTTTTGATGACAGGGAACAATGAGAGTTATATTGCATCCATAAAGAAAGAATTGAAGAAAGGTTTTGAAATGACTGATTTGGGTTATGTTCATTACTATCTGGGTATTGAAGTAACTCAACATCCTAAATTTATATTTCTTTCTCAAAAGAAGTACATTGGAGATCTTTTGAACAAGTTTGGCATGGATGAAGGCAATCCCTTAACCACTCTAGTGGAACAAAACTTGAAGCTCACATCCATTAAAGGGAAGGAATTCGAGGATGCAACGAAGTATAGACAACTTTTAGGAAGTCTTATCTACATGACTACCACCAGACCATACATCTCATTTGATGTTGGAATCCTCTCTAGGTTTATGCAAAAACCTTGTGAAGGACATTGGTTTGCTGCAAAAAGAGTTCTAAAGTACTTGAAGGGGACTCAAGACTTTGGTCCACTCAAATATACACAGGTAGGCGATTTCATCTTGATTGGATACTATGATTTAGACTTTGATGGGGACAAAGAAACTGGGGTGTCTACTTCAGGTTATACCATGAGTCTTGGATTAGGAGCTGTCTCATGGAGATCATGCAAACAATCAGTTCCAGCAGATTCCAAAACCGAGGTAGAATATGTGGCAGCAACTGAAGCAACAAAGGAAATTGTGTGGCTCAGGAAAATCCTAGAAGATTTGCAGATGAAACAAATGCATTCAACACCACTCATGATCGATGACACTTCTACAATAAAGTTTTCCAAGAAACCAAAGTTCCATGATCGAACAAAGCACATCAATGCAAAATACCATTTGATTGGACATCATGTTGAGGCCAAAACCATCCATCTACGTCATTATTCCACAAATGAGCAGATTGCAAACATCTTCACCAAAGCGCTTGGAAGAGAAAAGTTTGAAAATTTCGAAACGATGCTTGGACTCACCAACATCCCTTCAGATTAAAGGGGGAATGTTGACACCTAATCCTAAGGGATTGGGTGAGATTGTATGTTATAGTAATATAGTAAATAAGGAAGGCCAAGAGACATTGGGAAGTGAATCCAAATAGCCTCACCTCCATGTATAAGTACACACACAATATCCATCTAATTCATATTCAGTTTTGCAGAGTTACCTCCTGGTCTGACAACATTCCCTTTCAAGTGGGCTTAGGATTTCAACCATTGTGTCCAATTGATGTTGCCATACCTCATGCGACCACACAGATAGAATCCAAACATGTACTTTCCGAAGTTGATAAGGAAACTGGATTTATTGAACTCATCCAGTACGTCCGACAACATGTCCATGACATCTTGGAGAAATCCAATGCCAAGTACAAGCAGTGAAATGATCAACATCGAGTGCCACACAAGTTTCAAGTGGGTGGAAAAGTTTGGCTGCATTTGTAGAAAGAACCCCTAACCAGAGCCCATAAGAAACTTAGAACACTCTGTTATGGGCCTTACACCATCATCAAGGTAGTGCAATACAATGATTTTGAGCTCAACATCCCACCATTCATTGGCGTGGACCTAGTTTCAATGTGAATCACCTTTGACCATACTTTCCATAATTACTAGATACATCCGACATTGCAGAACAACTCACAATGACAGAGTTGAATCCAGACTACATGGAGTAGGCTACAACTAATTGTATCATGTATAGACAACGACACTCTCCAAATTCGGATTCAACTATATTGAGTTGTCAAGGCAAGCCAACTCCTTCACCAGGGCAAGTGGTTCACCAAGGATGAGGTTCAATAAAAATTTCCCCACCTCATGGAGGTTCTGCATAAAATGGGGACCTTAGATTCCTAATGAGCGAGAGGGGAATGATATAGGTGGATATTGGTGGCCACCCACCTATTCCACCTAGACAATTTCATCAATTTTCTTATTTATTATTTTTAGCAATTTTTAGGTCCTGAATTTTTGACGCAATTTTGATCCCCTAAACGACATTTTTTTGAGGTCCGTTGTAGTCCCATAGCTTGAGGCAAGGGACTGTGGAAAAAACTATATTCTTCATAGATATCTTTCCAACAAGGTATCATACGTGCCAAACAGAGATAATATGACCAAGTTACGACCCCGGGAAGTTGAATGCCCAACTAACCCCAACGAGGCCCATAAAATCTTGGTGTTACATCTCCTCGGGTTAGGGTTTTGGTTGTTTAGGGTTTTCTCTTATTTTTCAATAATAAAAAGGCCCTTGAGCCTCATTGTAACATAACTCAGAGGCATGTAGCCGCCACATTTCTTCTCAAAGATACACTACCATCGCTAGATCTAGCTTCTTTCAATTCTGTCTGTAAGCATTTTCAGTATTTAATATTAATGAAATGAAATATTATTTTTGTTTCATATATGTATTTGTGATTATATCTATATTTTATTTCGTTCCTTATTAAATTTAGATTATATGTTCCCTTGTTTGATGGATATGTGGTGTCCTAGGTGAAGGAAATTTTGATGTACCCATATTTGTGTAATGGCTCCTCTATTGCAGAGAAAAGGGAAGATTGCTGAAGTATGTTGTAAGCCATGTGTAAGGGTCTCCCAGGTGTGGGAATGTCCTAAATAGGTGAAGATGCTACAACATGGACTTGGTCTCTTGTGGACTATTGGAGGGCAGTGTGAGAGAGGACCAAGTGTGGACGAGGTTGGGCACTTATGGTCTATTGGAGGACATCGTGATAGTTTCCATGTTGGTGTCGAAGTACAACAACTTGATGGATAAAGGTGATTGCTAGCCTAGAAGTTTTTTAGCTCAAGGGTCTGATCAACCAGGAGTAGGATTGTGGAGCCCGAGACTTGTGTGTGGAGAAGGACTTCTACAATAGATGACGGGTAGTCCTCCTAGTCCGTGTTCATTGTGAGAGATGGAGATATTGCAATGATAGTTTGCAACCCTTTATGCCCTATATTGGTCTTCATTAGAGAAACGTAGGAAGACCATAGGGGGCTAAAGTCCCTGAGTAGATGAGGAGCAACAGTGGGCAGATTGAGAGGTCTTCATAAGTGGAGTTGTGAACAACTCGACATGAGTCTCGATGTGTTGTTCCCTTGATGGATGAAGGGAAAACTAGAGAGAAAATTTGACAGCCAAGATTCAGTGGCCAGATGGACTTAGAGCAATGATAGAGGCAGGAGTTCCAGATCAGGATCTAAAGGACCGAGTAGGTAGAGGGGATGACCGAGAGGAGATGATAGAGCATACTACAACCATATGGTTAGAGTATATCATTTTGTATCTTGTACTAGTGGATGTATGATGGCCATTATCCCTGGTAAGGGAGCTCTAGACTGTTTTATTATATTAATTTGATTAATATAACGAAGTTGGGTCGAAAAATTTAAAAATTTGTCTATATTCTGTGCATGTGTGTTTTACTGCTTTATATTTTTGATGTGCAAATTAGTTCATGGTTGAGATTATTGGTTATGGTAGCGTCAGTGTGTTTAAGACTCTAACCTAGACCCAAGGTTGTGGAAATTCAACACTAAGTAGTTAATTTTTTTATCATGGGCCAAAAATATCTGTAGAATCTTATGGTGAAGTTTCCTGGGTTAGGGGATTTATCTAAATATATATCCATATCATTTCCATGATCTAAACTTCCTCTATTTATTTAACAAGGAACTAATTGCTAGATTCCAAGACAACAGAGGGAACACGTTGAAGAAACTATCGAGCTTGATCCATCTCAACTTATTACTATTCTTGGTATAGAGCTTGAAAGTGATGATATACTTACTATTTAATGTCCTCAAATGACGTTAACCTCAACCTTCCTTTAGGAGCTATCTCCTTTAATAGATTTTTAAGTTCATGTGCCTTTACTTTCTTATTGAAGTAGGAAGTGTTTTGATCTCCTGCTTGGAGCCACAAACTCGAATATTTTAACGTCCATAACTCTTATTCCTTATTTCTAATTAAGAATATTTGTCTCATTAGTTCCTTTTCTTTTTAGATATGCCACGTTTCCACTTGGCTTCTTTCAATCAAGCTTTGATGATTTTCTAATTGTTTATTTAGCTCAAGCCTCTTTTGTCTAGGAGGCTGATAATTATCCTTTCCCCACTTCCTCAATGATTTCTTAACCATTTTAATTTTTATTCCCACACATATGTGGGTGATCCAATGACTAGAAGCATCCAATTTTGCTTGATTAAATCCATAACTCCATATTCCTTTAACCATGCAGGGTTGAATTTGAATGGAATTGGGCCTAGATATTCCATCTGATCAATCAAAAATGAGAATAATCATTGATCACACTCACCTTGTGCTAGGATTGAATAAATATAGCCTATCCCCTTAAGGATATAACTTCTATGTAATAGAAATCAATCCAAATGAGTTGTTATATGACTATCTCTAGTCCTTTGATTTATCTAAGTGCGTTTTACTCTTTTAAGGAGAATATCCGCTAGATCCCTTTCAATTAGCAAATATTCCATTCACTCTATGAATGGAACATTAACTAGACATCCCCCTCTCTTCTCCAAGGACCTAAGTACAATTTTGAAACTTCCTCTTATGATGTTTCTCATGTGCCATAACCTCTCTTTAAGAGAGATGATTGAATTCCATAATTCTATCTTTTCCCTATTTAAAATTGGTGCGTATATATATATATATATATATATTACATGGACCTCCTCACCTGTGTATTTTCTTTGAAAAATCACAACAATCTATAATTTAGATTTAATAAAATCTATCAACTTAAAATAATTATCTGACAAAAAACTACCTATTCCGCCATAGGCTTTCCTAGAGCCTTGAGTGACCCCAATGCTAGCCCGCTAGAAATTTTTAGCTACAATGATAGCTTCCATTTTCTCAAGCTTAGTTTGTTGAAGCAAAATAATCTAAGGCCATTCTTGTTTAACCATATCCTTGACTGGTACATATTTTTTTTGGGGCTTCCCAAACCCATTTTGTTCTAGGACAATATCTTCATTATTTGGGTTTTAAATATTACCTCCTCCATATTCCAATGATTCCATTCACTTGGGCACTATTTTCTTAAGTATCTCAGTGATGACTGATTGGTTGCCCAATTTTTTATTTTTTATTTTTCCATCCATTTCTTGAGCGGTCTTCTTCATAAGGCTTCATTTTTTTTTTTACTCTATATCTCTTGGATACTAACCTCATTGGCCCAACTTAGGGTTTGTTCCATGTTCCTAGTTATTACTCTCAATGATTCTTCTTTTTCCCTTATCTGTCAAAACCCCTTCAACATTCCTAGATATGATCAATGACCTACCATTGTTACCTTCCAAGGAATTTTGAGTCTCTTTAGTTACCAAATACAAAGGTTGCGAATTTTATTTTTGCTTGATATTTGGTACTTCCTCTATTTAATTTATCTCCCCATATTCTTTCTCCAGATTCACTACTTCCTCGTTGGGAGCCCCTTCCCTTGTGCTTGTATTGGTTTCTTCTTGTTAATTTTCAAGTTGGGCATACAAAAATTCATGTGTATTTTCCAATGAAGAGGCCATAATTGTGCCTTGTGTAATTTGAGGCTTATATGGTGCCAATTTTCCTTTATTCCCTCCTCGCTTTTGAACCTTCCATTACTCTTCTTGCCCCACAAAAGGATCTACCACCTTACTTGCATGGGCCTTCATAAAATATCTTCCAAATGGCTGTATTCAGGGAAAAAATGACATTTGAATGAGATATCCTCGTAATATAGACTCTGTAAATGAGTCCACCCCCCTCTGTAAGGTTTATTTATGAAGGAAACCATTTTCCAAATCAACCTCCTCACAGATTTTGGCACATGCAAACTGGGATCCTTTTGGTTCAAAATTATTAAAGTATTTTCCAACCCTATTTCCTGTAGCTTGAAGACAGTTGTCACTCCAACATGATAGAGGAAGATGAGGAAGTTTAACCCCTACAAGGGCTGTAGTCACAATATCTTCATCTGGGTCAAAATATAGTGACCATTTATTTTGGTACATACCTCGAGATCCAAAGAAATAGGGATTGTTTCAAAATATCAAATATTTGTTCTCCTTGTGTTCGAACAAAAAAGAAAAAAACCATTTCCACATGTGTATCATCAATTTTTTCCCTTCATTATTGGATTCCATGTCTGATGCAACCATATTTCAATGGATCAAGGGGATGACCAGATTCCAATGAAATTTCCAGCTAACACTCAATTTGAAAAGTCCAAGGTTGTTCTATGAAATCCCATAGGGGGAGCCACCAACATAACGACTTACACCTTCTTCACAAACTTTGCATGCGCTTCTTTGCTTCTTATTTTTATTGATAGAGAAACCACAAGTGCTTTAAGGTCGTGACCTTGTTTGGAAGAGCGGAAGCGACGCCCTCCAGGGATGTTATAACATAGTTGATATAGGGTTTCCACAAAGGGTGAGCGCAACAACGAGCTCACATAAAACCTTTATCTTATTTTATTACATGTCATAACTCTTGAATCGAAACCAGGCGGGGAGGATGACAACATTCTATCCCCACCACTATCACTAATCTAGTTATTATTTAATATTTTTATAATAAGTATATCCTTCTACAATTTATCGTACATCATAGAATATTTATTAAAACTAAATTTTCAAGTATTAAATTATTATTGTTATTTTAAAAATAAATGTAACACATTAAAATATTTTTTATTAAATCTTAATTTTATAGTATTAATAATCAATATTTATAATCTCATTATTTTAAAATACTTTTTTTATAAATCAAAATTAAACACAAAAGTACTAAAATTTAAATTACAATAACAAATTATTATATTTTTAATAGCAACTGATAAATTATATTAGCAAAATATGTGTAAAGACACAAAAATATTACATATGAGAGTCTATAGTACATAAATTTCCCAAAATTGCTCTGAAATGATATTATGCTTGACTGATTTTCCAACCCAAATCCAAGATACAAAATAGTAGGAAGGTCTATAGGTGAACTCCCTTCAGAAACCAATACATGTAGATGGAACATTTTGATTGCATATCAGGCCTTACAATATATGGGTTATCATTGAAAACATTTAGAATAGTTATGTTGTCCAAAGAGGTGACCAAATTCAAATTATGTAGGGCCATAGGGGGAGAACAAACAAAATTTATTGAGGATGTTGAAGTTGAAGATGGGGGGGACTTCCTCATGTTGCAAACTTTCCAGTTGATTTCTCAGACTATCAATTTCATCGTTTTTCATTTGAATTAGGTGTTGATGTTATATTAAAATATCCATTGTTTTCATTATTTGGGTAGTTAACTCTTCCATATATAGGTTCAAATCCAATAGTTGCTCACGAAGCTCAATTTCAATACCATTAGAATTGGGGTGACCCATCTTTGAGTATTCTTGTGAGATGCCATATTTGAATATGGAGGAAGGATATATTTCTTAAGCCCGAATATATACAACTCCAGACACTTCACCGAGATTGAAGCAACTAATAATCTTTGATTCTCCAGATACTGTAATTGAAACAACCATTGGCCATAAAAGGAAGGATCCATACATGGGGGAGATCAATTCTCCTATCACTCTTTAATTCCCGCATAGAAACATGCGTACCAATGATATTTTACATAATGATCAAACAAGTGAAATGGGTTAACCTAACTAATTTAATTATGAGGAATGAAAGTACCTCCTACATGTTAAATGCTTGATCCCTAATCTCCCTTCCTAGGATTAAATCCCATCCAGTGTCAATCCCTTCTTTGTTATTCCCCATGGTGTTTGCAAAGGTGGATAAGATCTCCCCTGTAATGTTCATGATGGGTTCACAATGCTAGAGTCCCAAGATACATATTGAAAACCCCCATGACATGATGTATTTTTCAATCCTCGGGATAGAAAGATAATATCCATGGGTCATAATGTGAGATTTAAGAGACTAAGTGGATTTTGGTGGAACCGTTCATCCATAATTTTCTTGATGGGCATGTGATTGCTTGATTTCTAATTGAATATACCAATGAGTTAAGATTTCGAAGAACATGGACCAATTGGAATTCAATAACAATGGATAGATGTGATACAATTTTCTTAAAAATCGATTGCAATTTTAGAATTGAGGGATTGGTGCTAAGGTTTAGGTGCCTGACAATTTTGTTTGAATATATCACTATAACTAACTTGTGGATTGGGGATTTCATAGAAAGGTTGATATGTTGTAGTGGCACATATAAATCTACTTAGTTATTTAAATTTGTTCCCAAAATAGAGGAATAAGCAAGCTATATTTGTTCACTAGGGTTAATAACCCTGTCTTGCACTTGCCACCCCTAAATTACAATAAAAAATATTACAAAATAAAAAAAAATTCTTAAATTATAATTTCTATTATTATTATTATTATTTCCAACTAGCTTGAGCCTATGCTGGGGCCAATCCCAATGTTGGATGTAAAAACAATTTTCCCACCTCATGGAGGTTGTCACCATGATTGTGTGAGGATCCATAGAGTCTGGATTCCCCATGGGACATATTTTATCCACCACAAATGGCTCCCTATCTCAAATATTGTATACACAATTATTTCAATTTTTCACTATTTATTTTGGTAATTTAATTCTATTATATATCAGTTAGATTACATAGCATATAGTCCTCAATAAGCCATTTGTTTGCCACTAAGGAAAATAGACCGGTGGAAATGTAGAAAAATTTAGATCATACGAGTTTTTAAAGATAAAAATAGCATTTTTAATTGTTTTTATTTTCAACAATATCCTAAAATTAACTAGAGGCTTAAAATAACTACATTGAAAAGCCTATAAAGATTCTGTTTCCTATAAAACCAAAGATCTGTATCCATCAAATATAGTATGAAAACTAAGAGGAAGTAAAGGGATTCAACTCTATTGGATTTTTTAGTTTGATTTTTGTTCTTGGAGTTAGAGTGTTAGCCAAGGAGACTTCCAAACATTCCTATAAAATTTCCATTTTCTCAAGAGTAGTTGTATTTCATCTAGCAGTATGATAATTTTCTCCTTGGAGTTATTCATTTCTAGGAAAACCTTTCCAATTACCATTTTCACCTACCAATAGAGGTCGATGGTATGAAGCTATTGATACTAATTTCATCTAATATGTCCAACATCTATAACCTAAGTTGAAACTTTAGTTAAAACTTCTGAATCGGAAAGACATTCACACTTCTAAGCTTTCAACCTCTTAGAGATCTCGTTGGACTTCCTTAGGAATTTGGTTGTGGAAGAGCCAAGTTGAGGAATTTACTAAAAAATGGGCATGTGAGCCTGCACATATTCCCTGGTTGGCCCTGCTTCGATGTCTCTAAGTGAAAATTCATGTTACCTGGAATCCTACTGCAACAACTGATGGAAAATATTCTATTTGTTATTTTACTTGAAAAATTATTTATTGTGTTCTACAAGAAAATATCGAAATCCATTCACTACAACCTACACAATTAAAACTGCGGAAGAATTACAAGTGCGGAAAAAAATATGAACACACATAGATCGCACAACCATCCGACACAATTATTTTTGGACTAATGTCCCTGGAAAAAATCAGTGCAGGAAAACCGGTGCAACAGATCTGAGGGTTTTTACTATTATGCAATAAATTTTGAGTACAAATATATGATTGATGAGACTGTCAATTCATACAACGAAAATAATAGAAGAGATCTTGTCAGACATACCTCACTCCTCCACAAGAAACTAGCACTGATTTTCACCAAGGCTGGACTACCTTGCACTACCTCTGTGCAGTGACTACATCACAACTATGATTGCCATCTGCCTCTGCATTGGTCTCACTATTGGCTAGAAACTAAGCCTCTAGAAAATATCTTCGGGGTCTGATATTGGCTTTGTGTTGTCTCCTCAAAAGGGAAATGAATTTCCCTCTGGCTCTGCACAGTGAATTTATAGGCACTACATCACTAGCTCTGTGCTGAAGCTGTAGCTTTCTCTATCTCTGCTGTTATGTACCAACTACGCTGTCACTTCAACACTTTGCACCAACTGGAACTAGTCCATCCTGCTACTTCTAGTTTGGGCACCTGTAGCGAGGTAATGGTCTGAGAGGTGGAATCCTCATGGATCCTGCCCATGTTGTAGATATCTGGGTCTACAACTCCAAATCATCCCACCTCCTTCCTGGAGGTATATGAGCTATCATAGAAAACTCATCCTCCTCTAGCTTCACTGCTTCGGCCTGAGGATCATGTTTCTCATCCTTGTCCTTCTTCTTGAGAGGAAACTGTATGGCGTAGTGTCCCATCTCGCCACACTAGATTTTTTTAATATTTGATAGATCCTTATTCCTCATGCACTGCTCTTGATGTCCTTTTGATGCAAGGGCCACATTATCATCCTCATCCTTCTTGATCTTTGAACCGCTGCTACTGCCGCCCTCAAGTTGACACTTGAGTGGGTCTCTTTTCATCTCTTCTTGCTGAAGAGCTACCCACATTGAATCCCATTCTGACAACTTTTCTCTGCCTAGGATGCTTTGGACAAAAACTTGGTAATCCTCGGACACTGAGTTGATGGCCAATCTGACCATATATGTGGCCTTAGGAGCTACTCCTACGACTGCCAATTGATCTCTGTTTTCTCGAAGTCAAGATAGGAATAGATCAATGCGCTCTCCCTTTGTCATCCTAGAGGTCCACATTTTCTCCTCCAAAAACATCTTCCACTGCTCGGAAGACCCCTCATATAGCGTTTCCAACCCATCCCAAATCTCCTTGGCTGTCCCTTTGCTTGAGATGTGTGAAACTATATTATCCTTTACTTTGTTGAGGATCAATCGCTTGGCCTTTGCCATATTATTCTTGAAGGCTTGTAATGGTGTTGCATCCAGCAGTTCAGCCTGAGCACTGTCAATAAAGTGCTTGAGGTCATGCTCATCTAGAAGGAAGGAAATCCTAGCCTTCTAGATTATGTAGTTGGAGGCTCTCTCCAACTAGTCCTGGTCACGCAGTTCACTGGTGGCCATCTCACCCAATTGCTGTCGATTTGCTTCCTCTCACCCTCCACACAACTGGATTTACACATTCCTGATGGAGAAAGCCACAAAATATGCTACTACAACATGGGGAATCTAAGTTTCTCAAGCCAGAAACTCACCGAGGTTAGAAAATCCCCAAGTATGTGTTTCTTCTATGCTTCCCGACACTCTGCACCAGTAATCACTACTGCAAATTAAACTGCGTCCCTCCAATTGTTGATTTGCGTTTATCTACTGTGCTGCTCCCTCTGCCATGAAAAAAATGCGATCTGGAAAATCCTACCTCTCTGTTGGCTCACTCAGAGAGATATTTCCTTGCAACAACTAGCCCTCCTGGCCTGGACTGCACAATCTTCCGGGAGATAGATCTGATGCTTCTACAACTCTTTGATCCCGAATTCACAAAATCTGGATATGCTAGATCTTTTATTTGTCTCGCCTGCACTCAACTTAAACAAGCTCTGATACCATGTGAAAATTCATGTTACCCGAAATCCTACTGCAACAACTGATGGGAAATCTTCTATTTCTTATTTTACTTTTAATTATTTACTGTGTTCTACATGAAAATATCGAAATCTGATCACTACAAAAATTAAAATTGTGGAAGAATTACAAGCGTGGAAACAAATCTGAACACACATAGATCACACCACAATCCAAAACAATTATTTTTGGACTAATGTCCTCGGAAAAACCCAATGTGGGAAAACCGATGCAGCAGATCTGAGGGTTATGTTATTATACAATAAATTTTAAGTACAAATATATGATTGACGAGACTATAAAATCATACAGCAAAAATAATATAAGAGTTATCGTGAGACAAACCTGACTCCTCCACGGGAAATTGGCATTGGTCTGTACCAAGGAAGGACTGCCCTGCATTGTCTCTGCATAGTAACTGCGTCAAAACTATAGTTTCCATTCTGCCTCTACACTGGTCTCACTACTAGCTGTAAACTGAGCCTCCATAAAATCTCTTTGGGGTCTGATACTGGCTCTGCGCTGTCTCCTCAGTAGGAAAATGACTTTATTTCTGGCTTTGCGCAATGACTACATAGGCACTGTGTCACTGGCTCTACGTTGAGGCTGTGGCTCTCTTTGTCTCTGATGCTATGCACTCTCCAACTCAGGAAACCTTCCAACCGGAAATACTGCCCCTCAATTCAATCAAGGATCACTTAGATCTGATTTTCGTCTAAGCACTTTCTCCGTAAAAAAAATTCAATCTCTAGATCCTTTGTGTCTCCACGAATGTAATTTCCAAATGATCGTTCAAGTCCTTCTTATAATCTTCTTGTTAAGACTTCAATGACCCAGATTAGATCTCTAATCAATGGCTAATATTAACTTTTGATTTGATTCGTTTATTATAGATCATTCTCACTCATATTCTATTAATACACTTTAATTATTGTATTTTCTTAAGCTTAGACTTAGGGCCCCTTTAAAATTAATTAATTATTTCTATAGAATAGAATTCGAGTGTAATTTCACCAAACCCTTTCTGGGTATTTTAGAATACATGTGTCTAAGCCTCTCCACAAAATTTGATACTTAGAGCACATCCGATGCTACCCAAAATCAACACTTTGTCCATGGAAACACTTGATAGTGGTGGAAATGAGATGTGGGTAAGTATGGAAGTGAAACAAATGAGAGGTGGGAAAGGATTTCTTAGGAAAGGATGAGGGGTTAGTAAAGAGAAGAAAAAGGTGAAGGATGACTGATTCCTTTGCATTGGATTTCCATTTTTGTTTAGACTAGGGATGATCAAGCATTGTTTCCTAGATGTCTTGCATTATTTTATTCTAGATTGAAGCAAATTTAGACCATTGATTATGAAAGATAAAAAATTACAGTCCTTCCATATTTTACCATAAGAGAAAACCCAGACTGAGGCACCAATATCTTTTAATAATGGGGTTGATAATAACAACATGTATGTTGTTTTTTTCTTTGTTTGATTGATGAAAATAAAGAGCAACCTAATTACAGAGAGAGCCAGAGAAAGGATAGGTATTAAATAAATGTTTAGAATTTTATGCATTTTTACACCATATATGACAAAAGGGCGGTCCAAGAAATATTCATCTAATTTACTTATCCCTGTTTCGGGGATTTAACACCCTAGAGGTTGGTTGGGATTCAACCTCCACAGAGCAGGGGCGTACTATTTAACAGAGACTCACACGATCATGCACAGTCATGAAAACGAAATAGAGCAGAATGAGAGGTTTCCCCGTTGGTCCTACGTTTGAAGTAGATCCACGTGGAGTTCAAACTCCCTGCAACCGTCCTTCCTCTTTCACCTGAAATACAAGAAGAAACCAGCACAAAGGACAAGTTGTACAGTATATTTCTACTCTATATATTAGTGAGATTCATATAAAACATTAAATAAATCATCATAAATGCTTGTATAACAAATATTCTTCATACATTAAAGCATACACTAACACGTTTACTTCGGGAACAGCATGATACTTCTGTATTATAAAAATAGTACGTACAAAAGTAAGTGGAGAGATCACCTGATCCTTCCAAGGCCTTCGCAGACAGTCGTCCGGATCCGTCCAGCCCTTGCCTCGCTAAGACTCCTTCCAAATGAGTGCATACGAGATAACATATAAAGGGATGTGTATCTCAAGGAAACAAGTGTTTCCTGAAATGAACTGGGAAAGTGCAGGAGGCACGGGGAATCAGACTTGGATAGGGAACCAACAGAGTATAATAATAATAATTCTCTCTCCCTTAGGCCATACATATGAGGTCCTTTTATAGTCCCTCCAAGTAGTTTCAGCAGTTGGAAACAGTTGGCCACGGGCTGGGGTGGTTGAACTACCTGAGTAACCATCAACCCAGCGCGAAATTAGGGATTTTTATATATTTTTTAATCATTAAAAAGGCATACGCGGAAAAGTCTAGCTGTACTCGCGTATACACGCGGAAAAACACGGGCATAGTCGCGTATGAAGGATTTTCCATTGTTTTTAAGTGAATTTGTCCAAGTCTGTAGGAATGGGTGCCCATAAAGCCATGTAGCAATCATGAATCATGTCAAGGTGAGAAATGATGCTATAACAGATGCCCCCTAATATATGAGGTCCGAAGGGGTACATGATGGCCGAAATGTATTATGCACATAGAAAGAACTTCGCAAGGACAAGAGAGGACTTCACCAGATTTCAGCCTGCCAAAAACCAATGAAAGAAATCAGAGAGTCAACACATGCTGAGGCGGGCATACCCATGCTCAGTCAAAAATACATCATATATAGAAAAAGTACTGAATAGATCCAACATGTATACAACTATAACTGAACTGAAAGTACATAGTGAATCATCTGAGCAGGGCCCGGAAAGACAAGTCTGTATCAATGTCCAAGTATCACATATAGAAAGCTGAGCAAAGATAGTGCAACTGTATATCTGATCAAGTAACTGAATCTCCAAGTACCGGATCATAAGAGGCGGATCAAACGGTACAATCACGCAACTCGGGGATCAACATATAAGATGCTGCTGTGCTGAACTGCAACATATAAGGGTCGACGGCAACACTGGCAGAAACTGAGAGAACTGTCAACAGTGAACCGAGAAATGCTGATGCAACCCAAGGTCTTCACCGATCACAACGGCACAATTCTACACACTGGGAACAAATGAGCTGAAGTCGACCATGTGAGAAATCGTTGGATTACCGGGCAATGATGTTTCCCGTTAACCAACGCGAGACAACCCACCGATAATGATAATGAGTGTCGAGGTGCCCCAGTACAATCTGACAAGTGTGAATGAATGAGTTGAAGTCGAACACTTGAAAGAATCTACCAATCAGGAGGCAATAATGAATCCCCACTGTCGATAGCGAAGAGTCTGCCACTGATGACTGCAAACCCTAAGGTACTGACAAAAGACTCTAGATCTTGTTCCCAGAGCAATGAGTCGGAGTCGATGGGAAAAGATCTGTTGGAAGGAAGGCATTAAGGCATCCCACATCAGTCCAGCGCGAGTGTAACCCGCAGGCCAATATTTGGAAGGAATCGGACGAAGGAGAGTGATGGAACCAAAACCGAAGTACGTTTCCGACGTGCACAAGATGAAGCTAGCGCACGTAAGAAACCCTCTGAACCAACCAATAATGAAAGCTGACACAGAGGCGAGAAATCCACCGATAGGGTCAAATGGAAATCCAGGTACTGCACGAATCCCAAGTGTGATAATGTGTGCTGACGTCGAACACAGGGGAAACCACTCAGTCAAAGACCCATGATGATGATCAAATGCTGAGCACGAGGTCACCTATCAATGATGGAAATAGGCCCAAGGTGCGGCTCTAGGTTTGCTCTCGGAGCAATGTGTCGTAGTCGATAAGAGACAAACCCGCCGGCAAGAAGTCAATGGGGACCTTCTCAAACCAGCACGAGCAGAAGACCAAAACATCTGATGTGATACACATGATCTTGACAAGGCAGGGAAGGCGGATTTGAATAATGAGTCAAGAGACACCGCAGAATGGCCGACTCAGGCTAGACTTCCCTTGAACAAAAGCATGACTCTGTGATGACCATGGCAGTAAAAAGTGACACTGTATAAGTCTGTCTTGCAGGAGGCAAAACAAACTCTCCGTATGATTGGAAGAGATAACCAACCGGGGGAGAACTGACAAGTGAAACATGGTAAAGGCTGAACCTAGGTCAAACTAGAACCATCCCAAATGAAGGAAATATATATAAGTATATGTGCTTTGTTCAAAGGCGACAAACTGACTCTGTACTGCCATCAAAATAACGAAGATACATCCCGTTCCCGCTCTTTTTGTTATATTTAATTTTTTTGTCTTTTTCATAATAAGCCTGAAAAAGAATAAAAGAATGCTATGATACAATGGATAGAACGAGTATCGAAAAAAAACAGATGCACTAGTTCCGGGGTTTGGAACAATCCTATGCTCAATGCAAGGTGGCGAAAACTGGTCAGTGATACTCAGAGGAACGTTCCATCCATGGGTCCAAAGGTGTCAAGTCGTGATAGCTAAGTGCATGCAACGGTTAACTTGTACAGAAAGTCAAGGTCAAAAGTTGGCTTAAACATCGAGTCCAAATGAAGCCGGCTAAAGGCCAGGATAAACAAGTAGCCAATATGCAATGCAGTAATACAACTTAACGACACCGGGGAGCCTCTAGGGTATAAGCCAGAAAAATGATAAGTGATGAAGGAGAAGAATGAAGCTTCAACACGAAAGACATGGCGGGACTAAAGAGAACTCCCGAGCCTACATAAAAAGCAGCATGGGCAACAAGTGATAGCGAGGAACTAACTAGGAAGCCCATGTAAAGGAAGGCTCTACCATCAAGTCATGATTTTAAAAATCGGCGAGTGAAAATGGTATAATACTCATGACCTGATGGGATCGACCCTAAGGCAAGTGATCAGTATGGAGGCTAGAATGCAAGATGCAACGGAAAGTGATTCCCTAACCTATATGCCAGTGAAGATCATATACCTTCCATGAAGAGTCTGAACACATGGGCCAGAAACCGGGAAAAATCTCGAAAATGTCAAAATGTACCTGAAATATACCAAACTGGGCACTTCCAAGCAATCGAGTTATACAGCATAAGACAGATCGAAAAAATAAGCACAAGGAAATTTTTGCGAAAATTTTCAATACAACTGACCTCTATCCGGAAAGTGAAAGCATTTAAGGTATGGTACGATTCTGATGACATCCTTCTCCGAGAAGATTCCTGAGCTTCGACCCCCAAAAAATGCAATTTTTTAACTTATATGATTTTTTGGATTTTTTCAATATATGTGAAAAATACAAAAACAAGCTATATACAAAAGCAAAATGCCAGGCCGAAGCCTAGGCATAATACTTCTTCAAAAAGGGCCCATTTCGGGGCTCCGCCAACGGGGGAGGCAACCAAAAGATTGCCTCAACCTTAAAAGGATCTACCCCTATCCCTTCCGAAGGCACAAAGAATCCCAAAGACCGAGTGGATGTAATCGGACGAAGCTTTTGCCTAACCGGCTTAGCGTTTTCATACGTCTTGATCTCATGCTGGACAATAGATGGATCTATGCCAGGCATTTCCTCATAAGACCAAGCAAAAACATCCCTATACTCTTTAAAGAGCTCGGTATAGATTTGAACTTCTTCACGGGAACATTCAGCTCCAATGAAAACGTTCTCAATAATGTTGGGATTCCTGGAGATGTTCACCGGGATAGTCGGAGAGATCACAGCCATGTTCCCTTCAGCATAAACCTGTGCTGGTGCTAAGGGGCTCAAGACTGGGTGAACAGGTCCAGGAGAGTGAGGACTTGGAAAACTAGCTTCGACTTCGCTCAAGTCAGGTAGGAAGTAAGACCGATGATGCAAGTCATCCCACGGTCTCTCTATACCTGTCATTGCTTCCAGGATGGCCTCTTCGGATGGAAGAGTGGTATCTAGACAATCCTGGGCAGAAGAAGAAGTAAGCGTCCAAGCCGGAGCCACATCACCATCCAACTCTTCCGGCGAAAGAGGAGCTGGATCAGACTCTGCAGTGTCAACAACAGACTGATATGCAATCTCAGCTGCAGAAATCGGGAATGCCATTCCACAAACTTGCCCTTCCTCCAAAGTGGCAGTTGGGGAAGGTAAGGTCCAAGGGTTCGAAAAATAATGAGTTCGAAAGAACTCTCTTCGAAGGGGAGCCTTGGAGGATGAAATAGCATTGATAGACACCTTGGGAGGAGGAAGATCAAAAGATCCCATCAGGGAAGAATACATTCCAACTCCCAGATTCTCGATAGGTTCCTTAGTATTGTCCAACTTAGGGACAGATGAGTCAGGAGGCGCATCCAGGTCTACAGGAGGACAGTCCAGTTGATCCACCGTAACTATCCTCCCTTCGTGGGGGAAACATACTATCCGAAATAGTGAAGATGCAATGACATCCATATCATATATCCAGTTTCTCCCCAACAGAAGGTTGTAGTCCAAGGCTGCATCTACTACCTCAACCTCTATGTTAACGGTTTTGCTCCCAACACAGATGGGCAAAGCCGGGACAATACCATGGGGCCTATGAGAATGGCCATCGAATGCAGTAAGAATAGTGCTAGATGGAACAGCTTTGGGAGATCCTAGTGTCTTCCAGCATGCGAGAGACATCACGCAAGTAGAAGCACCCTCATCAGCGACCGTGCGAAAGATATTAGTCTTCCGGTACGATGATTTAATATGGAAGGCCATATGATGAGGAAGTCTCTTCTTAAAATTCTTCATATCAAAGGTAATCAGAAGAGAATTTTTCAGATCTATAGCTCCAATGGCGGTGAGCAAAGCACTGCGCTGAGCCGGACAAGACTGGAGTACCTCTAAAGCTGACATAGCACAAGGACTCTGCGCCAGATCTTCTACAATCGAGTAGTTCTGGGCAGCCCTCATGTTCGGATTAATCGTTGACCGCTTAGAGGATGCCTTCGGTATCCGAGGCATAGACTCGACGGTTGGCTTCGTGATATGAAGCGGCTCAGTAGTATCAGAAACTTCCTTAGCTTTCGAAGATTCCTCTCCGCCATAATCACGGGATCTCGTAGCGACATCCACGTGAGCACTCATCATAAAGATATTCGATGGAATTTCCCCTTCCTGAGGACCTCCAGAGGAAGCCCCAGGATTTTGATTCGCGCCAGTAATTAATTGCTGCCCTTGGGGAAAAGGGTTTGTTAGCACAGCCTGGGAACTAGAAGAACCTTGCTGAGATAACAGGCGCTGAGCATCCTGAATTTTTGGGCAAATATGCGTGAGATGGTCTCCAGCACAAAGCTTGCACGGAAACTTAACTTTCTTTTTCTCCTTTTGCCCTTCGCCAACACGCTCGTTGGTCTTATTTGCATTGCCCTTCCAATTCTTGCCCTTCTTCTTGTTATTACGTCCCTTCTTCTTCCCATCGGACTGTTGATTTCCTTTGGGTTCAAAAGATTGGACAGCATTAATGGACAAAGACTGGAAAGGTGAAGAATCAGCAGGCATAGCCTGACCAGAAGAAGCAGATTGTAAAGACAACTGCTGCAATTGAGAAAGCAGGCTGGCTGCACTACTACTGACCGATCCGACAAGTCCGTCACCATGCGGACCAGGTTTAGGTTTCGATAGATCCAATTTGGAGCGAGGAGCATTAGGCAAATACTTGTAAAGCATGCCGGACTGAGAATAGATCAACTCTAACTGCTGGGCCCTAAAGATGGCCTGCTCCTCGGAATATACCCCTGACATGGATACATCTTTTGAAATATCTGACTGAAGCGACTTCAAAAACCACTCGAGAGGGAACTCACCTGGAATATGGGCTTTGATAAGCCTCTTCCTTCTCCTCCATTCCTGAATATGATCAGAAATGTGAGTTGCCTCATCCTGCTTAAAATTAGCCAGGAGTTTGGTCCCAGCCTCATATCTGACAGGAAACTGAAAATGGTTAAGAAAAGTGACAGCCAGTTCTCCAAATGTGGCGAAACTGCCCCCAGTGAGCTCTATATACCATTTTGCGGCATTTCCAGTTAAGGTGCGTTGAAATAATCTCAATCTAATCGAGTCGTCGATCAGAGAGTTTGAAGAGCACCATAAGTGGAAAGTGGTGATGTGGTCTACCGAGTCTTCACCATTCTTACCTTCAAACTTAGGAATGTCTGAAGGAAGTTTGGTTGGAACCGGAGGCCACCCCGGACTATACCGAATCGGGTCATTAGTTAACTTCGACAAGTCTGGCAAGTTTAACGTTGCCAGAAATGGTAATCGAGGCGGAGCCTGAGAATTCCATCCTTGATGGGATGGATTTCCAACATTCTGAAAAGAATAGCTTGGATTTGATGAGGCACCAGGCTGCCAGAAAGGACCCGTAGAAAACGGAGAAGAACCTCCTCCCCACGCCGAGTTACCATAACCCAGGCTAGTTCCCCCCGCTGAAGTATTGATTGAAGAGGAAAGCCCTGGTAGGGGTTCCATGCATTAGACAGAGGATAAAAAGACTGATAAGCACTCGATGCAGGGAAAGAAGCATTCCCTGGATGACTCGCGATGAACTGATTCCCTGCCCCCGACGTTGCAAACATAGGATTCCACCCCATAAAAGCAGTCGAACTTGGCCCCTGAGCCCAAGGATTGAAACTTTGGGTCTAGGACGTAAAAGGAAACGACCCTAAAGAAGGATTGGGACTAGGAATATGCCCAGTCCCAAAGGGGAAACCCTGAAAAGAAGCTGATCCACTAGCCATGTTGGACATGGGCGTAGATCCAGCTGCACCAGCGGTAAAGGAAAAAGAGGGATTTCCAGCAATGGACATCCCTGAAACAAAGGGACCAGATTGAGAAGCATATGCTTGGGTGAACCCAGAGCCAAACATAGCAGTGCTAGAAGCACTCGAAGATAGAGCAAGAGTGCCCCCTGCCTCGACAGAAGCAGGGGTCTGAATACCCGCAGCACTCACGGAAGAAGCCGCGTTCCCATTCGTGGCCATCGAAAGATAAGAAAGATAAGGAAGATCCGGCGGTCTCTCAGACTCCGGTCCGATGTACTCTATAACAAACGGATGATTAAGAGGAAGAGGAGATGGACCTGTAGCTGCAGGCTCAGGTATATCTTCTATCTGAAAATCTTCCTCTTGAGGAAACAATACCCTCGAGGTGAGCGAAACGCTCCTCTCGGAACCGACACCGGAATCAGCTAAGAAACCTTCAGACCTTAGTGGAGGATCTCTCTCCACAGCGTCAGACTCTACAGGGTGAAAACCACCTGCTAGATCGCTCCTACGCCTTCTCGAAGAAGGCTCTGCACTCTCGGGAGATAACCCCAGGACTCTCCTCGAACGTCGAGGCGCTTGATCAGCCACTTTTACAAATTTATTATATTAGACTCAAGAAAAGTGAAAAGCTAGGCAAGCTAGGAGCAAAGAGCACTCACTAAAATCAAAACCGTGAGAAACAGCAAGCAAACAGCCTCCAAGTATTTCCGCTCCGGGTGATGAGGACCGGACACCAAAATACAGGAAAGCGAAGTATAGGACCTTCCGAAAGCAGTCTGGGATGATTAGGGCCCGGAACAACTAGCGAAGGTATCAGAAACAGTTACGCCGACCTCCTAACAACAGCCTTTGCCGGCTCAAGCACCCAAGCTTCGCAAGGGCACCCCCCAGAAGTACTGCTGGAAGTGATGCGACGTCTGCCTCAGGTACCACGGGTATTCCCCCCCGCAGTCACCTGTGTGGAACCTAGGAACAACAGCTATGGACACCAATCCGTATCAGAAGCTGGGCGGAACGGTCTTGAGGTTAGATTCAGCTAATCGGAGGGGGGTATCCCTCTTCTTAACCTTCACTTCCCCTCGCGCTTGACTCTCGGATGAGAGCTTTCCCAGTCCACTTCACGGAGTTGGATTTCGCTCAATTAGTAAACTTCTATGTCTGTTTGAGCGGCCTTGGAGAGTTAACTCTCCTCTCTCCTATTCCAAGGCCCTACAACCTCGCTAGTTGGTGATTGACACTAAATAAAACTTGCTAGTTGATTTTAGATTTAATCGCTTATTTTAAGGGCTGTTGTATTAAGTCACAAGGATATGGAGTTGAAACCAATGATGTTCTGACGCAAAAGAAATTAATAAAAACCTGACTACATGCACATGCAGTTCTTAGTCTTACGATGAAGAGCAATTTCTATGTAAGTTCTACGAGGCTAAAAATGTATTTTTCTTTTCGAATTACAAACTCACACGCACAAAAATTAAGAAGCTAATTAAATGATTCAATGCACCTAATGCAAATGACCACTAACATGTAAATTCTAAGATGCAGAAAGTCCCTTGAAACAAGGTGAAATTTCCCAAAGGGCTCCTTCAGTTTCAACTAATCTTTTGATATCCAGAAAGCTAATTCTTGCAAACAAGAACTCTTAATATAAGACACCAAAATACTCAACAAGAAAAAGAAGAAATCAAAAGACAACCTCCCTTCACAATCAAGCGGGAAACTAGAAGCAAGAAAATTCACTAAAGTCCCAAAAGATGAAGCCAAACGAAAATGAAAAAGGCAACAACAAAAACAAAAACAAGCAACAATGTTTTTTGAGTTTTTGATATGCAAAAACAAAAAGCAAAACAAATGTTTTTGGGCTTTTCAGTTTTATAAAACAAGAGCTTCAAGAAAACCAAGAACAGCTATCTCAATCCAAGCCAAAATGAGACCGAATTTGAAGCATAAACTCCAACTATGCCCCCAAACCTTATAAAACTAATGATAGCAAGATCAATAAGGGCAACGGAAGACTAAAAACTCAATCAAACAGCCAAGAGAAATAGTGCAAATTTGTTGCAACACAAAACTCCAAAGAAACAGGAAAAGATCTTCGAAAAATGCAACAAAACCCTAGCTTACGAAACTCAAGAAAACTAATCGAAAACAAAGCAAAGAACGCAATGCAAAGCACAACACAAAGACAGGAGCGAGTCAGTGAGCAAAAGCTCTCTGTTCTGGTAAAACAGAACAGCCAAGAACGCTCAGAAAGCGATCTTGGAACTCAATCCAGGAGTGCTAGCACCAACAAGAACACTTCGCCAAAAGATCAGTTTTCGGGCAAATGAAAGAGAACCAAGACTTAAAACCACTTCTGTCACACTCCAGTAAGTACAAAGACTCTGCAAACACAGGCTTCCACAGCCAGAAAAGACCAAAAACACCAGAATCTTGAAATTTCAAATTCAGCCTAGGTATACGCGACCTTGCAGCTATGCAACAGGCGTGTATACGCGTCTGTGTCGAGGGAAATCCGCGTGTACGCGGATCCTTCTACACAAACTCGCAGGTATACGCGACTGTGTGCAAGAAAAACTGCGTATACAAAGAAAGATAATGAAAAATAAAAAGTACAAGCCTGGGAAAGGTATAAAAGCTTCAAACTGACTGCAAGAAAGCAAACTGGACTGTAAAAGACAGAAGAAACTGTTGGCAACCTACCAAACAGCTGAAACAACCCAACAGGAGAATCACAAAAATGTGATCCCCAGCGGAGTCGCCAGTTCTGTTTCGGGGATTTAACAACCTAGAGGTTGGTTGGGATTCAACCTCCACAGAGCAGGGGCGTACTACTTAACAGAGACTCACACGATCATGCACAGTCATGAAAACGAAATAGAGCAGAACGAGAGGTTTACCCGTTGGTCCTACGTTTGAAGTAGATCCACGTGGAGTTCAAACTGCCTGCAACCGTCCTTCCTCTTTCACCTGAAATACAAGAAGAAACCAGCACAAAGGACAAGTTGTACAGTATATTTCTACTCTATATGTTAGCGAGATTCATATAAAACATTAAATAAATCATCATAAATGCTTGTATAACAAATATTCTTCACACATTAAAGCATACACTAACACGTTTACTTCGGGAACAGCATGATACTTCTGTATTATAAAAATAGTACGTACAAAAGTAAGTGGAGAGATCACCTAATCCTTTCAAGGCCTTCGCAGACCGTCGTCCGGATCCGTCCAGCCCTTGCCTCGCTAAGACTCCTTCCAAATGAGTGCATACGAGATAACATATAAAGGGATGTGTATCTCAAGGAAACAAGGGTTTCCTGAAATGAACTGGGAAAGTGCAGGAGGCACGGGGAATCAGACTTGGATAGGGAACCAACAGAGTATAATAATAATTCTCTCTCTCCCTTAGGCCATACATATGAGGTCTTTTTATAGTCCCTCCAAGTAGTTTCAGCAGTTGGAAACAGTTGGCCACGGGCTGGGGTGGTTGAACTACCTGAGTAACCATCAACCCAGCGCGAAATTAGGGATTTTATATATTTTTTAACCATTAAAATGGCATACGCGGAAAAGTCTAGCTGTACTCGCGTATACACGCGGAAAAACACGGGCATAGTCGCGTATGAAGGATTTTCCACTGTTTTTAAGTGAATTTGTCCAAGTCTGTAGGAATGGGTGCCCATAAAGCCATGTAGCAATCATGAATCATGTCAAGGTGAGAAATGATGCTATAACAATCCCACGTTAATGTTTTTCCATGAGCTAGAAACTAGAGAAAATGAGAAACCTTTGGACATAAGTTTTTTTTTCATACCTACTTGCAAATATCATTCTATGGGTAGTTAACATGACCCTGAAAATGTGCCTCTTTGATAGTGAAGGAACATGTTGGCCTATATACCCATCTTGGCTTATCCTTATCAAAGTGATTCCAATTCAAAGTGGTCGGCAGGGGGAGATAGGCTTCTTTATGAAGTCATGTTCTCTAATGGCTTCTCTAGGATTATGCTTACCTATAGTTGGTTGAAATATTATGATTTATATCCATCATTAAAAGTAAAATATCTCATAGGGATTCATGTTCTTTGAGTTTAGATAATTGTTGTGTGGAATCATTCCAGAAGAGATATTCCTTCCCATCCCTTACTTCCAAGAAGTCATGCTATTGAATGATGTGGTTGCCTCACCATGCAACATTCTAAATAGAGGATACCATACGTGGATGTTGCATTTTAATGAGTTGGTGGGTAGTAGAATTATTTCCATAATTTATGTTCCATATTTTCCTATAGAGATCACTACCATCATGAAGTCATCTCCATCAAGTATTTTCTCCCAATAATAAACTAATAATTTCCGGGTCTTTGAGTCCTAAATCTCCTCTAATATCAGGGAGACAAAGTTTGTCCCAAGAAACTAGAGACCATTTTTTCTCCTTAGATGTTCCCCCCCAGAGGGAGGCGCATTACAAGTTATGGATCAAGCATAAAATGATTTTAGCGTATGCTAAAGCTAATAATAGATAGTTAGGAAGAGGTTGGAGAATTGATTTAAGGAGCACCAGGTGGCTTGCAATATTAAGAGAATGGAACATCAAACTAGCCAGTATTTTGTCCATATTTTGAAGAAAATCAAACCAAGGTATTACTTTGACAGAGTTGTCAACAAGAGGATCCCCAATGTATTAACTAGTAGAGAGATTTGCTTGTATTCTAACATGCAAGATATGTGACCTTGAACTACTAGAGGGGTGTGGAAGAAGAAAACTCAAGACATTGTTTGATTTATTGAAGTGTTAGATGTTTCCATGAAGTCACCTAGGACTTGGAAAAAGGCAAAGGATCCTTGAAAAAAAGGAGCTCCCATTAACATGGTGTCATTGATGAATTATTGATTTGAAACTAGAATATCCTCTTCATAATTTTTGATACCTTTGATCTTCCCTTATGGGATCACTACTTTGAGTGCTCTTCCTAGGTCTTAAATAGCTATGAAAAAGAGGAAGGGGGAGAGGGGGTATCATTGTTGAATTCCTCATGAGGGGGAAAATGTGGTCGGCATGAGTCTAATAAGGATGGAAAATAACACCAATGGTAACAATTCACTTATCCATCTTGTCCAAGATTAAAAAAAGCCAAAAACTATCAGAAGGTATTTAATGAAGGACCAATTAAGCTTGTCAAAGTATTTATACGTATCCAATATGATAAGCATTCCCAATTTTACATAATTATTTAGAGATTTAATGACTACATGAGCTACCAAAATGACATCTAGGATTTACTGTCCCTCCACATATTTGGTTTACTATAGGGAGATGATGTTTGGGAGGATAGAGTTGAGACAATTAGCAATGATTTTGGTTATAATCTTGTAAAGAATGTTGCAAAGTGAAATTGGATTGAAGTTTCTTGAGTCTTTAACTTTTTTGACTTTGGGGGCCAGAGTCATAACTGTAGCATTAAGTGCTAGTAGGAAAATAACCGAATTGTGTGATTCTTCCACCCACTATAGGAGTTTTTCCTATAAAAGTGGCCAAAAAGCTTTGAAAAGTAAGATGTAAAGCCATTAGGGCTTGGAATTTTTTTTAAGCATCTCCATGATTTCCAACAACACTTTGGCCAAAGTGATGTCCCTCATTAATGCTTCATTTTACTCAAGGGATGCAAAAGGAGGGAAGTGCCTTGTGGCATTCCTATTTGTTGTTGATATGTCAGGATGAGTTTCTGGGATATGAGATCTATAATAATGGGTTAAATATGCTTCAATATCTTGGTGATCAAATATTTTCCTACCTTTTGCATCCTTAATAGAAGAGATAAGGTTGTCATGTTGGTGTTGTATCATTGATTTGTCAAATAATTTTGTATTCTTTCCCCCTCATGTAGCTATTTGACTCTCAATTTTTTTCCTTTAAAGGATTTCCTCTTGGTTCCTTCACTCTTCCATTTGTGTGAGGATATTGGATTCTATAGTAACAAGTGAATCTGAATGCCCTTAATTATTTTTTGTTGAAACTAAATGATTTATTCTTCTAAATATTGTTTGGCTTGAAAAATGTTATTGAATTCCTCTCAATTACCTTTCTTTAGTATATAATTGATGTGTTCTATATTTTTTTTGAAATCAAACATAGCTAAAATGAAAAAGTGGCTTATATCGTTTCACTAGTCACAAATTTTATTGTGGAAGGTTGTATGCATAAGATATAAGCTTTTAAAATTGAATGCTCAATTCTTGGAGTTGGCTTCAAATGCTCAGATCTAGGCAAATGGGCTAGTGGGTAGATCCTCAATAGTGAAATATGTCGTGAATATGTCTTTCTTTAATAAGGATTTCAAGAATAAAAACTTGTCCATATTGGAGGTAATTTGATGGGTGTCACCCTACAAATTTTTCCATGTGAAGATGCCATTGATTGTGTCTAGGTTCACTAAACTCAGTTGCATCTTCATATTCATGAAGTAATCCACATCTATCTCTATACATGAAATTATACCTTGTTTTTCCTTTAAGGACTTAATTAGATTGAAATCACCCCAATAATCCATGGGGTGTATGATGTGAGGAGATTTATATTGCATAGGGATTTGAGGAAGTCTAGATTTTCCCATGTGGTAAGAGGCCCATAAACATTGGATATGAAACCCACTTCTGTTGAACCCGTTGGATGAAATTTGAGCGGTAATATTCATGGATAAGTGAATAGATTTATAATGTTAACTTATTTGAGGTTCTAGAGAAGATCAATAATCCTAGCTTTCCCACGAGCATCCAAAGTTGTAGATTGAAAATGAATCAAACAATGAGAAGCTATCATTGAAACCTTTTCACTGGTGCATTTGATTTCTCGAATAATCATAATTGTTGGTTGTTCCTTGTGGAAACTATTTCTAAGAATACTTTTCTTGCCTTTGCAGTTGAGGCTTATGATATTATAGGAGATTATCCTCCTTGAGAATTGGATGGGTTGGAGGAGAATGCATCCATAATAAGGGTTATTCTTCTTGAGTTAACTAATATTTTCCCCAACTCCTACAAGAATTGGTTTTTTCTTCTTCTTCCTCTTTTATTGTTGATCCAGGTGGATCGTACAGGTCCAAGTACAAGTGGCTTAAGTACAAAGGCTAAAAAATAAAAGTGTATGGAATGTGGAAAATTTAATGTCAAGTTGAATATCTCGTATTTTTGATTCCAACAGCGCAGGCGACACTCAATTCCGAGTCCGAGGTGTTAGGAGCAGTCAAATTTCGAGGGTTGACTTGGTGACTTCGCAGCTTAAGGAGGCAACAAATTTGCTAGAACCCGGTCACTGGCTTCCGAGCGAATTTATGGGTCCCTTAATTTGACTCCTTCAGTCAAATTTCTAAAGATTTAAAAAAAAGAGGTTTGTTTTATAAGAACAATATATATATATATATATATATATATATATATATATATATATAAGGGTCGACGAGTGGCCAAACATCGCCGACCCCTTCGCACATCATAACAAAAAATATGTTAAATGGGGCTAACGGTCATGACCCTGCCGGAACCCTCACCCACATTCCCCGGCCATATTAACGGCCATACCATATATGTAATATGGGTAGGCGGGGGTGTTAACCCATTGCCCAACCCACAACCCTTTACACCATAATATATTACGGTGCCGACGGAAATGGTGGGGTGGGCCGCCCAATGTGGGCTCGACCCCCTAACTACCCTCCTTATATTAAATACAAGGAGTATAAAAAATCCTATCACGGTTTATTTAAAAACTAATTAGACTTAATAAAGGAGGGGGCGGGGTTTGACCGCCCAACCCCCTCCCTCATAATTTGGATCCTAGCCACTAAGCCAAGCAGAATTCCTTGGGGAGTCTGCCCAACTCAATATATTTAAACCCTTCATTCATAAGTGCGCCCAGAAAACCAGGAACAAGCATGGAAATTGAGATAGTGGAACCAGGAGCACTGTGTAGGAGGGGGGAAGAACCATGATCCGAGCCATTTTCCAGAGGGTCCATATTTTCACTTTGTCAGATTCAGGAAAAATTTATATGGATTTTTCACCTCTCGATGCCAAGAATCCAACGGTGCTATCCATTTCTTCAACAGGGGTCTTCAATTTTTGGGCACTTTCAGCTATGGAGGTATAAGGGTGTAATTTCTCATTTTATACTTGTACTTTCATTTTTTGCCACTTAATGAAAGAGGGCCTCCCCACTATTTGAGAAGGGCTCGAAGACGTAGTCCCTCCTGGGCGAACTCTGATATCAATTCTGTGTCTTCTTGCATGATGTTATTTTCTTCTCTCTTCTTATGTTTATGCCTTTAAATTTTCTTGTTTAAAGCTGCAATATTCACATGTAATTATTTAACACATCTCAAGCAAAATATTCTTGGATAAAGTGGTATCAGAGCAGCTGTTTGTAGTTGTGAATTACATGCTTGTATGCTAACTATAAACAGGCTACGAAGAGGCGAAGGGACACTGCAATATTTATATCCCGAAGCGGGACGTGCACATTAGAGAAGAAACATTGATGACGATGTTCGAAATGAGGAAGAGCACAACTTCCGCAAAACCTTATACACCATGGGAGACCGGGTCGAGAAATTGTTCTCTAGACTTGAGAAACTAGAGAAATCAGGGGAGAATGCTTTATAAGGACAAGGTTCAGGGCATGGAGATAATGAAGGAGATCCACCTCCTTCTCCTCCGACAAGTGAAAGTTTTTCCTCCTCTTCTCACCATCATCATAGGAATTTAGGAAATGCATATAATAAACCTTTCTTTAAGTTATATTTCCAATTTTATCTACCCATGTATAATGGTGAAAGTAAGGTAGAGAAACTTAACAACTGGATTAGGAAGCTTGAACTCTACTGCAGGATTCAACAGATTGTGGAGGACGAGGCAAAGATCCAGTTGGCTTCTCTTCGATTGAATGGCACCGCTCTCATCTGGTGCGAGAGAAAAATTCAAGGCAACAATAATTTGGGTAACCTTCTTTCCTCATGGTCAAATTTTATTGCTGCACTTAAAGATCAATTATATCCCCTGGGTTATAAGCAAAAATCATTAATGGAGTGGCAGTACCTAAGGCAAGGTAAAGGAAAAAATGTGCAAAGCTTTACCGAGGAATTTAGAAAACAAGCACTAAGCTTGGGAATTTCATTAGATTCACCTGAAGTTGTAACTAAGTACATTGGGTCATTACATAGTTACATTAGACATTCATTGTTAATGTTTGAACCTACTACTATTGACTCGACTAGTGTAAATGCCATTCATCTTGAAAACAGGGGCAAAAATGACAAGGATGATCATTAAAAGAAGCCACCTTTCAAACCTTCAAATGGAAAATTCAAAGGGAAAGGAAAGGGAAAGGAAAATAAGATGGCATGAATGAAGAAGGATGAAGGAGAAAAGCCTTATTGCACTCACTGCAAAAAGGAAGGTCATGACGACGATCATTGTTGGAAGCTGTACCCAGAAAAGAAGCCAAAGAGATATGATGGAAAGGGTAAGCAAAAGACGGTAGCAATTGTGAAACAAGACCTTGGATCCGACTCTGGTGATGAGGCATTGATCACATCAACAAGCACAAAAGGTACCCATTATCTTCATGTTAAGTTTGAATCGCATGAAAGCACTAGTTTAACAGATGAGCCTCTTCCTAATGAACAAAAGAGAATTGAGTTGTTTCATATTAGAGTTGTCATAAATCATACAAAAGTAGAAACTCTATTTGATTCAGGCTCTCAAGAAAATTTAATCTCAGAATCCTTGGTTAAAAATTTAGGCTTAGAAGTTAAGCCTCATCGAAAACCTTATCCGCTTGGATGGATACATGAAAAAGTAAAACTAAATGTAACCAAGCAATCTAAGGTTAAATTTGTAATTGCTTCTAAACTGGTGGATGAAGTAGAACTCGAAGTCATACCATTGGATATATGTGGTATTGTGTTAGGGAGTCCCCATCTTTATGACTAAAAAGAAGTTTTCTTTCGACATGAAAATATATACCAAATCACAAAAGATGGGGTAGAGTATATTGTAAGAGCTCATCAAACCAAGGTCAGTGCCAATCTTGTAAATGCAGGACAGATGAAGATATTGGTGAATTCCAGCAAGGGGTGTTTGCTCATGGTTGTGAGAGAAAATATGCAAAAAAAATTGATGCTTTTCGGGGATGTGATCTGGATCATAAACAAGAATTATGTGATTTTATTTCTAATTATGATTATTTGTTTCAGGAACCCAGAGGATTTCCTTTGAAATGAGAAAATCAACATGAGATCCATTTGCAACATGATGTTCCATTTCCAAACATTGGTATGTACAGGATGGCATCTATCGAGATGGAGGATATCAAAAAGCAGGTTTAGGAATTGTTGAAAGAAGGGGTCATTCAACCAAGTACTTCTCCTTGCGGCTCGCCGATCATGTTAGTACCCAAGAAAGATGGCACATGGAGGATGTGTGTGGATTATCGGGCACTAAAAAAAATAACGGGGAAAAATCGATACACTCTCCCTCGCATTGATGATTTGTTAGATCAATTAAATAATGATATCTATTTCACCAAATTGGATTTGCGTAGTGGTTATCACCAAGTTAGAATTGCAGAGTAGGACATGTGGAAAACCGCCTTCAAGACCAAACAGGGGTTGTTCGAATGGATGGTGATTCCATTCGGACTGTGCAATGCTACAGGCACATTCATGAGGGTCATGAATGATATTTTTAAGTCTTTCATTGATGAATTTTTCCTTGTGTATTTAGATGATATTCTTGTCTTTAGTAGGAATTGGGATGAACATGTATGCCATGTAAAGAAAGTGCTTGATGTATTAAAGAGGGAAGAATTGTATGTAAAATTGTCTCAGTGTGAGTTCGGGAAAACCTCTTTGGTTTACCTTGGTCATATTGTCGGTAATGGTCAATTGAAAATAGACCCCACCAAAGTTGAGGTTAATTTAAAATGGCCTAAGCCTACCAATGTAATAGAGGTCTGTAGTTTTCTAAGTGCAGTACAATACTGGAAGAGGTTCATTTCCAACTTCTATGTTATTGCATCACCCTTACACACACTTACAAGTATAAAACAAGATTTTCAGTGGGGAGGAAAGCAGTAGAAGTCCTTCGAAGCACTGAAAGAGAAAATCAGCACCGCACCAGTCCTGGCTTTACCCGATCTCCAGCAGCCCTTTGAGATCGAAACCGATGCCAGTGGGTATGCCATGGGAACCGTACTGTTGCAGAAGAAGAAGCTAATATGTTACCATTCGGAGAAGTTCTCCTAGGCTATCATCAATTACCCCTCTTATGACAAGGAACTGTATGCCTTGGTCCAAAGTGTGAAAAAATGGAAACTCTCCCTGATTGGAAAGGAAACCATTATCCATACGGATCACCAACCCTTGCAATACCTTTAGTCATAGACTAAGCTAAAATAGTCTCGTCATTTCAGGTGGATGGGGTTTCTACAATAGTTTCATCTAGTAATAAAGTATAAGAAGGGCACTAGTAACAAAGTAGCAAATATACTCTCTCGCCCTCCTATTGCTGCTTCTATTATTTTGCACAATGCTTTGTTGTCTTTTGAAAGCTACGCTGAACAATATGCTAACGATGATGACTTTAAAGCAATATATGAAAAACTAACTCATGGTTCACAGGTGGAAAACTATCACTTGCAGGGGAAGCTGTTGTATCACCTTGGAAAATTGTGCATACCCACAACAAAAAGGGTACATGTAATTCGAGAGGCGCATACCTCTTTTGTGTTTGGTCACTTTGGTGTCGAAAAAACCTTATGTCATTTGCAAAGGTTTTGCTTTTGGCCCTATTTGAAAAAAATTGTAACCCATTTTGTAAAGGGATGTGTGATGTGTTATGTTTCAAATCCCTCTAATAGAAAACTTGGGCTCTACACACCACTCCCTATTCCGGGTCGTCTATGGGAAAGTGTGTTGATGGACTTTGTAGGAGGTTTGCCTATGTCTAGAAAGGGTCATGACTATTTGTATGTTGTCGTAGACTGCTTTGGTAAAATGTGCATATTAATGCCTTGTAAAAAGCAGGTCACTACTGAGCAGACTGCTTATATTTTCTTTCAATATGTTTGGGTCCACTTTGGATTATCCACATCGATTGTGTCAGATCGAGACTCTCGCTTCCTTGGAGAGTTTTGGACCAGCTTGTGGCGTATGATGGACACCAAGTTGAAGAGAAGTACGTCATTCCATCCACAAAATGATGGACAAACAGAGGTCATCAACCATACCGTGGTACACTTGTTGCGGGGCTATTGCAGCAAACATCCCAAGTTGTGGGATGAGCATCTTCCATATTTACAACATGCCTACAACTGAGCAATGCATTCCTCTACGCAACGTTCACCATTTGAGAAATGTTTTGGTTACTTACCAAAGGACCCTTTTGACATGATCTATGGAAAGGATGAAGATGCCATTGGACGTGATGACAGGGACAAAGCACATTGGTTCATCCAACGGATACAGACCATTCACCAAGCAGTGCAAGAGCAGTTGGAAAAGAGTCAGGCCCGACATAAGGCCTGACATGATAAGCACCGATTCGACCATCAATTTCAAGTTGGTGACAAGGTGTGGTTCCATATCAGCAAGGATCAAATGAAGGGGGAAGGCAAGAAATCACGACCAATCCGGTATGGTCCATTTATCATATTGGAGAAGATTGGGAATAATGCTTTCCGATACGATTTTCCTGTCTACATGTAGATGTACTCGGTCATGAATGCTGAAAATATAAAGATTTATGAACCACCATTGATTATGGACATCGAGGAGGTAGGATCAGTTCCTACAGTGGATGACTTTGCACCAGAGTATCTCAATGAATTTCCAGAAGACATCATTCTCGATCGAAGAACCAGGACTTCATGATGAGGAGATGTGGAATATCTTCGTGTTGGTTTCACATGGATGCACCCAAGTAAGGCTAAATGGCTTGAAAAGGAGAAGGTGAGGTGGAAATTCCCTCACTTGCATGTTGATTGATAAGAATTTTGGGGTCCAAAAGCTCTTTAGTGGGGAGGAATGATCTCGATGGATCATGCAGGTCCAAGTACAAGTGGCTTAAGTACAAAGGCTCAAAAATCAAAGTGTCTATACTGTGGCAAACTTAATGTCAAGTTGAAGATATCATCTTTCTGATTCCAACAACGCATACGACACTCAATTCTGAGTCCGTATGGAGGAATTAGGAGCAGTCAAAGTTCGAGGGTTGACTTGGTGACTTGGTAGCTTAAGGAGGCAACAAATTTGCTAGAACCAAGCCATTGGATTCTGGCAAACTCCGACCAGGTTCCGGGCGAATTTGTGGGTCCCTTAATTTGACTCCTTCAGTCAAATTTTTGAAGATTTAAAAATATGCGAATTGTTTTATAAGAACAAAAAATATATAAAAAAAAGGGTCGACGAGTGGCCAAACCCCGCCGACCCCTCCGCACATCATAACAAAAAATATGTTAAATGGGGCCGGCCGCCATGATCCCGTCGGACCCCTCACCAATATTCCCCAACCATATTAATGGCCATACCATATATGTAATATGGGTAGGTGGGGGTGTTAACCAACTACCCAACCCACAACCCTTTACACCATAATATATTACGGCGCCGACGGAAATGGTGGGGTGGGCCGCCCAATGTGGGCCCGGCCCCCCGAATACCCTCCTTATGTTAAATACGACGGGCATACAAAATCTTGTCACGATTTATTTAAAAACAAATTTGACTTAAAAAAGGAGGGGGCGGGGTTTGACCACCCGACCCCCTCCCTCATAATTTGGATCCTAACCACTAAGCCAAGCGGACTTCCGTGGGGAGTCCGCCCAACTCAATATATTTAAACCCTCCATTCCTAAGTGCGCCCAGGCACCTAGGAGCAGACACAGAAATTGATATAATGGAACCAGGAGCACTATGCAGGAGGGGGGCGGAAGCATGATCTGAGCCATTTTCTAGAGGGTCCAGATTTTCACTTTGTCAGATTCAGACAAATTTTATATGGATTCTGCACCTCTCGATGCCACGAATCCAATGACGCTGTCCATTTCTTCATCAGAGGTCTTCAATTTCGGGCACGTTCAGCTATGGAGGTATAAGGGTGTAATTTTTCATTTGATACTTGTAATTTCATTTTTTGCCACTTAATGAAAGAGGGCCTCCCCACTATTTGAGCAGGGCCCGGAGACGTAGTCCCTCCTAGACGAACTCCAATATCAATTCTATGTCTTCTTACATGATGTTATTTTCTTCTCTCTTCTTATGTTTATGCCTTTAAATTTTCTTGTTTAAAGCTGCAATTTTCATATGTAATTTTTTAACACATCTCAAGCAAAAGATTCTAGGATCATTTTTCCTCTTTTGAGGTTTTAGGAAGACCTTTAAAAGAATGAGATTGCGAACCTAGATGAGGAGTAATTTTATTTGTACTCAAAGGTTCCACGGATGATTGAGACTTAGATTAGAGAAGTGCCTCATGAAGGATATGACCTTTTTGTTCTAGTATAGATTAAGGGCATTTCTGTTTCCATACCTTCACTATTCCAGGAAGATCTAATGCATCAAGTTTCATGTCTTTTGTTTCTTCTTACTCATTAATGTCCCCTCAATCTATCATAATTAATTCAATTGTTTCCTTTCATGAATATTTTTGCAAAGACTCTTTTAGGGGATCGAAAATCAAAATTTGGTTGCAGATGTTTTGGAAAATTCATCTACTTAGAGGATTGAGCCATCTCCGTTAGAATAAATGGAAAGGACTCTTCGAGAGAGGCCAGGGTTCAAAATTATTATGGGATTTGAGGCCTTTGTTTGAGGTTAAGGGAGGCTAGGATTTGGGATTGTGACGTCTAGAGGGAGGATTTTGGATACCTTCAAAGTATTTTAGGGGAGAAGAGCTAGGAGTGAGGGGCACAAGTTTAAAAGGTAAATATTTGAGGGGATGACCATATTCATGACATTTTATACATCTAAAAGGATTGTGTTCATCATTGAGGGACTACATCCGCATAGTGTCATGATAAGATATGCCAATAAATGCAAGTAGATGCTGATAAATGTTTATATAAACACACATTCAAGCATAAAAGGTATATCTACCTTATTTGGTGGCTTAAGAGATTTTTCCAAAGTGGAAAAGAGCATTGCTTATACCTTACAAGGTTTCTTCATCCCAAAATTCCATTGGGATGGAAATAATTTAGATCCAAATTGGTGTGGCCAAGAAATCCTTCTTGTTTGAGATGAATCTTTTTGTCCAAAAATGAAGATATATACCTGAGAAGCAAAAGAGGTAGGGCCCATTTTTAAAAAATCTAGTTTTTTCTTCTAGATTAACAAAAATAATTATGAAGAAGCTTTTTGCTCCTAGTTCTAAGTCAACTTGGCCTTTTAGTTTCCATTTGTTCTACATCTATCGAATGAGGGCCATTTTGGTAGGCCATATCCCCAAAAATGTGGAGACTAAGCACGATCTTGCATAAATTGAATGTTTTCTCCTATGTGGTTGGGTTTTACTTCATATTTCAAATACAATGCTACTTTTGACAAACAACAACTTGGGTTCCTACATTGAGAAATGAAATTCAACAACAGATCTATAAAATGGACTTGACCTTCACCATCAACATAAGTGTTGTTTTCAAGGTTTAATTGGAGGGTTAGGTTTGTTGTAGAATTAAAACCCAAGGAATGTTGGGATGGGACAATTGTGTGCTGATCTTTCGTGCCCACGTTATAGTAGAAGGGAGTAAAACTCCCTAGTGCAGTTCACACCATGGTGTTGCAAAATGAAGAAACCGTAAGTCGATCTTGGATTAGAAGATAACTACTCAATTATTATTTACTATATATATGGACTATATGAATTCAACGTAAATAATGCTATGTTTACGCTCTATGTAATTAATGATTTGTTTAAAAATATTATCTTTAAAATTCAATACATCTTTTTACTTGTATATTTTATGGTGTAGAATAATAAGGAGCTTTTTAGAAATCGTTTAGAACCTTTTTTTTAAAATTCTATATTTATTTTTACTTGTATATTTATAGTATAATAAGGAGAATTTTTTTTTTTTTTGAAATAACATTGTTTAAAAGTTTAAATTACAATTTTGAATTGCTTTTGAAATACTCAAAATATATGTAAACTCAATAATTTTAAATTATGATTTTTTCAATTTTTATTAAATTTAATTTAAAATTATAATTTTGTCATTTTCTAACTATAAAATTCTTATAAAAACATCTACCCAAAAAAATTCAAAAAATAACTTTGTTAAAACTTAAATAAGTTCAGTTATTAAAATATAATTTCCTGAAAAAATCTATATTATATATATATATATAAACCGCCTCAATACTTTATTGTTTTTTTTTTTTTTCTAAATTATGCTAATTCTATTATGGAAACATACTGTTACAAAACTGCCTCAGTTCAGCTGTGGGAGCCTGAAACTGGGCTTAATGTCCATGCTCTACCAAAATGACGAACTACCCAGAGTGGGAAACCAGTTCGTTTAAGAGAAGTTGCATCGCCCTTGAGAGGGAAACCAGCGTATAGTCCATTACATTCATCATAAGAAAGCCAAAAAGAGATGGCAATAGCATGCAACTTCTGCTGCTATAGACAACGAAAAAAAACAGTATATCTTGCAAAATAGTGGAAAGTAGGTACCATATTGAACCAAGGCAAACCAGAGTTACTGCGCGTGGGTTGGAGAAGGCGGCTCCTCCTCAATGCGACACTAGTATTGCTCCTCTGAATCTTCTGCAGCAACGCTCTGATCTCCATCTTTGCCTAAGATATTTGTGTCCACCTGCATTGAGAGATGACCCAGGTCGGGAGAAGTAATAGTACGGGGATCAACCGAACGAACTGATGAAGTTGCAGCGGGGGCAGGGCGAAGACCAAGAGGATAGGGCAGTGGTCCAGATAAAGGAGGAGGATGGAGAGTCGACTCTTCTCGCAGGGTGACTGTAATGTAAGCAGTGAAAGTGGGGCGATTGTAGGAACAATCAAAGCGGAGCTCCGCCCTCTATGAGGTTTGCCTCAGAATATGACTTCTTGAAGGATGGGGTACAGGGGAAACGGGAGTCGATGAAACACCATAAGGTTGAGAAGAGGGTTGATTGTTGTGGGCAGAGCCAGGAGGGCTGTCATGGCCCCTTTGCCGCCTTTCAACATCCTCAGAAGGGATATCATCGCCGAGACTGGATGAGGGACGCGTGCTTGCAGGCCTGCCACGAGTTGCACCTCGGCGACACCTCATTCAGTGTCCGAGCCTAGGCATGGCGGGCGTAGCAACCTGAATTGGCCCAAGACAAGGAGAACAAGTCTGGACAGGAGCGAAACCACAGTGAAAGCCAAGAGGAACCTGCAAATTGGAGTTGGAGTGACAGAAAGCACTATGAGAAAAATGAAAATCAGGCGTAGTTTCAAAACAGCTGAATAGAGAGTAGCGACGCCTTGTCTGTGTGCGGACGCTGGGCTCTGCACAATCAACAGGGCATGCACTGCAAACAAGATGCAAAGAGCGGCGGACAGAGCAAGAGTGTTCTGGAGAGCCCGAGACAGAAGCCATTATGAAACCACTGGGCGAGCCGAGGATGAAAGAGTGCCGGCGTTGGAGAGTTAATGCTCTGAGGGCAGGCGGATTGATGTCAAAATTAATGGAGCCGCTGGGGGCCATATGGCCATCCCATGCGAGTCTCCTTGGGAGCTGCCCAGGGACGGATGTCCCGTCATACCAATTAATCACCCGCATCCGGAGTTCAATACTTTATTGTTAAAACAACTGATATATTTTTATTGTTAAAACTTCAATTAATTTAATAATTAAAAATATATACAACGATGGGGTGAACGAGCAAGGAGAAATTAACGAAGGGGGAGGGAAGTTGATACTCCCAAAAAAATGTTCTAACATTTCATAATGATCAATAATGCCAAGTGTTGTCAAGGGTGACGGCCACGAAACTTCAAGCGACTAGCAAAGCTTAAATTTTGGATGGGGGTTTTCCTCCGGCTGTTGGTCTACCTGATTATGGGAGTGTTGGAGGGTGGCAGAATCGATTTCGGAAAATACCTATTTCCACAAAGAGGGAAATTTTTTTGGCGTTGTAGCTACAAATTCGCTATAAATTCATTTTGATAGCAGTTTTTTTATTTTTGCAGAAATCTGGTAATTTTTTTTCCAAAAAATTAGATAACTGGAGTGTTCGAATTTATTTATTTATTTATTTATTATTATTATTATTATGGTGGAAATGGATTCAGCACCATCAGGAATCCTTGGTACCATCAAGAACCCTTGGCTCACCCAAAATCTTGAAGTTTGACAGCTGTAACCCAAACGCAGTTTGTCATAATTTTACTGGAATTTCCATTATTTTCCAAGTCAAGTTATGGGTTTTTATTTTTTTAATAAAATTTAAATTAATAATTTAATAAAACTAGATTTTACATAAATTAGTTCAATGAATAATTTTTTTTTGTAAAATACATAAACATTAAATGTTTTGGTACATAAGCATTAAATTTTTATTTTTAATAAATTTTATATCATAAAATTAAACTTCACACAAACCAATTAATTTATATTATATGGATAAAAAAACAATATAAAAGAAAGAAAATAACTATTTATATATTTAAATATTACATTTTTGTGTTACTATGCTCTCCAACAAAGTATGATAGAAATGTTGTAATGTCATGTTTAACTTTTTGACTATATCAAATTACACAAAATTAAAAATAAAAGTAAACTAAATAAAAATATTGACATAATGTAATGAACATTTTAACTAGGTCAAAATACAATAAAAAATAATAAAATAAAATAAAATAATAATAAACTATAAATACAACCCATGGTATTGACCCATCGTATTCATGTGGAATGTAGTATATTTAAAGGGGGGAATTAAGATTGCCTAAATAAATAATTCTAGATCTACCAAGAGGCAAGAGGAATCAAATGTCTTGATATGCAAACATCTTTCCTCTTTGAAAACAACTCTCCTAGGTGCCAATGTGTCCATGTTTGAGCCATTGGATCATAGATGATTGAAATGTTTTAGGCCATTAGATCCACACGTAAATAGTTTTATATACGTTTTTTATAATGTTAGTTTTTTTTTTCTTTTTAATAAGTTACATTAAATTTAGGTTTTGGTGACTTTTTAGTTAAAATGTTGTTATTAAAAATTTGTTAGATTTTAATTTCAATTTTTTTAATAACATTTAAATTAATAACTTAATAAAACTAGATTTTACATAAATTAGTTTAATGAATAATTTTTTTTGTAAAATATTAAACACTAAATTTTTGGGTACATAAGCATTAAATTTTTATTTTCAATAAAATTTATATCATAAAATTAAACTCCACACAAACCAATTAATTTATATTACATGGATAAAAAAAATATAAAAAAAAGTAAAACAAAAGTAAATTAATTGGGGGAATCTTAATTCCCCCTTTAAATAAACTACATTCCACATGAATACCATGGGTCAATACTATGGGTTGTATTTATAGTTTATTATTATTTTATTGTATTAATTTTTTTTTTTTTTATTGTATTTTGAACTAGTTAAAATGTTCATTACGTTATGTCAAACTTTTTATTTAATTTACATTTATTTTTAATTATGTGTAATTTGACATAGTCAAAATGTTAAACATGACATTACAATATTTCTATCATACTTTGTTGGAGAGCATAGTAACACAAAAATGTAATATTTAAATATATAAATAGGTATTTTCCTTTTTTTATATTGTTTTTTTATCCATGTAATATAGATTAATTGGTTTGTGTGGAGTTTAATTTTATGCTATAAATTTTATTGAAAATAAAAATTTAATGCTTATGTACCAAAAGATTTAATGTTTATGTATTTTACAGAAAAAAAATTATTCATTGAACTAATTTATGTAAAATATAGTTTTATTAAGTTATTAATTTAAATTTTATTAAAAAGATTGAGGTTAAAATCTAACAAATTTGTAATAACAACATTTTAACTTAAAAGTCACCAAAACCTAAATTCAATGTAACTTATTAAAAGGAAAAAAAACTAACATTATAAAAAACATATATAAAACTATTTAATTGTGGATCTAATGGCCTAAAACATTTGAATTGTCTAACATTTGATCCAATGGCTCAAACATGGAAAAGTGGCAGCTAGGGGAGTTGTTTTCAAATAGTGACGCCTTACGGCGTAACTAGCAATTGCACTACATGTTGCAAAGGAAACACCTTAAGGTTGTGGTATATGAAAGAATAACATATAAGAAAGAAAAGGTAGTAGGAAAGGTTGTGGTATAGGAAAGAATAACATATAAGAAAGAAGAGGTAGTAGGAACTTTCTCGGCTCCAACTGATCCTCCAGAATTTAGGGTGGAGAATTATGTTTATTGGACCTCAAATCAAAATATCCATATTGAGTAATTGATGTGGAACAACTTCTTTGTTATTAATTGCATGTAAGATGTGTTTTTTCATAATAGATGAGACATTTTGGCCAGAGTAGTCAAGACCTCTATATGACGAAATTTGCATGTTTATTTTTTTTGCATGAATGATGCAGTTGGTTTTTATGACCAAGTTGAGCAAACTTCACCGTTACACGAAATTATTTTCTTCTATTTTATTCTATTATGTTCGCAATGTTGAATTCCTCTAATACTACTCTTAGAACTCTCACTCTTCTCTACAACTAGAATTATATAATGGAATAAAAACTTATCACTATGACATGTTTTACTTCATAAGAGACTACTAAGAAGGTTAAGCATGGTAAATCCACCTTCACCTGTCATTTGAACATAGAGCATAGAGTTATCTTAATCGTCAATTTTATGGATAAGAGACATTTGGGCCATTTTTAACCCTTGGGGATGATTAATTAATCTTAGTCAGATAATTTATATAAATTATCTACAATAATATTTCCATAATTCCTCTTTGAATGACCAATATTCCTTTTCTTTGGAACTTTTCATGTTACTTAGAATAATAACATCATGAAAACCCAAAAGTAAGAAGAAAAAATCACCTCATAATCAAGAAATTTAGTGACTTCTTTAAAGATCATAATTCAAGACTTTAATGCCTTTTAAAGATCATTTATTTTCCCATCAAATAAAAAGAAACAATCAAATTTTTTAGTGACAAGAATGGGAACAAATTTTAAATGTAATAACTCCGTTCCCTAATGATAGTACATTTTTGTTGTTTTGAAATGAAAATATTTTCCAGACCTTTTAAATAATAGATTCCTCCCCAAGTGATTGTTGTAAGGTTGGAAGGGATACAAACAATTTTTACAGACCCCTTTAAAGGTAAATTTAGTGTTATTTAAGAAATGAGAATAATGAACATTCATCATTATTGCTCAAGATAAATCATGTCCTCTGAAAATAATTTAAATTTTTTAAAAAATCACATATTTAAAAAAAAATCATTATTAATTTAATTATTTATATATTAAGAAATAATACTCATGAATTATAAAACAATTTAACATAAATAATATATAACAAAAAAAACCATGTATTTTTGGAATAATAAAATAGTTGTAACAAAAATAATATAGAACAAAAAAAACTATGTATATTTGGATGTATGAAAATTTAGATACATTTTATTAAGTAAAATTTTAAAAGAATAATGGTTATACACATTCAAAAATAATTTTATTAAATAATTAGTTTAGATCCAAAGTTAAGATTGATTTAGTCCATCTTAGTCCCCCCTATAAAGAAACTACTTTCCACATGAATACCATGGGTCAATATCATGGTTGTAGTTATAGTTTATCATTATTTTATTTTATTATTTTTATTTTTATTGTATTTTTACCTAGTTAAAATGTTCATTACATTATGTCAACCTTTTTATTTAATTTAACAAATTTTAAATGTAATAACTCCCTTCCCTAATGATAGTACATTTTTGTTGTTTTGAAATGAAAATATTTTCCCGACCTTTTAAATAATAGATTCCTCCCCAATTGATCGTTTTAGGTCTTGTTGTAAGGTTGGAAGGGATACGAATTATAAAACAGTTTTAACATAAATAATATATAAAAAAAACCATGTATTTTTGAAATAATAAAATAGTTGTAACAAAAATAATATAGAACAAAAAAAACTATGTATATTTGGATGTATGAAAATTTAGATACATTTTATTAAGTAAAATTTTAAAAGAATAATGGTTATAAACATTCAAAAATAATTTTATTAAATAATTAGTTTATATCCAGAGTTAAGATTGATTTAGTCCATCTTAGTTCCCCCTATAAAGAAACTACTTTCCACATGAATACCATGGGTCAATATCATGGTTGTATTTATAGTTTATCATTATTTTATTTTATTATTTTTATTTTTATTGTATTTTGACCTAGTTAAAATTTTCATTACATTTGAGGTTAAAATCTAACAATTTTTTAATAACAAAATTTTAACTTAAAAGTCACCAAAACCTAAATTCAATCTAACTTATTAAAAAGACAAAAACTAACATTATAAAAAACATATATAAAAGTATTTACTTGATTTAATGGCCTAAAACATTTCAATCGTCTAACATTTGATCCAATGGCTCAAACATGGACACAGTGGCAGCTAGGGGAGTTGTTTAAAACAAGGTCAGTGAGTGATAAATAAAATATTTGAATATGTAAAATTAAGTAATATTGATGTGTATTTAAAAATATATTAATAATAAAGAGCATTATAATGTTGAAAAAGTGGTCTTTAAATAAATTATTGTAATTCCTATGTTAGATAAAATATTTCAATTTAAATAATGAAATATATATATATATATATCTTAGCCACTGATTTATTAAGCCCAAAGAGATCAACATTTTCCATGTGCAAACCATTTTCAAAGCTTTGCACTCTAAAAAAGCTTTGCACCTCAAGAGATTTAATCCCTATTGGATTTTGTTAGATCTGTGGTTGAGATGGATCTATATTGGTTCCTTGGTACGATGGACCTTTGAGTCCTATCCATTATCATTTTAAATAATATTTTTTTTAAATTTTATTTGTTTATTTATTTATATTTATTTTGGTTTGTTTGTAATTTTAAACCAATGAGTTATTTATTTATTTATTTAATGCTTCATTTTATAGACACTACAACATTTCTTTTTCTCTTCCTAGGCCTTCAACAATTATAACAAAGAGGAAGGGGGAGAGGGGTCTCCTTGTCGAATTCCTCATGAGGGAGCAAATGTGGTAAGGGTGAGCCATTGATAAGGATGGAAAAGAATATTGGTGATAAAAATTCACTTATCCATCTTGTCCAAGATTTAGTGAAACCAAAAGTTAGCATAATATATTAAATAATGATAGATTGAGCTTGTCAAAGGCTTTAGACATATATGATTTGATAAGCATTCCCACTTTTCTAGAATTATTTAGTGATTGCATGACTTCATGAGCTACTGAAAGGCCATCTAGGGTTTTACGACCTTCCACATTCTCAGTTTTCTCTAAGGAGATGATGGCCGGGATGATAGGCTTGAGACAATTGGCTATTATTTTGGTTAAATATTCTAAATGACGTTGCAAAGCACAATGGAATGAAGTTGCATAGGTCTTCAATGTTGTCGACATTGGTGGCCAGAGTCATAGATGCAACATTAAATGTAGGGAGGATTGGATGAATTGTGTGATTCTTGTTTAGAAATCAATGGCATCAAGTATTAGGTGATTTCTCTTCTTATGATAACTTCTTGTGAATTCTTTTTAATTTCTTAGATTATGATCTTCTCTTTCTTAGATTATTAGTGCTCTTCTTCATCAAAAAATTATCAGTGCATAAACCATAAAGAGACAAGAGACACATAATATAGGCTATCATCTAGGGCCAAAACCTCTCCCACTTGAGAGGAAAAAAAAAACAATCTCTTATTCTTATAGAGTTTTCAATTGACGAATACTAAGACCAAGACCCTTGACCTATTTTCCACTCCAATACCAAGTCACAAACCTTCCTTGATGAGTTCCTTATTGCTTGAGTCAACAATAGTCAAACCTTTGCTTCTCCCTCCTTCTCAGCTACCCTTTAGAATTCCACTTCCTTTTCTCTACTTCAGACCTGTACCTTACTTCGACCTCCTTGGAAACCCTAGATGCAACACATGTGAGATATATATGGTGATCCAACCCCTTAATCTCCTTTGCTTGGCCTGAAAGAATTTATTCTCCAATTCGGCTTGATGAATGCACTTAAATATTTCTTGATTTGGCTTCTAGGACAATAGGGAAAACTTCGACCCTTTCTGCATAAGTGACAATTCTTTTCCTTAGCACTTGTGTGTGGAGATCAACCTTAAATCTGTCCCAAACAATATCACACTTCCTTATTTCTTTTTGTTGTCTATAAGACTCCTTCCTAAGTGTTTCCTGCACTTCAATTGTAGATTTACTTCACCAAAATTTATGTCTCAAATGAAATCCGAACAACCCTATTTATAGTCGTTGGAACCTGTAATAAGCCGACTTGAAGAGGGTGAACCAACATGTCTCTTTGAGTAGATTATTTACTCAATATTGTAGCCGACTTGAAGGAGAGGTCTTGTGCTTGTCTTGGAGGGATTTCATACTTATTTAATGACTCATACAAATGCGTAACATGCCTAATAAGGGTCCTTCATACATGACATAGACTCAAATTGAATTTTATGACTAGGTGCCAAATCCCGAAGGCTCACAATGGGAGCCATCAGTAAAAATAAAATTCCTTGCTCATGAAACCCATGAGACAAGCATTACAATAATAAATTCATTTTTATTCTTTACATCAATTACATAAAATAAGAATTACACATGTCACTATGAAGACCGAACCTAGTTACACTTTTCAACACTCCCTCTTAACTAGGGAGGTATTCATAATGCAGGTACTTGGTCATTCTCAATATGAAGAATTATTATAAGAAGAATCAAATTGGTAACCTATCTGTTTAGCATCATATTGACCAACATTGTCACATAGAAAGGCCTTGACTAACAACTCTATCTCTCCACAAGATCAGAGCACAATGCTGGCAAGACCAATGATGTATGGACACCCTCATCATTATCTCTCTTGGAACATACTCCACCCGAGTTCTCAGAGTGTGTCCCACCACAACTATTCTTATCTTGGATTCCTAGTCCTCAAAGAATATTGGTCCTGTATGACTACTCTTGTCTTGGATGCCCTAACACATCCTCAAAGAGAATCTAATGTCAAATGTTTACCCAATCCTCCATTCTGTCTTCCCAAGTGAATACAAGAATGATGTGTCTATCTCTCACTCTTAGTTAGGGAGGACACATCTATTCCAATAAAGGAATGTACTAAGTACTATGGAAGGAATGTACCTAAGCTCTCTCTTGGCTTAGGAATTTTTCTTCCAAGTTTCTACCAAGTAAGAAACTTGTTTCCAGGCTCCCTCTTAATTAGGAACCTATAACATCTCCTCAGGTGTAGATGATGTGACGACCAGCTGCTTGAATAAATCCTCTGCACGATTTCACGAACTTCTTTGCATTTTCTAGGAGTCTTCATGTTTGGGACTTCTACATAGGGCATAAACAAGTTATCACTTTCATTTTTGAGCCATGTCATCATTCCTTTCATTGAAAGTGATCCATCAGTCCATATTTGGCATTCATGTCATGCTTCCTTCTTCATGCCATGTTTTCTTAGGGATATTTCATCCTACTACATGGTCATCATTGTTAGAAGACATTCATATCTCTTCCCTAGGAAGCCATACATAATCCCATCTAGATATCAAAAATAACATTACATCAAAATTACCTTTGTGATGGTCTCTCATCATGACATCTTCTAGTTTGCATCAACATCCTGCATCTTGACACATCTATAAAATATATTTATTTTCAAGGGTCTCCATCTTCTTTAGACTTCCATCAGAGTCTTCATATATTTTCCAGAGATATCCTAGTCAAATATTTGGTCCTTGGATGTTGATTTCCTTCATAGTTTCACATTCCATGATCTCTTTCTTTCTTTCTTCACCCATTTTCTTCCAAGAAATTTTTCTCATAGTTCCTCCAATTTTTTCAACCACCTCATATTACAGATGAGGACATCTTATGTTGATTTCATCTAGAAAAAGTGTGACTCATGTCTTCTAGCATCCTTTCATAGGAGGAGATCCTTTTTCCTTTGATCATGCTCTCCAGATAGAGCATTGATCCATGTTACCTGCAACCATATGACATGACTCCAAATTTTATTAAATGAAAGTATACATACCTCATTCTCCTTTGGGTCATCCAGACTTCCTGCAATAGTTTCCTTGATTGAAAGAGCTTCAATCCCTTGATCTTCTTTACCTTTTATGTCATTATATCATCATCCCATGAATTCCACAAATTAGAATTACCGATGAAACACTTGCTTCCTTTCTTGATTGGTGAGCCTTCCAATGAAGTTTCCATTAGAGAATCTTGAGGATCTTGAGTATCCCCATCCAAAAAATGTTTCCTTTTTACTGGTGTATGATGAGCTCTGTCCTGGATGAATTTTTCCTTTCCATAAGTTCCACTTATGTTTCCAATGAGGTTCCCAAGAGCTATATCTGTCGTAGTTGACTGCCATATATTTTGTTCCAAATATCCTTCATGTTTCCCTATGAGGATGTAACAAGATCTTGCTTCTGATGCTTCTATGATGCCATGATGCATATTATCATGCTTCTACTTTACAACAAGAAAAATTAGAAACAAAATCTAGAAAATAAATAGGAGAGGAAGTCTATCTCAATAGTGGAGATCTATTACTTCCTCCTTCTTGGACATCTTCTTTTCAGTTTCCTCCACTTCCTTGGTGATAAGGGATTCTTCTCTTCCTATTTTGTTATTGTCCTTCTTTACCTTATGAAAATCTCTTCTATATTTCCCATAGTCTTTACATCCATAGCATTGTATTTTAATCATGTTCTTCTTCTTTTTTCGAGACCTACCAAAGTTTCCCTTTCTTCTTGTCATTGCAGCATATGCCTGATTCTTCTCACCCGATTCCACATCAGATTTTGCCTTTAGCTTGTATTCTTCAATCTTACACAGTAGCCACATTTCATGGAATGTAGTAGATTCTTTCTTCCCATAAATACTTGAAGTAAAATTACCCCACTCCTCCGGTAGTGTGTTTAGTACAATTGCAGTCATTTCCCTTTCAGTTAGACATTACTTCTCCCAGATCTTGAAGTTGATACCTTATCTTGTATATACTCATAAAGTATGAGGCTATTCCATCTTCCTTTGACATCTTTAGCTTGTAGAGTTATTCCATTAATGAGATAACTTTCCCTACAGTGCTTACAAAATAAAACTCTACCAATTTTTCATATATTTCTTTTGAAGTTTCAAGTTTAGATACATTTGGGATGAGAGGATCTTTGATGGATTCAATGAGAATCCTATGAGCCCTAACTTCCCCCTTCATATAATTTGAAATTTATTGAGCATCTTATTTTCTTGGTTTGGTGATAGATCCTTTCACATGATCCATTACCTCATTTTCAATGAGATTCATATCTATCCTTTTCTTACATGCAAGAAGTTTGAAGCCCAAACCATATTTTTGCTTTCCTTGAAAAAAGTCATTTTGATAGATTCAAATAAGGTCATATACTTACTTGTTAAGATGCTTCTTTGATATGAAAGGAGTGTATTATTTTTCTGTGTTAAGTGTCCTTTCAGTAATAAAAACATGTACAATTTGTCTCCATTTTTTTTGCTTAAGGAATGAGTTTTTTAACCATGAAAAATAAATGAATTTGTGAGTTTTAAGCATGAAAATAGGCCTAATATACATTGTACACTAGTGTATAACAGAGAAATAGCATCACACATAAGTTTTACACAGCAGGCATGATGAAGCAGTTCACCCCTCCTGGGCTACATCTGCTGGTCCAACTCCCAATGACATGTCCCTCTTTGTCATTATGCTCAAAATTGAAAATACATGTGTTTACAAGCCTCTAATGGCTGTTTTTTCTGCACCAGTGGCTCTAGAATGCTCAAATTAGTCTATATAGACTCTAGTTTCAACCAAATTGGTCGAAAATTGCCTCCCAAAGCTTTTTCCCAATATTAGCTAGAAAAAATCCACCGAAAGTAGAGGACTGTAGTTATCTGTAGTAAAAAATAGTACAAATATGAAATTTTAGCTCAGCGCTAAAATTCTGCCAGTATAAACTGTTGGCATTTAACTTTAGTGGTTAGGGGCGGGGGTGGCCACATGCTGACCCCCGGAACCCCCGCGGTCATGGTTAAACATTTAAATCCATAGAAAAAGTCGGAGCGGAATCCAGAGTATTCAAAGTTCTAAAACCATGACATTAATTATCATAAAAAATACACATGTGACAACTAAAGTTTTCCGCTGGCAGTTAAGGGTTATTGTTTGGATAGTCATCGGATAAAAGTTTTTTGTTGCGGTTCACAACGTTTCATGTGACCACGATCCATGGGGCCTCCAGCGGGTTGGGACTGCCAGTGGTCCCTCCCCATATGCAACATTAATAATGTTTAAACATAACTGGCGTCCTATAGGGGTAAGGAACATGAATAGCGGAGATGGTTAAGGTCTTGTGCAGGCGTGCTGGAGGTTGAGGGGTCGAACACCCCAGACTCCACCAAAATTTTGGTCAATGGTCAAGGGGACACATGGAAGCCTCTGGGATAGCCACGTGTCACCCATCCAACGACCCTCATAAAACTCGTACATATCCATCCAATAACCCACAAAATTCCACTTGTTGAAACATGAATGGAATTGAGAAAATGGAATATTTCAAGAATATGCCACCCATGCTGACTGGGTATCCCAGTCACTCATGTCACAAAAATTTAGCTGTTTAGGAAAACTATCAGAATGCGATATGTTCCTCAGACAACATCAGTTTTTCGAACCATTCATGGTGATGCAATCACAACAACGATACCTATCCGGTCGCTTAGGTTTCGTACAGTTTCGAGCAATTTCAATTTTGAGAAAAATACATGATCTCTTGATCACACCTCCCCATTGAGAAGCTTTTGGACCGTAAAATACTTTAATTACCTGTTCAGAAGATGAGGGTACAACTCCCTCACCTTTTCAACTTCCATCCACCTTTCCTTACTTGGTTTACTGCCCTTGAGCCCAACTCATAGGTAATCGACACTTCCCCTCTTAGAAGTGTGTGTCCTCCTGTCAAGGATGGTATCCTCCTTGAGCTCATCTAGAAATTCTGGCGAGAAATATTCTATAGATGGCAGCTGAACATCACTCCCTTGATCATCAATTAAAAGAGGCTCATACAAACATAAATTTTCCACATTGAAAACTGAATACATTGGCATATATGAAGGCAAATCAAGTTGAAATGCATTATTACCAACTTGTTTGATGATCTTGAATGGACCATAGCAAAGGGGCTTGAGCTTTTTACCTTCTCCTTGAATCATTTCTTTGCTTATGTGCAGCCATACCTCATCTCCTTCTTGAAACTTGTGATCAACCCTATGTTTGTCATGCCTCTCCTTGTATTTTTTTTGACTCTTCTCAAGATGTTCTTGAACTTGTTGATGAATAATCTGAATTTTCTTAATGAACTTTCAAACCTTGTTAATATCACTATGCCCATAAATTGCAACATCCTTCTCAAAGATGAAGTCTAATGGCGATTTCGGCAAATACCCAAAGCATGCTTCAAAAGGTGAAGTATTTGTAGAAGAGTGCTTTGCCCGGTTGTAAGCGTGCTGAATGTAATGCAGTTTTTCATCCCACAACTTGGGATGTTTGCTACAGTATCCTCTCAATAGATGCAAAACGGTTCTGATCACCACCTCGGTTCGGCCATTAGTTTGTGGATGAAAATAAGTACTCTTTTTCAACTTTTTGTCCATCATATTCCAAATATTGGACCAAAAAATCCCAATGAACCTGGAATCCCTGTCACTAACAATAGAAGTTGGCAATCCATAATGAACCCATACATGTTGAAAATAAAGTTCAGCAGTTTGTTCAACAGTAATGGTTTCCTTACATGGCATAAGTATACACATTTTACTGAATCTATCCACAACTACATAAAGACAATCACACTATTTTATTGACATAGGTAGACCTCCAACATAGTCCATGGAGACACTCTCCCATGGCCTTGATGGTACCGGTAGTGGTGCGTACAACCCAAGCTTCCTATTTATAGGCTTGCTTGTTGCACACATAGAACAACCTCTTATAAAACGTGACACACTATCTATCATGCGAGGCCAATAGAAATACCTCTGTAGATGCGCCACTGTTTTTCTTACCCCAAAGTGTCCAACAATAAGAGACAAATGAGCCTCTCTCATGACATTAAGCCTCTCTCCTTGTGGTATACACAACTTGCCCAAATGAAACAACAAACTGTTATGCATGTGATAATCATTTTCCTCAACTTGATTCCCTTCACTCAAACTAGCATACACATTTTGAAAATCAACATCATGTTCATATTGTTCTATGTAACTCTCATGTACAATAGAATCATTTTTAAGTAATTTAGAAGCACTTATAATTGGCCTTGAAATCATATCAGCAAATTTATTGAAAATACCTTTCTTTTACCTCATAACCAAGTGAAACTGTTGAAGAAATCCCATCCACCTGAAATGCCGTGATTGTTGCAATTTTGTTTACGACTGAAAGTACTGTAATGGTTGGGGATCGGTATGTATAATTTTCTCTTTACCCATCAAGTAGTGTTTCCACTTCTTGACGATTTGTACCAACACATAAAACTCTTTGTCATAGGTAGGATAATTAGTTACAACACCATTTAATGTTTCAGAATGAAAAGTGATAGGCTTACCATGCTACAAAAGTACTGCTCCCATGGCATAATCACTAGCATCAGTTTGTATCTCGAATGGCTGTCTCAAATTCGGCAATGCAACGACTGGAGCTGAACTAATTTCATCTTTTAAAGCTTAAAAATCTTGCTTCTGTTTTCCTCCCCATTGGAAGCATTTCTTCACACTTGTCACTACATGCATAGGAGTTGCTATGGTAGAAAATTTAGCAATAAACTTTCTCCAATACTGAGCTGCGTCTAAGAAAATTCTTACCTCGATTACTGTTTTGGGAGTGGGCCAATTCACAATGGCTTCCACTTTAGAAGGACCAATTCTCAACTCGCCTCCTCCTACAATGTGTCCCAAATAAACTAGAGAAGTCTTTCTGAATTCACACTTTGACATCTTAAGAAATAATTTCTCTTTCTTCAAAACATAAAGCACCCTTTTCACATGAAAGACATGTTCTTCTCTTGTTTTGCTGAAAATAAGTATATCATCTAAATACATAATAAAAAAGTCATCAAGAAATGGACGCAAAACATTATCCATAACACACATGAAAGTTTCCGGTGCATTACACAAACCAAACGACATAACCAACCACTCAAATAGTCCTTGTTTGGTTTTGAATGCAATCTTCCATATATCACTTTCTGTAATTCTTACTTGATGATATCCACTTCGTAAATCTAACTTAGTGAATTTTTTTTTTTTGTTTAAGCTAATCTAGAAAATCATCTATCCTTGGGAGTGGGTATCGATTCTTTACCGTTATCTTATTCAAAGCTCTGAAGTCTACACACATGCGCCAAGTCCTATCTTTCTTCGGAATAAAGACTATGGGTGAACCACATGGCGAAGTGCTTGGCCTTATGAGTCCCTTGTCTAATATGTCCTTGATTTTCCTCTTTATTTCAACATTATCCATTATCGACGTGCTATACATGCCGATGTTTGAAAGAGGACAATCTTGTTGCAACTGAATCTCATGTTGAATCTCCCTTTTTGGAGGCAATCCTGTTGGCTCCTGAAACATCTCACGATGTGCATCAACTACATCATATAAATATGATTTCAACTTAGGATCATAATCCTCAAATGATTCATGATTAACATCAGCTATCTTAATCATTAGAAGAATAAAATTCTTACTTGAATTCACCAACCTCTTTACCTGTCCAGCATTTACCATTACAATGTTTGTCTTCTTGCGATGTAATCTAACAATGTACTCCTTGAAATATTTGAATAAATGGTATTTTTTCTCATGGCGATGGAAGATTTATTTCCTGTCATACAAGTAAGGACTTCCCAACACAATACCTGTAATATCAAGTGGAACCACATCTAATTCAACTGTGTTAACAAAATGCGCAGTTATTGCAAAGCACAATATGCACTTCTTTGAAACCTATAAATTTCCATCCTTACAAATCCACCCAAGTGGATGTGGTTTTGGATGTGGAATGGTCTCATGATTAAGTTTCTTAACCAAGTCTTCAGAGATTAAGTTTTCTTGTGACCCACTGTCTAACAGTGTGTCAATCTTGGTATGTTTGGATATGACCCTCACATGAAATAGTTCAATTCTCTCTTCTTCATTTGGAGCTTGTGTAGAAATTATATACAAGATGCATGTATATATCTAGATTCTCCTGATCTAACAATATTTTATCTTCTTGATAAATACATAATCCTTCCACTGCTAATCTTTTGTGGAAATTAAAATCAATTGCAAACACATGAAGCAATAATAACAATCGCACATAACACAGTTGTTTAACGGGAAATCCTGAAGCTGAAAACCCCAACTATCATATATTATGTATAATGGAGATCATGTAACAATATCATACAAAGCTTAGTACATCAAGCTCTCAGTACAACATAGATTCATTACACATTGTCATGCAGAAATTTGCATCTCTATGCACCAATTTCTTGCCTCCAGACAACCTGCCTCCACTACGCAATCCCTGCTGAAGAATAGCTCAGAATGAATTCGAATTACCCTTGCCTTGACTGTGCAATACTCATTGGTAACTCCAATGTGTGTGTGGTGCAATAAATGCATCACTATAGTCACAACAAATATTCCATCTTTCCCTTTCACTTATCTCTCCACTGGGTCTCTACTGGAACTGACATGCACTGTAGTTAATTGTTGTATTGTTCAGTTGATTAATGAGTTATTATTTATGAATTAATTAACTAATTAATTCACTCCACTCTCACTAGTGTATCATTCAGTTAGACTAGATACAACTAGCTCAACTGATTTTAACTCCATTAACTAAGTTAAAATGAATAACAACTCCATGAACTACTCTTCCAACTCTGTCATAACTTTGCCACTCCAGTTCTAAATGAGTCCTCCATGCTTGAACCACTAGTAAAACCTAGGAATTGCGTAATTCCTTCAACCCACTGATTTTCCAAATCTGTGCACTGAAATTAAGTGCTCCAAGAGAATAAGTTGCTGTTTATTGTCGGATTATTATTAAGAGCTAATAATAATCGACACTTCTATTTTTAGATCGATGATCTATAAATAGATTTCGCCCAATATTCTAAAAGTAGAATTTCATCTATTTTTCCAACTTGACCAACCATCCACAAATATCATCCTACAACTTCTGAAATATGATCACCATGTCTAAAAATAGACATTCTAAAAATAGACTTGCGCCAAAAATAGCCCGCGGGCCCACTTAGTGAAGGCGACTCTTTTCACTAAGCTCATCATCTTGTTGAATCTCAACACTCCCTCTCAACAAGATAGGGATTATCTTTCACCCCGATCCTACCTCTATGGTATTCGAATTTACTCCTAGTGAGTGCCTTCGTCAGAATATCGACATCCTGATCCTCTGCAGGAATGTACTGAAGCAACATGATCTTCCACTGCACACAATCTCTGATATGATTATACCAGATATCGATATGTTTATATCTATGATGAAACACAGGATTAATCGAGATTTTAATGCAACTCTAATTATCACAATGTATCACTGTAGGATCTAAATGTGAACCGAGCAAACCAACTAGGATCTTCCTCATCCATATAGCCTCACATGCAGCTTGAATTGCTGCCATGTGTTTTGCTTCTACTGAACTGAGTGCCACGGATATTTGTTTCCTGCTGTACCAAGAAACTGCCATAGATCCAATATTGAAAATCCCTCCTGATGAGATATTTATGTCTGTTGGGCTACCTGCCCAATCTACATCCGTGAAGCCATGCAACTTCACCTCATCTGTCTGTCTATACCATAAGCCATACTTAGATGTACCCCTGATATATCTTAGGACATGATTTCCTGCCTTCCAAAAGAGCTTGGTAGGCTTAACTATTGCTTGTGAAAGCTGGTTCACTGCATAACATCTGTCCGGTTTTGTATTAACTAAATATATGAGCGAACCCACCAACTGTCGATAAACAGTGGTATCCACTACCTGTGTCGATTTAACATCCTCTTTCCTCCAATTTCCTGGAAGAGGAGCGTCTATAGGCTTGCAGCCTTGCATGTGAAACTTCTCCATTATCTCCCGAGCATACTTGCCTTGAGACACAAATAGTTAGCCTTCCCGCTGCCATATTTCCAATTCAAGGAAATAATGTAGGAGGCCCAAATCCTTCATCTCAAACTCCTTTGAAAGATTTGCCTTGCATGAGTGTATCAATTGCTCATCACCCGTTAGTATTAAATAATAAACATAAAGAACAATGATTAAAAGCTTACCCTCCACCACAATTTGGTACATGTTTGCATCCGCCTCACTCTTGGTGAAGCCAAGTCCAATGAAATAGCTATCGATCCGTGTGTACCAAGCACGAGGTGCTTGCTTTAGCCCATACAACGCTCTTTTGAGCCTGCACAGATGCGACTCACTACTGAAGATCTCAAATCCTTCAGGCTGCTCAATGATCCCATTAAGGAACACAGTATTCACATCCATCTGATGAATGCGCCAACCCATCTGCACTGAGAGAGGAAGAATGGTCCTTATGGAAGAATACCGTGTGACAGGTGCAAAGGTTTCTTCATAATAAATCCCCTCGATCTGTGAGAAAACTTGGGCAACAAATCTTGCCTTGTACTTCTCGATGCTCCCATCAGCAACTTGCTTTACCTTGTAGATCCATCTTGATCCTACAATTGATTTTCCCACTGGCCTTGGAACAATCTCCCAAGGACTATTTCTGACAATGGAGTCATACTCCTCCACCATGGCATCTACCCATGTGGGCTCCTGCACTACTTCTTCAAAAGAAGATGGCTCTGTCACGATACAATTGCTCATCAGAGCCATGTATCCAGTAAATCGGTTAGGTGATTGTCTCTGTTTGCGCTGTGATGTAGGGACTCCTACATTCTGTGTCACATCAAGCTTTAGTCTCTCAGCTTCTGTGGTACGCTTTCTGCCTTGTCTGATGTTTGGTTCTGCATGAGTGGACTCCTCCACTCCATGAATCTCCTCCTGTGGCTGATCCACATCTAGAGGCTCATCTTTGGGAACAAGAAGTTCCTCTTCTGCATGTAAGTGTAGCTCCCTCTCAAGCGACAAATTCATGGCTTTCACCTCATTGAATTTTATATCCCGCCGCACCACAGCCATCCGACTGCCCTGAAAATACACACAATAATTATGGGGTAAGCTCTATGTACCCCACAAATATCCCAACTTCGCAGTCGGGCTCCAACTTCTTTCCTCAAGGCCCTTGTCACATGAATGTAAAACAAATGAGCCAAAAATCTTAAATGAGAAATATCTGCTTCTGACCAAGAAAGCTTCTTCAAGTGTACTCATGCCAAGTACTCTATGAGGACAATGGTTTTGCACATAAACAACAGTGTTGCATGCTTTCGCTCACAAGTGCATCGTTAGGCCCTGGTCATGCAGCATTACTCGTGCAACACCCACGATCATTCTGTTCTTCCTCTCTGCGACCCCATTCTGCTGTGGGTTATGAGGCGCTATGAGTTCTCTTCGAATTCCTTCTTTGCTACTATTAGTATGAATATTAATTTCAAGTGTGCGAAAAAAGACCACTTTAGCTGCGCATAACAAACAACCCTAACAACAAAAGATGGCTGCCAATATCTTCAGATCTGCAGCTAGTTGATCAAGATAAATGCGACAAAAATCTAGATCTATGTATCAAAAGACATTAAGCAGTATATAAAACAAGATTTACTCCATGCATCCAATAGACAAGACAAGAATATGTTGAATGAATTTTGTATTAATGGCACCTGGGAGGAAAACAAAGAAGGGTGTTACCAGTTCTCCTCAATGGGATGGGTTCTTGTAAGTCCTCAACACTTCAAATCTAAAATTCCTCTTTCTTGATGGTGTAGAAAACCCAGACAAAAATGGTAGCAAAATATGACTATGATGGTGGATCAAATGCAGACCAAAAGTATAGATCTAGAGTGATCTTTAGGAAACAAAATGTGGTAAATGAATGGGAAAACCCTTCTATTTATAAAAAAATATTGAGTTAGTCTAGATATTGGTGCATAATTAAAATATTATTAACTAAATCAAGATCTAACTTTTATGGAATATTTTATTATATTTGTTGGAGGGAAAAGGAATTTGACTTGGGTCAAGTCCCTTTATTTGTAAATAATAAATAAATAAATGATTTATTTATCATTTTAAGCATGTGGTTGAGTAATAATCAAATAAATAATGATTTATTTAATTATTTAAGGGTGATTTGGTCATATTCAACAAAGAATATTATTTAAATAAGGTTTAAATAATTATTCTTAGGAAATAATAAGATAAATAATTATATAATTAATTTCCGTGTTTTGGGTTAAATATAACCAGGAATATTAATTAAACTGTTGTTTAACTAATTATTCCTTGAGGAAAATAAAAAAAAATGTAGATTTATTTAATATTTCCTCATGGGGTTTCCTGTTTAGACCATAAACAACTTAATAAAGGTGGTTTACTATGTTATTTTTCATAGTGAATGCAATTTTACTTAGGGTAAAATTGGTCTTACATGGTGTACCTGGGTCCATCTAATAACAATAGGTTAGATGACCAAAAAATGGTGTAACAGATTGCCCCCCAACGTGCGAGCGTTAGGAGCTAATCGTATGACCGAAGTACGTTGTAAGAACTCAATCACTAGACACCGAAGGGGAAGTCAAAGAGAGAGAAGTATAAGGTTGACCAAAGTACTGAAAGGACTAGACCCTGAGGAGGCGAGACTTACAGGTGCGACGAGTCTCTTTAATGAGTGAGTACCTGTGCTATAGGTGACGGGGGAGGTATACCTATGCCCGCCGAGACAAAGTACAAAGAATAAGGTGTCCAACAAACAAAGGGACTGAACAATCTAGTACATGCTGGCATAAACATGAGCTAGATAAACAACATGATAATGAATCCCACATACATATTGTGCTTGGGATAAAAGCCAGGTATTGTACAATAATATATAAGTACATGAGATATAAATACAACCCAGATGCCCCTGTAAACAGGAAAGGGCTCTGAAAATATGACTGATACATGCAATAAAAAAGGTGTTGCAAGCGGCTAAGGCAGACATCATCAAATATATGGAGCTGCATTAAAGGCTGTAATGAAGAGGTCATCCGGGCATGTGGGGGGCTACCTGTAGGGCCACCCCCTCGTGAGGGCTGATACATCTCACACACACCCGGGAATCACTGATATCACCTGCTGCATCACTGGACCATCAAGTATACGGATCTCGATCATGCTGAAAGGAGCTGGAGCTTAGAAACAATCAAAGGGAAATAAGGAGTCCCTTTGCCTGATCTGAGGCACCAAACAAGAGTGGAAGCTGGAACCAAGGTACATCGCCCTCTATACCTATATTCTAGAATGAATGAGCTGATGTCTATAGAAGGAGGTCTACCATAGGTAAGGCAATAAGGGATCCTCAACTAAGGCACAAGAGAAAATAGTAGAGCCACTGACAGACTGACACCAGGGATGATGGTGAAATGGGGGGTACTGAGTAGTGGGCAGACAACTTCCCTTGTAAGAGCATAAAGGGCATGGGTGACCTAGCAGCAACTGATACAATATCATGAGGGATATGGGACAGTGGGAATGAAGGTCATAATGTGCGACATGAGAGAGGAACCAAGCAATGAAGGATGGAGGACTATAATGGGATACAAAGGCACTCAGGATAGACTCCATGAATGCAATGATGACTCAAATCGGATGCTCTAAACAAGGGTGACTCGATGGCGCTGCCACACAGAAAAAGGCCCAATGGGGACCATAAAAACATGAGTACATGATGGTTACTCATGACGAAAATTGACACAAGCATGGATAAGTATGAAAGCAAAGCGGTGCCCCCAAGTACAAGTGTTGCAGGTGAAGAAATTCAATTTTGAGGAGTGGTGAAGTGACCCTTCTGGGACAAAATGTGTCCCGGTGAAGTATCAAATCACGAAAAAACTAACAGATACCCATTTGAGGGCTCGGTGAGAGATTTCTAACGGTATAGACAATTTGGAAAACTGAGCTACGGTTTGGCTGCAACAAGCGAAAGAAAAATCAAGGGTTTATCTTTTAATAAGGCATTTTCCCTCCAAATTCTCTCATTTTCATGTGGAGCTGTGGTGAATATAGAGAGGAGAGAAGGCTCTAAATCTTGCGGCGATCGTAGCAGACAAACTGACCGTTGGAATCGAGATCCGTTAGTTGCAGGTAAGAGGCCTAACCCTACTCTTTCATTTTAGTGGTTTGAAAGTTCAGTTTAGGTCCCCAGGGCTAAGAAACAAACCCTTTCTCCTCTTCACGGCCGGGTCGCACTTTTTGGGGAAAAAAATGCGACCTGGGTAGCAGGTTTTGGGCAGAAAACTACGACCTGTCCCTGGTTTGGGCCTGAAAATTGCGACCTATTAGGGAGGGGTTTTTCTGTGCTGTTTTTTGTCTGAGCACTGGGGTTTTATGTTGATACATATTATTTCATATATGTACACTGAAAAATATGGTGGTTTTGTGTAGATATGGTAGAATTACGGATCAACTGGAGAGAGACGGACCTGGGCGCATTACGGTCGGAGATCCGGGAGTATCAGGGTGTCCTCAATGCATTGGCCAGGTTTGGGGTTCTAAATTTTCTGGAGAACCCTCTAATGAGAACTAGAGAGCCCTTATTGGCCCGGATTGTCAGCTATTGGGATTCAGACCATGCGGTCTTTATAGTGCAGGGGCACTAGATTGAGTTGACGGTCCAGGATACATATATCCTGACTGGTCTCCCACCATTTGGGATAGTTGGGAATACTCAACCAGTGTTGCCGTGGTGGCGAAACATCATGGAGTTTGTAGAGCGCCATTTTCGACCAGGTCTCCAAGTCAAGGAGACTCAGATACCTATAGTGGATCTAGAGAGGTTACAGACCCGTGCTGTGGCTGCAGCGGTGCTGTGGATCCTAGGAAACTAGGCACTCCACGACATCACTGGAGGGCAGATGATGCTTGTGGGGAGTGTGTTGAGTGGGACTTACTATGGGTGGGCCCAGATGATGCTGTCGTCATTGAAACGATAGTTTTCGCTATGCAAGCGGCAAGTGAACCATGACTGTGCATATGATACAATTTTGTGCTTGCTCTTCTTTGAGAAGATCCCTATACTTCGACCTCGTATATAGCTCTAGGATGGGGGCCGGAGAGAAATCAGGATGCGCCGGTGGGGGTAACTACTGTGTAGAGGAGGAGGTGGGGCAGTCGGACGGGTGTTCCGACCCGAGTTCTTTGTGCATTGGGATTAGATGCCATTGTACATAGACGACTATCCCTATAGTGGAATGAGTTATTTTGGGGACCTGGATTTTCCATTACCTCCTAGTCGAGTATGGGGGCCCGATGGTAAGTGAAAAATTGATAATATTTTTATGTGCATTGTAAAGTTTTAGAATATTGTATATGGTACTAATTCTTCCATTTTTGGTATGCAGATACAACACCAGTAAAACCAACCGGGTATATGGGATGGCCTGCAGTATCAGGAGCTGCAGGACCTAGTGGATCGAGGTTGTAGCAAAATGAGGATGCAACAACCCTCCTGGAGGACATCCGTTGTAGATGTGAGAGGCTTTTGACCAGTGTTTCAGAACGTGGCTGGCAAGACTTAGAGGACCAGTACATAGAGCCATGTATTGGTCTATCCCCAGAGTGGCGAGGGGTCATGCGGCGCATGGTGATGGCCGGACAGGGGATGCGTGATCTACGAGCTGCGGGAGCAGAGCCATTGGCTTGGGATCCTCCAGATAATGATTAGTGTATAGGGGCAGGTGGTGCCCCCAGTTTTGAGTTTTTGTAACATGCTATGGGCATGTCATATGTATCAGAGTTGATGGACTCTAAAAAATTTTATACGACACATATTATTGATATGCATCGTTTTGATATTTTTATGTTTTGTCTTGTGTTAAATGGGTGTGCTAAATGCAAATCTAGAACATGGTTTGCAATGCTATCTACATATTGATTTTGTGCTCTAGGTACATGAATGAATGTAATGATTTTAAATTCACGCATCAAAAGTTTCACTCGTAAATATCTTCTAAAAAGAATAGGATTATGCACACGATAGACACCATTCAATTGCATGACAAGAAGCAGGGAATCTAAATGAACATGAAGGTGGAGGATGCAATGTGAAAGGGAATCCGCTAATAAACCTCACACTACATCATATTCGGCCTGATTATTGGTAGTAGTACCAACGCACACACCATTCGAGAGAACAAGGGTGTGCAAGGGGGTAAAGATGGCTCAACCTGTCGAGGCTAGATTCCTAGAGTAGTGACTTGCACCATTAGCAAAACCGATATAAGGTGTGGATGGGAGGTCCATCTGAAAGGTGCCACAAGACAATAAATGGGAGGATAATGAACAATGTTGGAAACCTTAGCGTAAATTAGAAATCGAACGCACTCCGTGGGCGGGAGTGATCTGGGTAGGATGTCTACTACTCACACGCCAACAGTGAGGTGGAGTGTGGGAGCTACCGGAGGTGTAGCCTGTGCTGAGGCCATGAAATTCACCATAGGCACAGATGGTGCCATCCCGTTTATGGCCGGGAAAGATGAATTCAGGGGTGGACATGGCTTACATGATGTCATCATCACAATAGAATATGGAGTGACTGGAGGAAAGGAGACCACATGACGCGACGAAGCTACTTGACTCATCATCATGAGAAGAAAGGTTCACATGCGCATCGTCACGGGGGATGATGTAAGAATAAGCAGATAAGGGATCTACTGATGTTGAGCCCAGGGTGATCGCTGAAGAGAGGTCAAGTGAAACAACAGGGGAAGATTCGGAGGGAGCTTCCACCAAGGGTCTCATGGATGACGATAGGTAGAGGATAGTGGCCATAGGATCTGTCATCTTGACATCAGGAGGGGGAATGTCAATGGGAGTGGGTAAATCTTCAGTCTGGCCTGTAGCATACTGCGCAAGTACGAGAGAGGCAGACTGGTTTTTTTCAATCTCGTACTCCCGAACTAGCTCTAAAGAGGCGTGGTAATGCGTAAGGTGACGAAAATGGTGGGAATAATGTCCATGGAGATCACACAAAGCACAAGGTTGGTTAGTGTGAATAGTTTTAGGATTCTTGGCTGTAGTCGAGGAAGAAACAGAGGCTTCAGGGACCGTAGACTCAGGGAACACAACTTTAACCATGGGCTTGATACGAGGCAGTTCAGGACAGTTATGGGTGGCATGGCCGTCAACATCACACAAAGCACAGGGATCTGCGGGCGGGGGCAGTGCAGGGTCTGTCGGGGCAACCTTATCCTTGGAGGCCCTCTTGCGAGCTTTGCCCTTCTTACCCGAAGCGGTCGCAATAGGAGGTGGTTCCTGTTGAGGTGGTTGAGGCACTGTTGCAACGGGAGAAGTCATGGGGACCGGTTGAACCAGAGTCAAAGCAAGATAAGGTTTGGGTTGACCAGGCAGGGTAGTGGCTGGAGGATTAAGGTACCAGACGGGAATCCCAATGGTCAAGTTAGGAAGAGAGAGGGTGGCCATGATAGGTGCCATATATACTCTCGGTGGGGGAGCTAAGAACAGTATCTGACCGAAGGGGTAATGGCCAGGCGGGACAAATCTTAAATGGTTAAGGCTTGGAGGAACTGTTCCAGGAGGGTAAAGAGGCTTAGGGATACCAGCTGAAGGGCCAAGAGGAGGAGGTCCAAAAGACTGAATCGAAGGGCTAGGAGTAGGCTGCAGAGGGCGAGGAGGCTGCTGACTAGCCGAGGCGGGCCGCTTGAGGGCAGCCTGAGACGATTGCATCATGCAAACATTCGATGAGCTGGGATCAGAGACAGGAGGAGGAAGACCAGGGAATGTACCAAGTAATGAGGAATCTTTGTAGACTCCGGTTGACACACTGGTAAAAGGATCGACAGTTTTCTTATTGGCCACCAAAGAGATGATGGACTCAGGGGAGGTCTAAGACTTCGGTTCGTAATATGTGAACTGGTCAATGGTGACTATATTTCCATTATGAGGGAAGGAAATATTGTGGTGAACCACATATGGAACAACAGACATTGCATAGGTGTAGCTACGACCCAATAGAATGTTGTATTATAAGGAGGAATCTATGACTTTTACGTCAACGCAAACAATCTTGCCTGCAAGAGTAATAAGACAATTTTAGAATAAGCCAATGGGCTGGGAGGTGTGGCCATCCCACGTTTGGAGAGTGATCATGGAAGGAGCCAACTTAGGTGATCCGAGTTGCTTCCACACTGAAGCGGACATCACGTAGGTGGATGCCCCCTCATCAATGATGCACTGGGAAAAGTTGGCATTCCGGATCTTGACTGGGATTTGGAAGGAGACGGAAGCAGGGAGAGGAAGATGTTATGACCGGTCAACATCAAAGACAATTAATCGATCGTTGGAAGGATCTACAGTGCCCATGGCAGATAGTAGAGCTTTTCGTTGTGAAGGGCACGACTGGAGAAGTTCTAGCGTTGAAATGGCAGTAGAGGATTGTGCCAAATCATCCACTATGCTATACGAATGGGAAGATTTTCCAGAAGTAGAATTTCGGCTTAGTGGTCCCTTAGGCATCTTGGTATGAACCTTTGGCTTAGGCTAAGGGATCTGAAAGGGACCATTAGGTGTCGAAAGGGGCTCTGTAGAGACCGAAGGAGGTGGCTCGGGGTTAGACGTAGTGGGAGACTTGTTGTACTGATGGGACCGAGTCTGAAGATTGATGTCTATGGTTAGAGGTTGATCAGAGTTCATCATGAGAATATGGTAATCGGAGGTACCAGAAGGAAGAGGTTGAGTGGCCACCTGACCTTCAGGTGGTTGGGTAGACACAAATCCTTGCAGAGGGAAAGGATTAGTAAGCACAACTGGCTGACTAGGCGCATCACTGGGAGGGACAGAAGGGGAGGCTTGCTATCCTCGCAATGTTTCTTGAGACTCCCACATCTTCCACATATGTGGTAATAGAGGAAAATCATGTGTGTAATGACCATAAACACCACAGCAAGAACAGTGCTTGTTCATGCGAACAGGCCTATCCTGTTTGGGCAGAGTGCCCTATTGCTGGTTAGTAGTGTTAGGAGCATTATTCTGAGGATTAGGTCCAGGATTACCGAGAGAAGATTTATTTTGAGTGCATTTCCTCTTCTTTTTGGAAGGAGAAGGATTAGTCACGCCCTGCTGCGCATACACCTGCCCCTGAGGGGGCAGTGGCTGCTGTTGCAGGGGTTGAGAAGGCAAGGGAGGAGGTGGTGGTGATGCTGGAGGAGCTGGAGCACCGGTCTGTGGATACAGATAATAAGGAGGTTGGGTAACAGTGTGGTAAACAGGAGGTTGGGAAAAAAGAGGAGGCATGCCATATCCTGGATACATGCTACTGGGAGGGGGAAAAGTGCAGGAGGTGCTGGCCCCCCCTGAGGAAAGCCATAGCCCATGGGAGGTTGAGCGTATGGATTAGAGAGAGCTCCAATGATATTGTCGGCGGCGTGATATGCCCCCAGTGTGTTGGCACCACCGGGTCTGGGAAGATCAGGTAGAATGGTATAAACATAACCCGACTGAGCATAGACCAGGTCATATTTTAACGCAATTTGGAGAGCGCTTCTTCGGTTTGAGGGAAGTGCAATGCGACATATTTACCGATAGGTGGCAAGAGAGATCTAAGGAACCAGTCCATGTAGACATGGTATTCGAAAGTAGGGGCTCGACATAGGCTCTTTCTTCTCTGCCATTCCTGGACATAGTTAGATAGGCGGGTCACAGACGATTGACTGAAAGAAGTCAAGAGTTCGGTACTGGTGTCATAATGAAGGCGAAGCTGGAAGTAAGACAGAAAATCCTGGGCAAGGGTCGCAAAGGTGGTATGAGAGGAAGGAGCCTGATCAACATACCACTTAGAAGCTTCACCTGTAAGCATACGTTGGAACAACCAAATACAGATAGAGTCATCGGTAATAGAGTTAGACGAACACCACATGTGGAAAGATCGAACATGATTTGTAGGATCTTCTCCAGCAAGGCCTTCAAACTTGGGGATGTTGGAAGGGAGCTTAGTTAGCATAGCAGGCCAACTAGCGTGATGGTGTATAGGGTCATTTATCAACTGGTCAAAATTGGGAAGGCTGAGGCCTGCCATGAAGGGGAGCAAGGGTGCAGCGGGGGTAGTGTCCGTTGCGGTCCCACTAGTGGTATTCCTAGCATGAGGTTTGGGGTTACCACCAACATTAGGTCCTGCACCAGACATGGTGAAGGTGACAGGGGGAGAACTGAAGGCGGAACGAGAAGGAGTACCCAATTAACCAGAAGAAGAGTCGGAGTGCAGACTCGGAGGAGGACTAACTCGAATCCTACGTGGAGGAGTAAGTCTTCCTACCGGAAACTGAGGATGAAGGCCAAGAAGTCTCTAGGATAAACACCTTGGTGGTGCAATGATCATGACACAAACATGACACAAAGAAAAAAGAGACTGAAAAGGGCAGGGAGGTGCAAGATCAACTGATTACAATGTCGAAACAAGGGCATAGAGGTGCGGGATGAATTGATTTCAATGTTTTAGAGTCTTTGCTTGGCGGTGTTAACCAAGCCCTTTTTCGCTTAGGGTTTGTGTGCAAAGTGTGTAAATTTTAATTTTTAAAACTTAGACGTTTTGTAGAGAAAAAGAAAATGTGTGTTGTGTAACTGAAAATAAACCTGCAGAATATAGTATATGAAACTGAAATAATAGTAAATAAACAATTAATAATGCAATAATTTAAACCCAAGGAGGCGGGCCTCTCAACAAGTAGTTTGTAGGCGGGCAAAAAACTAGTCAAAACACACCAGAAAGGCCAATAGATCTAAGGTCGGGAGGGACAGGGATATAAAGGTCAAAATCTGCTAGAAAGTGGTGCAGAAACAACAACAAAGCAGAGGAGAAATTGCTGTAAATGAGGTGGCGAAAGGCTATCTCCTGGAGGGAAACAGAGTGAACCCTAGAGGAAAACCCAAACTAAGCTAAATGAGGTAATTTGGATGGATAAAAAGCCGATCTGAAGTGGATCTAAAGGTGAGGTATCAGATTTGAAAAAAGGCTGAACGCTTTGAAAATTTCATACAACCTCCAGCAGCTAAAACTCTTCCACAAAGTGTGGAGGGTACTGAAGCCCTAGGGGGCTAGGTTCCCACTTATTTGAGTAAAAAATAACAAGTATAGGTCCAAAATGGGCTGAGACAGAGTTCAGACAACCCTAAATAGAGGCCCAGACAAACCTAGAAAAATTTCAGAAAAAACTCCCGCAAAAAATCCAGGTCGCAGTTTCTGACCTATTTTTAGTAGAGGTCGCAGTTTTTGGGCCGATTCTCGCTTCCTGAAGCTCCAAGTCGTAGGTTTTGGGCCAAAAAGTGCGACCTGCACTTTTGGCACTTTTGGCGGTGGATTTTAGGAAACAGTGTTGTCTCAGCTGCGGCTGATGTCTGTCACCTGCGCAATAGGTCTGAAAACACACGGAAGTTAAAATTTTTATCGTTTTAGGGTTTTATAGGTTAAAAAAAACATCAAGAAAAGAAAAAACAAGAGGTTGAAGAGAAATCCTAGGGTTTGAAGCAGATGGATATGAAAGGATTAGAAAAATGACAACAGTCGTAATCGTAAACCCATGTGGAGTCGCTAGTTGTTAGTATGAATTTTAATTGCAAGTATGTGAAAAAATACCACTTTAGCTATGCATAAAAAATAGCCCTAACAAAAAAATATGGCTGCCAATATCTTCAGATCTGCAGTTAGTTGATCAAGATAAATGCTGCAAAAATCTAGATCTATTCATCAAAAGACATTAAGCAGTATATAAAACAAGATTTACTCCATGCATCCAATAGACAAGACAAGAATATGGTGAATGAATTTTGTATCAATGGCACATGGGAGGAAAACACAGAAGGGTGTTACCATTTCTCCTAAATGGGATGGGTTCTTGTAAGTCCTCAGCACTTCAGATCTAAAATTCCTCTCTCTTGATGGTGTAGAAAACCCAGACAAAAATGGTAGCAAAATATGACTATGATGGTGGATCAAAGTTAGACCAAAAGTATAGATCCAGAGTGATATTTAGGCAAAAAAAGGTGGTAAATGAATGGGAAAACCCTTCTATTTATAACAAAATATTAAGTTAGTCTAGATATTGGTGCATAATTAAAATATTATTAACCAAATCAAGATCCAACTTTTATGGAATATTTTATTATATTTGTTGGAGGGAAAAGGAATTTGACTTGGGTCAAGTCCATTTATTTGTAAATAATAAATAAATAAATGATTTATTTATCATTTTAAGGATGTGGTTGAGTACTAATTAAATAAATAATGATTTATTTAATCATTTAAGGGTGATTTAGTCATATTCAACAAAGAATATTATTTAAATAAGGTTTAAATAATTATTCTTAGGAAATAATAAGATAAATAATGATTTGTCTAATTAATTTCCCTGTTGTGGGTTAAATATATCCAGGAATATTAATTAAACTGCTGTTTAACTAATTATTCCTTGAGGAAAATCAAACAAATGTAGATTTATTTAATATTTCCTAATGGGGTTTCCTGTTTAGACCATAAACAACTTAATAAAGGTGGTTTACTAAGTTATTTTTCATAGTGAATGCAATTTTACTTACAGTAAAATTGGTCTTACATGGTGTACCTGGGTCCATCTAATAACAATAGGTTAGATGACCAAAAAATGGTGTAATAGCTACAGAAGTCTTTGAATTCACCCGAGATGTATTCACCACCATTATCGCTTCATAGAGCTTTCACTTGCTTCCTCGACTCCTTCTCCACCAATGCTTTAAACTCACAGAACTTTGAGAATGTTTTGCTCTTCTTCTACATGAAAAAGATCCAACATCTACGAGAAAATTAATTAACAAATATAACATAATACTTGTTTTTTGCTGTTGAAGCAACCGAGAAAGGTCCACACACGTCTGTGTGAATTCTCTCCAGGATCACCGAAGCACGATTTTCCTTCTCATGAAAGGTGGTGTTCACAAACTTACCTATAGTACATCCCTTGCACTGATCTGATTGTGCAAGAGTACCCTTGGGAAGTCCAGTAGAAATTTGCTGCAAAATCTTCATAGCACCATGGTGAAGATGGCCTAATCTCCTGTGCCATAATTCGCGCTCATCCCGACTCACCACTTCTTCTGCTTATCCCACCATTGCAACACAACCATCTACCTCCAGCTTGTAGAGATTCTTAACTCGAATCCATATATTATTGGTTTGACCCGTTGTTTTATGTCGAAGGAAGGCTTTTCCCTCACTGAAAACAATGTCATAACCTTTGTCTTCCAACATTGCGACCGAGACCAAGTTCTTCTTCAGACCTGGAACATGCATAACATATTTCAACAGCAATCGATTACTGGACTCCCTCTCAAGGGTAATGGTCCCAATGCCGGTCGCACTGTATCGACCATCGTCGCCCATCTCTATATGCATCTGGAGGTCCTTCTCCTCCAAGTCACTAAACAACTCCTTGTCTCCTGTCATATGGAAAGATGCACCACTATCAAGATACCACACCGATCCCATATAACTTGAAACCAAGCATGTGATCAAAGAGAAATCAAGTTCAAATTGTGAGGCTAAGGCCTCTCCAGTTGCAGCTCCAACAACCTTCTTGTTATTCTTCTTCTGTGGGTAGTCAGTGGCAAAATGCCCATGTTCGTGACAGTGAAAACACTTCACCTTGGACAAATACTACTTCTTGTCTTTAGCTTCAGATTTTGGAGGGAATTTATTCCCCTTCCCTTTCCTTGCTTTGGCATCCAAAGCACAATTCTCTTCATCTTAATTCTTTGATGAAGAGCCATCCTTGGTACTTTGCCTTATCTCCTCCTGCAAAAGATCTGACCAAAGTCGCTCCCATCCTGGTAGTTTCTCCCGTCCATTGATAGAGTCTTCGTAGCTATGCCAACTCTTGGGAAGCCTAAGGAGAGCCAAGCTCACCAAGTATTCATCATCAACAATAATCCCCACACTTCCCAGTTCATCCCTACAGTGGACAAACTTCGTGAGATATTTTGGAATACTGTCGCCCTTCTCCATTTTTATTTTTCTGAGCTTGTCTTTCAGCGCCAAATTCCTCTGGTCGCTGCTGCTTTGGAAAAAATCTGTCAAAGCCTTCCACATTAAGAATGGAGTGGCTTTCCCTTGAAGGCTGGACACAATATGGTCCTTCACACCTTCCAACAAAATCCTTCTTGTCTTTGCTATCTTCTTTTTCCATGCGTCAAGTAATGCAACATCGCTAGATCACGGCTTAGGAACATCGCTATCGATGAACTCCTTCAGTCCATTATCCTCCAGCATCGCCTCCATCCTATCCTTCTAGGCTATGTAATTCGAGCTCCCATCAAGGGAATACAACAATCACAACCCATTGAAAGACATTTCAATGTATACTCAACTGTCGCACCATGAATTTTATGAAGCAAATTCGAATTGTCCACCAACACAAACTCAAAAATTCTTCACAATTGCAATATTCAAGAATTAACACTGCTCCGATACCATGTAGAAGTTATATACAATATGCATGTATATATCCAGATTCTCCTGATCTAAAAATATTTTATCTTCTTGCTAAATACTAAATCGATCCATTGTTAAACTTTTGCGGAAATTAAAATCAATTGCAAACACATGAAGCAATAAAACAATCACACATAACCCATTTGTTTAACGGGAAATCCTGAAGCTGAAAACCCCAACTATCATATATTATGTATCATGGAGATCATGTAACAATATCCTACAAATCTTAGTAAATCAAGCTCTCAGTACAACATATATTCATTACACACTGTCATGCAGAAATTTGCATCTCTATGCACCAATTTCTTGCCTCCAGACAACCTGCCTCCACTGCGCAATCCCTGTTGAAGAATAGCTCAGAATGAATTCGAATTACCCTTGCCTTGACTGCGCAATCCTCATTGGAAAATCCAATGTGTGTGTGGTGAAATCAATGCATCACTATAGTCACAACAGATATTTCATCTTGCCCTTTCACCTATCTCTCCACTGGGTCTCCACTGGAACTAACATGCACTGTAGTTAACTGCTGTATCGTTCAGTTGATTAATGAGTTATTATTTATGAATTAATTAACTAATTAATTCACACCACTCTCACTAGTGTATCATTCAGTTAGACTAGATACAACTAGCTCAACTGAGTTTAACTCCATTAACTGAGTTAAACTGAATAACGACTCCATGAACTACTCTTCCAACTCTGTCATAACTTTTCCACTTCAGTTCTAACTGAGTCCTCCATGCATGAACCACTAGTAAACCCTAGGAATTGCGTAATTCCTTCAGCCCACTGATTTTCCAAATCTGTGCACTGAAATTAAGTGCTCCAAGAGAATAAGTTGCTGTTTATTGTCGGATTATTATTAAGAGCTAATAATAATCGACACTTCTATTTTTAGATTGACAATCTATAAATAGACTTCGCCCAATATTATAAAAATAGAATTTCATCTATTTTTCCAACTTGACCAACCATCCACAAATAGCATCTTGCAACTTCTGAAATATGATCACCATGTCTAAAAATAGACATAGTATATAAATAAACTTGCACCAAAAATAGCCTGCGGGCCCACTTAGTGAAGGAGACTCTTTTCACTAAGCTCATTATCTTGTTGAATCTCAATAGCTTGTACGTGACAGTTTGATGTACTAGTACTGGGTTTTGTTTAAATTTATTTCCCCTTCATGTTCTTCAATCCCATGGCTGTAATTTTTGATTCATCACCTGAATCCTCTCCTAAGTCATGTTGAGTTGTAGCTGCAGTTTTCTTCTTCCCTTTGTTATTGTTATACTTGGGTCTCTTTTTAGGATGTAATTTCCAACAATTTTTATCTTCATGGCCTTCTCTTGAACAATGTTTACAAACCACTTTTTCTCCCTCTTTCTTGACATATGCATTCTTTTTCTCCTTACCTTTTGAGGTCTTCTCTTTGTTTTTCCCCTAAAAAGGTTTCTTCCTACCCTCGTCAATAATGTTTTTCCCTCTAGATTCTAGATGTGTGGCCTGAACACAAAATTCATCTAATCTTGCAGGGTTAAACATGAGAATAGTATGTTTTAAGTAGCTATGTAAGCCTCTTATGTACTTGAGAAAAGTATCTTGGCTCTGCAAATATACCCCTGATAAGAGAGTTCTTCTCCTAAATTCTTGGGTGTATTCTTGCACATTCTGTCCTTTCAATTGTCTAAAATTTTTCCAGTTCATTATGGCTTTCTGCATGTGAGGTAATGGATAACACTGTTGTTTTATTGCAGTAATGAAATCAGTCCATGATAGAATAATCTTACCATGCTTCTTTATCTCCTCCTTTGTCTTGGCTTCCCACCAAACAAGTGCTGCACCTTCCATTCTCAATGAAGCTAGTTGGATTTTGGTATCATCATCACGAAGGTTCTGAATTCTCAAATAGACCTCCAATTTCCTAATCCAATTATCAAGCTTTTCTGCATTGAATTCACCATTAAAAATTGGCAATTCAAACTTAACATCAAGTTTTAGAAAAGGACTTTTACCAGTGTTCTTTGACTTGTGTGACTGGTGTACTAAAGATGAAGTAGAGGATGATGACGATGAGGGTGAGGATGGTGACTTTCCACTGCCTCCATTTCCTCCATTGCCCTTCTTTGATTTATCTTCATCATTGTGACCTCTTGATGATCCCTGACCTTCCTTGTGAATTTTGGATCCTTCTCCTTCTATTATTTCATTCCTTTATTGATAAAGGACTCTCACCATCTCAGTCATGTCAAGGAATTATTTCCTGAACACTCTTTCTTCTTCTTTGAGATCCACCTCTTCATGGATTTCTTCTTCCTCTGGAGGCATTCTTAATGCTTCTTCTGCTTCTTTTGGAGGTGAAATAGGTGGTGTAGAATGTGGCAATCTTGCCCTCCTTTGTTGTGGCTTACTTTTAGAACCTCTTGCTTCCACCAATTTGCCTTCTCCTCTCTTAAGCTTGAGCCTATTAAGCATGTGAACACTTGAAAATAGTTAAAAAAATCTTTGCACACAACAACACCAAAGATTAAACTCTAGCTCTGATACCAACCTGATCTGAAAGGAGTGTATTAGTTCAATGTGCTAAGGGTCCTTTCAGTAATAAAAACATGTACAATTTGTCTCCATTTTTTTGCTTAAGGAATGAGTTTTTTAACCATGAAACATAGATGAATTTGTGAGTTTTAAGCATGAAAATAAGCCTAAATAACACTGTAAAACAATGTATAATAGATAAATAACATCACACATAAGTTTTACACAGTAAGAATGATGAAGCAGTCACCCCTCCTGGGCTACATATGTTGGTCTAGCTCCCAATGGCATGTCCCTCTTTGTCATTATGCTCAAAATTGAAAATACATGTATTTACAAGCCTCTAATGGCTATTTTCTTTGCACCAGTGGCTCCAGAATGCTCAAATTAGTCTAGATAGACTCTTGTTTCACCCAAATTGGTCGAAAATTGACCTCCCAAATCTTTTTCCCAATATAAGTTAGAAAAAATCCGCCAAAAGTGGAGGATTGTAGTTATCCGCAGTAAAAAATAGCATAAATCTGAAATTTTAGTTCAACGCTAAAATTCCACCAGTATAAATCATTAGAATTTAACTTTAGTGGTCAGGGGCGGAGGTGGCCACATGCCGACCCTCGGAACCCCCGCAGTCATGGTTAAAAATTTAACTCCGCAACAAAAGTCAGAGTGAAATTTAGAGTATTCAAAGTTCTGAAACTGTGACATTAATTTTCATAAAAACTATGCATGTGACAACTACAATTTTCCACCGGTAGTTAACTGTTATGGTTTGGATAGCTGCCGGATAAAATTTTGTTGTCACGGTTTACAACGTTTCATGTGACCACGATCCACGGGGCTGCTATTGGGTTGGGACCGCCAACGGTCCCCCCCCATATGCAACATTAATAATGTTTAAATATAACTAGCGTCCTATAGGGGCAAGGAACACAGATAGCGGAGATGGTTAAGGTCTTGTGCAGGCATGCCAGAGGTCACAGGGTCAAACCCCCCTAACTCCAGCAAAATTTTGGTCAATGGTCAAGGGGACACGTGGCAGCCTCCGGGCTAGCCACTTGTCACCCATCCAACGACGCTCCTAAAACTTGTACATATCCATCCAATGACCCAAAAATTACCACTTGTCAAAACATGACTGGATTTGAGAAAAGGGAATATTCTGAGAATATGCCACCCATGCTGACTGTACCTGCATGATGACTAGGCATCCCAGTGACTCCTGTCACAAAAATTTAGTTGTTTAGGAAAATGATCAGAACGTGATATCTTCCTCATATGACATCAATTTTTTGAACTGTTCACGACGCCGAAATCATAACAATGATACCTATCCGGTCGCTCAGGTTTGGTACAGTTTCGAGCACTTTCAATTTTGAGAAAATTACATGATCTCCTGATTGTTCTTCTACCTGTTGCTCCTTTGAATTTGGTGGTAATATAGATGATAGAAACCGTCTCCTTAATGAATATAGATTTATTCTTCAAGGGTGATCCTTGATCCTTGAGGGAGAGAGATCAATTAGTTGATGATGAGTTATTGATGGTGTCCTTCAATGGGAAGGACCTTGCTTGAATAGATGTAGGGTTTTGGCCTTCCTTTTCTTGATGACGATCCCAAGAATTGTTCTTCGATCTCGGGGTTTTGATACTTCGATGTAGATCTTGACTTCAATTTAATAACCTTTGATTTGATTTGATGTATTTCTTGAGATTCGATCCTTAAGTGTCCCTTGATAATATGTCTTTCCTTGAATTTGTCACCTTAGCTCTGATACCATGTTGAGAAATCTAGGGCATGAAGTATTAAGTGATTTATCTTCTTATGATAACTCCTTGTGAATGATTTTTACTTTCTTAGATTATGATATTCTCTTTCTTAGATTATTAATTTTCTTCTTCATCAAACAATTACCAATGCATAAACCATAAAGAGACAAGAGACACAAAATATATGCTATCAACCATGGCCAAAACCTCTCCCACTTGAGAGGAAAACCTAAACAAATTATTCTTCTTATAAATACTTCAATTAGTGAATACCAATACCAGGAACCTTGATCTATTTTACACTCCAAGACCAAGTCACAAATATTCCTTAAAGAGATCGTTCTTTCTTAAGTCAAGAATAGTCAAACCTATGCTTCTTTCTCCTTCTCTGCTACTGTTAGGTCCCTATATTACTATTTTAGTCCCTTATTGTTATTAGTGTAGCCCCCTTATTGTTATTGTTGTACCCCTTTAACTCCAATATTGTTATTATTGTGCCCTTACATTATTATTGTTAGGTCGGCTAGGATTATATTGTGGCCCCATGGACTCCTATATATAGAAGGAGATTTTGGTCATTTGTATCATCCAAGAATTGTTCATTTATGTAATGTATTGGAGGTTTCCCCCTCGAAGTGGCTGATTTATAAGGCGTTGATCTCTCTTTTCTTCTATTTTTGGAGCTGGTTTCATAACATTTGGTATCAGAGCTTTGGATTCTAGGGTTTCGTTGCTCCAAAAAGGTCATCGTGGAATTTTCGTTATAAATTTTTTATACAAAGGTTCAGAAGCTTAAATTTTTACAGAGCGAATCTGAAATCCTGAGGAACGTCGTGGAAAAATTTTAGATCTTGGTTCGCAATATTTTCAGAGATATGGTCTGTGAAAGTTATGGATTTTTGTAGGCTCCTGAATTTAACCTAAACAGGTCATCATGGAATTTTCACCATAATTTTTTTTTAAAAAGGGTTCAGAAGCTAAATTTTTTACAGAGCGAAGCTGCAATCCTGAGGAATGTCGTGGAAAAATTTCAGAGCTTGATTCACAATATTTTCAGAGATAGGGTCTGTGGAAGCTAGGGATTTTTCAGGCTCCTGAATTTCATCTCAAAGAGGTGGCCGTGGGAAAATCATCATAACTCTCTCTTTGAGCATTGGATTAGAATTCTGTGGAAATTGGCTGAAATCACATAGACTTTAGTTTCCTCTGTATCAATTCTAGAGCCGAAGGAGGAAACAATGACACGTGGCATGCCGTACAAGGTCGCTCTACTGAACCAGTCCATAATTATGGCATTATGGGAGATTGGGCATAACTTTGCCTTGAAGAATCAAAATCAGGTGAGATCTGTGGCAATTTAAATAAGTTTTATAGGGCTACTACAAGGTCTAATTTTAGATATTGAAGATCTGTAATAACAAAGATAATTCAGTTTCAATATCGAGCTCCTCAAAATCAATAAAAAGGTGTGCATTTTTTTCGAATTGCATAAGTATCGTGTGAAAAATTGGTTTAAATTGATTCCAAGGGAATATTGTAGAATAGATATCAGTATTCGGTTATAAAATGCCCCCTAAAAAGAATTCAACACCCATGAAGCCTTTAGAAGGCTCTACTATGACTCATGAAAACGAATAATTGCAACATGACATATCAAAATTACAAGAGCAAGTGCACCAAATTTCGCTTTCGCAAAGAGAAACAAAAAATGAAATGGAAGTTTTAAAGAAAGGTGTAGAAGCTAAGATGGATGGTTTGAAGAAAGGTGTGGAAGCTAAGATGGATGGCATGGAAGCTAGCATGGATGCTAAGATGGATGACATGAAAGACTACATGGAAAACATGAAAGACAACATGGAAAACATGAATAATGATCTAAATGCACACATGGAAGGTTTGACAAAGTTGATACACGAAATGTTTCCTAATGCTGAAAAGATAGTAGAGGAAACTAATGACAAGAAAAAATAAGTGTTAATCATGATTTCATAAACTCTAATGTTGGATGGAAGAACCACCATATTCCAAAGATGGATATGAGGAAGTTTGATGGCAAGGATCCCATAACATGGATACTATAGATGGAACAATATTTTGATCTCAATAATGTGCAAAACACACAAAAGGCATGCACTGCAACTTTAAATTTAGAACAAAATACATTTGTATGGTATATATGGATTTGCTCCCGTAAAAAAATTGTCACTTGGTCAATTTTTACAGAGGAAATGATAGCACATTATGAGGATACAAAAAGCAACACCTTCTTTAGCCAATTGATAAATCTCAAACAAAAGAGTTTAGTGGTGGAGCACATTGAGGACTTCCAAAAATTGAATATAAGGGTAACTGATATTCCAGAGGAACACCAAATTGATGTCTTCATAGAGACTTTAAAGGATAACATCCAACATGAAGTTTGCGTTTGGGAACCTGATTCATTGGAAATGGCATTCAGGTTGGCGAGAAAAATTGAATGTAAAATTATGGCGACAAGGAAGCCTACCACTCACATATATAAAGATGGAAGTGTTGCTACTCCTAGACTTCCACAACCTACAAGGTTGACACCACAACAATTGGAAGAAAAAAGAGAAAACAGACTTTGCTACAGTTGTGATAGCAAATACACTAAAGGTCATAAGTGTGATGAGAAGAAATTATTTTACATATATTGTGAAGAGGAAGAAGAAAATGAACAAGAATCTACAAAATAAGAGGATATACACCAGGAGCCAACCCTAGAAGAGGAAGAAATGAGTCCGACCATATCGTGTAATGCATTGGAAGGAATTACCACTCCTTAAACTCTCACGATAGAAGGAAATATCAAGAAGAAAAAGGTATTAGTGTTGAATGATTCAGGTAGTACCCATAATTTTATTCATTGTAAGGTAGCCAAGAAATTGAATTGTTTCCTATACCTAGCACCAGAATGTCAAGTGATGGTTGCAAATGGAAGAAATATAAATTGCTCTAGAAAATGCCATAATATCAAGCTAACCATGGGGGAATATGTATTGAATAGTACAATGCTTTCCATTCCAATGGGAGGTGCTGATGTTGTACTAGGAGTATAATGGTTACAATCTTTGGGGACAGTATTTTTTAATTTTCAAGAACTTTTCTTGAAATTTTTTCACAGAAGGAAAGGAAGTCGAATTACGAGGTATCGTAGGGAATATGAGAGAGTTAATAAGCTCTAATGTCATGAAAAAGCTTCTGAAGAAAGAAAAACGAGGCATAATTGCACAATTATTCTCACTAGAAGCTCCTCGTTGTCAACCTCTACATCCTCTTCAGTACATCATACTCACAAAGTCAATAACATGGGTAAAAGTCCTTTTCTTAAAATTGATGTTAAGTTTGAATTGCCAAAGTTTGATGGTGAGGTAAATGCAGAAAATATAGATAATTGGATTAGGCAATTAGAGGTGTATTTGAGAATTCAAAATTTTCATGATGGCGAAACCAAAATTCAGCTAGCTTCATTGAGAATGGAAGGTGCAACTCTTGTTTTTTGGGAAGCCAAGACGAAGGAGGATATCAAAAAATATGGTAAGATTATATTATCATGGTCTGATTTCATTTCTGCAATTAAACAAAAGTTTTATCCATTAGCTCACATGCAGAAATCCATAATGGATTGGAAAAATTTTAAACAGTTGAAAGGACAAAATGTTCAAGTTTATACCCAAGAATTTAGAAGAAGAGCTCTTTTACTAGGAATTGATTTGCATAGCCAAGACACTTTACTCAAGTATATAGGAGGTTTGCATACTTACCTAAGACATACCATTCTCATGTTTAACCCTACAAGGTTAGATGAGGTTTGTGTTCAAGCCACACATTTAGAGGCAAGGGGTAAACAAAATTTTGATGGGAATGAGGAAAGTGAGTTTAAAGGAAAAGGGAGGAAAAAGAGAAATGCAAATTCTAGAAAATAGAAGGGAATTTTTTTTTCTTCTGCAAACACTGTTCTAAAAAGCTAGCCATGATGAGGACCATTGTTGGAAAATTCATCCAGAGTTGAAACCAAAAAGTTTTAAAGCCAAAGAGAAAGGCAAGACAGTTGTAATTGTTGAACAAGACCTAGGGTTAGAATCAGGAGATGAAACAAAAATCATATCTATGGCACTAAATAACTTGAAGGGGAAAGAGAATGTAGATAAACCCAATTCTAGTATTTCTAACTCTCACATAGAAGCTCCAAGTGAAGAGAAGAGAATTGAATTGTTTCATGTGAGGGTCATTTCCAAACATACCAAGGTTGACACACTATTTGACAGTGGGTCGCAAGCGAACCTAATTTTTGAAGACTTAGTCAAGAAACTAAATCTTGAGACCATTCCACATCCTAAACCATATCCTCTTGGTTGGATTTATAATGATGAAAATTTAGAGGTTTCAAAGAAGTGCATGTTGTGCTTTGCAATCACAACAAATTTTACTGACACGGTTGAATTAGATGTTTTTTTGCTTGATATTACAGGTGTGGTGTTGGGTAGTCCTTACTTGTATGACATGAAATATATCTTCCATTGCCATGTGAAAAAGTACCATTTATTCAAGGATGGAAAGGAGTTTATTGTGAAAGCACATCGCAAAAAACTAGACTCTTCTTTAGTGAATGCAGGGCAGATGAAGAGGCTCGTCAATGCAAGTCAAAATTTTACTTTATCGATGATTAAAAAAAGAGAAGTTTGTACATAATCCTTTTCATGATAATGCTAATGTAAATAATGAGTTTTTTAAGTCTGAAAGTAGGTTTTCTTTGAAAGAAGATGACAAGAAGTTGCAGCAATCGTCTTTGATGTCGATCGGTGCAGAAAACAAAGTGTCAGTGCAAGAAGGTGCAAATATCCAAGAGAGGGTAAAGCATCCAAGAAGAGAAGGCACAATGTTCAGAAATGATCATTTCTGGTTTCATAATGGCAGGGTACTATGGCGAGGAAACTTGGTCAGGAATTGACACAAGTACAAGGCTAATTCAACAAAAAATCGCCATAAGGACAGGATGCAAGGTGAAAGTAATTTTCAGTTTCCTTTGATTATAGACAGATGTAGAAACAATATGTTTACTACAAAGTTAAGTTTCTTTTCTGCAAGTTTTGAAAATGTGTAGCATGACACTGTCAAAGTCAGTAACAATTGGTCAATGGAATCAAGGAAAAAATTGTCGTTTCAAGAGAAGCTCCATTTAATGAAATCAGGGAAATTTCAGTAGATTAATATTGGAAGAGTGGGGACATAGTCTTCTCATCTTCAGGTTCAGTAGTCCAGAGAGATTTTGGGGTCCAAAAGCTTTCCACTATGGAGGTGTGATCAGGAGATCATGTCCAAGTTAAAAAATGCTCAAAAATGAAAGTGCTAAAAAATATTTGCAACCTGAACGACCGGAAAGGTCTCATTGCTACGATTCTAGTACCATGAACGGTTCGAAAAATAGAGGTTGTATGCAGAAGTTATTGAGGTTTGAAAATGCCAAGTAAACTCCAAAAAAGGACCTTTGACTTAGTTTCACTATGAATTTTTTATAAAAAAATATATATAAGTCAAAAAATGATTTTTTATTTGATTTTGGAGGCCAATCGGTGAGTGCCACATGGCCCCAGGCCGAGGTGTGAAGGTTTGAAATTTTTTTATGTGTTAGCATGTTTCGAACCCATGATCCAAATGTGCGTGCAGAAGGACCCGACCAGCCCGGCTGTGGCAAAGTTTTTAACCAGCTGGTCAAACGTGAACGTGTTGTCGTGGTTTTTTTTGAACGCATGGAAAAGAGGTTCAGAATAGCCCCTTAGGGCTAGCCCCCGTCGTCAAGTGACCAGGGCAGAGAAACCTAGCGGAGGTTGCTAACCGCAGAGTGGAGCGGTTAATAAGCTGTGTAATATGCCATGTGACAACTCACGTGTAGTAAATGTTGGTGCTTATCCATGCAGTTTCGGTGGTGGTTCAGGCGGGGACCGTGTGACTGCTATCACTTGAAATTTAATGTCACATTAAAATGTTTCCACCATTTTGGAGTGTGGTCCTATAAATCCGGAGTTATCCCCAATCTAGCACTGCTAACTGGAGTTCCTCCAGTTTTGGAGGAGGTTTTCAAGGGATATTGGGAAAAAATTGTTTTTGCCATAAATCCTTCATTATTCGACCAAATTGGGTGAAAAAATAGTCAATTTTGGGTATTATCGATATTATGAACACATTGGCATAGGTTTCAGAGCCATCAGAGGTCATATTCAGTAGGTTTAGCTTCGAGAAAGATCAAGGAGCCACCAGGGCCACTAAGGTGTGGGTAATGTATTGGGCTTCCTTTGTCTATTTTCTGTAAATGAATAGTCATCTATGGCTAATTCATGCATTTTGAAGCTGTTTTTACAAAGAGAATAGCCTATTGAGGCTTTATTTCACATGTACTTACCATTTTTGAGCAATAAGATATGAGGGACATGTCATTGGGAGTTGGACCAGCAGATGTAGCCCAGGAGGGGTGAACTGCTTCGTCAAATTTGCTGAGTAATGTGCTATGTGATGTTTTATTCTCTATTATTTACTATTGTAAAATGATAAACAGTTAAAATACTTAATTAATACTCACTCAGAAATCTGTTTAACAAATTTAAAACTATTTGTTTCACCTGCAAACTTCAGAGAACCTTATGCACACATTATAATTACTATTTGGATACTTAGCACAACAAAAAATACATTCCATTCAGATCACTACACTTTTCAACAATTCTTCCACCAAATCTGGGATTTCTTTCCTTAAAAGTGGCCAATAAGTTTGGAAAAAGTTTGATGCTTCGTATTTAGGCATCTCCATGACTTCCATCTCGAAGTTGACCAAAATAATGTCCCTAATTAGTGCTTCATTTTGCTTAGGGGTTACGAGAGGAGGGATTTGCCTTGTGATATTCCCAATTGTTACTTATATGTTAGAATGCATTTATGAGAGTACAAAGCTATAATAATGGGTTATATTTTCTTTAATATCTTAGCGATCAAAGGGTTTGTTTCCTTCTTATAACATCCCCCAACATATTCATAAAAAACCATTATTATCTTTTACTTCTACTATAATAAACGAGCTAGCATTATTGCAAATCTTGATTTTTATTAATATTAGGGATCTTGTACCGATATGATTTATTTCAATGGTATATATTGGTTCTACAAACTCCACTATAGGTACTCGCTATATTTTATGATTTCATGGTTATATGAACAATGTTATAGTTTATAATTACATGATTATGGTTGGTGCTTTTAAAGTTTATTATGTAATGTTTTGTAGCCCCATACCATGGTTACTCTTGGCATGTTCCATGTGTATTTGTATTAATTTTCCGACTGTTAAACATACCACATAGAGACTCCTTGGAACTATCTCAAGACTCTCGCTATTATGCATTGAAAATAATTTGTGGTTGTAGATGAATGACTTTCATATTAATCACATCATTAGGATTTGTCGACGTTTCGAACCATCTAATGTGGTTTATCGTCAGGACAAGGTGGAGAAGCTAATTGATCTTAATGAATAAATAGCATGGTGTTGAATCTTTGGTTAAACTGAGAGGGGGGGGGGGGGTGAATTAGTTTAACACAAGCTTTGGCTTTTTAAATTTTCATCAAACTTATTTACAGCTCAATATGTGAACAATCTTACAATGTAGCAGCAAGTATTAAATTAATGTGACATCAACCTTACTGTGAGAGCAGCAAACAAATAAACAGATTGAGTAGATCATATCAACATGCAAGCAACACACATAAAGACAACAGATGTAAGTGGAAACCCATAAAGGGAGAAAACCACATCTTATTATTGTTATTATGCAAAGGCAAACTCAAACTCCAACTCCTTGTTATTTCAATTCATCCTTTTCCCTGTACATTTTTTTTTTTTTTTTTTGCCGCTGTCTCTCTCTCTTTCGTTCTTGCAGACTCTCTTCTTCATTGCAGTTTTATAACTGCTGTACATATAACTGTATTTTAATATAAATGTTGTGCAATTTCAATACTTTTTAATTTAGGCACTGGCAATTTGAATCAACGTTGAAGCTGCTCCATCAGAGGTTACAATCATTGTTGTGCCCCAATTAGTTTTATATTCGGGCAGAATATTTTTAGTGCGGAAGCTCCTTGATGTTCGGGCTATCCTCACTCTTCTGTTATATTGCACCTTTAAAGCACTCATCCATATTTTTCAGTGACTTTAAAAACCATTCAACACATATACAGTGTTCACTATATAACTCTTCTATTATTTGTTGGTCTATTTTACATATAACAATCCATCAATAAATTCTCGCTATTCACATATGTTAACATATACGACGCTTTCAACATTATAATGAACCCTTTGGTTTCGTATTTAAATCCCTAGAGAACGCTTATATAACATCTTCGGGCCCCATAGCATTTCGCACTGTATTATTGAACCCTCTATTCAATTTTAAATGAATACATTCGAAAATCAAAAGACTGTAATGTTAACACCTATTCTCCTTTCGGAATAACCACTTAACCCATGCTGGCCCACAAAATTATACAACAATCAAATGCTGGCCCATACCTTGTTTTTCACCTTGTAACTTCATTCATGATCCAATGGTGGATAATTCATCGCTCTTTCAACCTCTGATCCTACAGAAATCGTGCGGTTAACTTGCACAAGGGTTAATATTCAATAGTTGCGCGATGGAATGGACCCTAGTGCTTAAACGGCCCTCCACATCCGACAGCGGAGAGCATGTTGCCTTGCTCCATACGATCTGACAGATATCGCTTGGCTTAGATGCATGAACGATAATGCACGATGAGAGTGGTTTTCCAAAATCGCTTGAGGCCATGTGTCAGGCAGTCAATGGAATCGCTCCAAATTCTTAAATACTGCTTACCCGACAAAGGCGATGTGATCAAAACCGGAAACCTGCCTTTACTATTCACTCCAGTCACAGTTCCGCTGCTTTCTCCCTCAGGGTTCCATCCCCCTTTATTATTTATGAATTCCGCTCTTCTTTCTCAAGGTTCCATCCCTTTGTTCCGTCATTGCTACGTTTCATTTACATTTTAAAACGGTGCTTCCATATGTTTAACGCTCAGCTCCATCAGGTTTTCACTGCGCATTCACGGTTCCTCTCTAAGTTCCATTTCTTACCGTCGTTTACAATTCCGCCTCTTTCATTACTGTTCTTCATGCGTGTGTTATATTTATGCTTCCATTTTATTCAATGCTGCCTCTGCTACCCATTCATAGAACCGATCTGATCAATAAGATCCTCTCCACTTTCTCCATTGCTTTGATGTCTAATACCTCTACAACTTGTAGCCATTCTGACTGTCCACGGGTTCATGCTCCTTTCTGCCTCGCATTGCACAGACTCTGGGTCCAAATGTATCCTTGTTCCAATTTTTAACCGAGGTCATGTATTTGAATTGGATTGAACTAATACCAGTCCTTCTGCTGCTATAGTGAAAATAAACTCTCACTCTGTTCTTCTCATGCTCCAAACTGAGAGCCCTCTATTCTCCTATAAATGTTACTACACCATTCACCAAAAACCTGTACCCCTCCCTACTTCAATTTTCTGCTCCTGTCTTCTCCTTTTCCTTGTTGCTATTTCAGGTGCTACTCCTTTGCCATCAATGACAACATTTCCAACACATGGATGCATAATTTCCTGGAATAGCCGTTGAGAACTAGCCATTAAAAACTAGCCATAATTAAATTAGTTAATTAGTTATGAGGAAAAATAATTAACTAATTTATAATTATGGCTAGTTTTTAACGACTATTTCCAGGCATTGATGCATCCACACTACTTATTCATTAAGATCGATTAACTTCTCCACCTTGTCCTGAGGATGAACCATATTAGATGGTTCGAAACATCGACCAAATCCTAATGATGTGATTAAATCAAAAGACATTCATCTACATTATGGATCAAAAAATTTATGGTTGATTAGACATATGCTAAGTGTTGTGATCAATGGCGTTGATACTTAGGGTTTAGATCAAACGACTTGGATGAATGTTGGATAGTTATTGTTTAACTACCCCCATACCCTGCCATAACAATGACTCATTTGCAACTGGTTCGAGTCAAGGTGAGTTCTGTTATCGACGTTGTAAACCCTAGTTGAACTCAACCTTTGAATCAAGGTTGTCATTGTTCTCATTCCATGTCTCAGTGAGTACCTAATAGTTCGGGTGATTTCCTATTTTACCTTCCAAATTTATACATATCTAGTTATAATCAAGTTTTTCCTTTTTCTTTTCTTGTGTGACTTCTATTTTCCATATGTGTCACAATGAAGCGGTTTTCTAAGAGTCAGTTGCAAATTTTAGACTTTTGGTGCTCCAAAGGAAATTAGGGTGAGATTTTATTTCGTTCTTCAAGACCTTGTTCCAACTACAAAACTACTCAAATAATTACGACTGACGACTGCTATGGGTAATCCTATTTATGCAGTGCAACGTTCCCGTAAAATTTAAGGTAAATGTTTCTCTGGTAGATTTTCTTTTTATTGTATTTTTCCGACGCACGCTAAATTGTCAACTAATTTAACATTTCTCATTCTTTGTTTGGTCATAGGTTAGGGTTCGACAAAATTCCTTCAGAAACATGGAATTTCTTCTTTCAAATTGGATTTTTTCTCTTCTCATCAGGTTTTTACCCTGACATTTTAATTCCTCTTTCAGGTTCTCTAGTTTTGGTTGTCTCCATTGCCTGGCTCTTAAATTGGTACCTATGGCATCAATAAATTGAAGTTTCTTGTTAAAGTCTACTTGGGTTTCTTTCTTTTTTGACCCAAATATGTATTATTTACTCAGCTAGGATGAAAACAATATTAATTATGAATATAATCAAACCCTTAGGTTTCATCCATCGTTTCTTTTAAACTCCCTCGCATAGAGGGCTTACATTTAGGATGTAATAATGATAATTACAATTTTAATCAAGATATTTTCAACAATTTTCTTGTACTATAATGGATGTTCTCGAACCTGATTCATTGTATACTCGTAGAGTTTGTAATAACATGCCTATTTTATTAATTATTTCCCCTTTATCTTTCTACTTTATCAACTAGTGATAATTGAGCTAGTCTTTTCCAACAAATTTTCTTTCAGATAATTGTAGAAAATTTTCACGACACTTATATTGAGTTCGATCTACCTAATTTACTGAATGGATATAATTAATGGCAGTATATCTATATTTTACACTTTACATTTCGACTGATGGTTGTATATTAGTAACAAATGCATGAATGTAAATTTCTTGGGCCAAAATAGGTTCTGGTTTTTATTTTAATTTATTATAGTATTGAATATCTACATTTATGTATTTATTGTTGTTACATAACTCGTCATAGAGTATAGGTTTTATTGTTGGTTTCTTATTATGTTCTTTTTATTTAAAGCCTATAATTACCTACATAAGCTTGATGTAGTCAATAGGTTATAAGAATAGTTCTAGAGTTTGTTTCGGGCTGCTAGTTCTATTTGGCTAGGCCTAAGAACTAAACTAGTTCCATGCAAGTTATAAGTTCTGAGAGTTAATTAATTCAACACAACCCTTGCCTCGTTCTAATGTAGCTATTAATATTACTTTATAAAATTACCAGTACATACCTCCCACTCTTCTACAAAATCTTGTACAGGATTTACAGTTTAAGTTCCACTTACCCATTTCTTTTACTACTTTTATTACTAGTATTCTAGGATAGGAAAGACTTGGTACATCTCGAGTCAAGCCATCCACCCTACTATAATAATTAGGTATAAATTTACGTGCAAAATGAGGATTCTTAAATTCTTGAAGACTTTGGTATGTATATTTGAACTAACCTGTTCATTAATGGTTCAGTTAATTTGTCACAATAATTATATATATTTATCCATCAATATTTTCACAATTCATCTGTCATAACACAATTTTTTCTACATAAGTTACACTATTTTATTATACTGGTAATCTATATAGTGACACAAAACACTTAGTTTTGGAAACCAATCAAATAAATATACTTATATGTTCATCTTAGACCACCAGGAAATACATAGGGAATAAATTTCACTCCTTCCGACCAATGAGAATGGTAATCATTACCAGTTCTACCCCCATGCCAATTTCGTTTCGAGAACAGTTGATTGAAAATGACCTAGCAAGGTTTGTCTAAAGGCATCAAGATTGTACAAGTCCAACCCAAAAACTCACAGACTCAAAAAGTATGACTTAAGGATTCTACTAGCTCCAACCAGCTCAAGAATACACTAACTGGAAGCATCCCACCTTCTCTCAACAACTTCATATTCAAGGGATAAATATTATTTCTCTCCCTTCTTAGGTGCCTCAGGTTCCTCTCATACCCTTCTGGCTTATTTTTCCAACTGAGATGATTTATCTCTAGGGATGGGAGCAATTGTCCTCCAATTGTTCGGTAAATGAACTTTCACTTAGTAAATTTTTCCCGTAATTTCCTTGGTTGTCATAACCAAATTATTTATGAAATTAAAGTAACTTTAAAACATTTAAATTTTATCATTAGACTTTCTATTCAGCCCATAGTCTTATCGAGGCATGATAATAAAAGTAAATTAAATATTTACTTTTCACTGAGGGGTATTACATCTGCCCCCCATGAGAAAAAAACCATCCTCGATGTTTTATAACCTTAAAAAAAGTTTGGAATATCCCTCGCGCATAAAATATTTATTCTCATCTTCCCAGGTAGCCTCTTCTGGCTGAAGTAACTAGAATAAATGCTTGCTTCTGTAGCATAATCTTTCTCTGATCAAGAATACACAGAGGTTTGACCTACATTCACAATCATTATGGTCATTATTTTCCATCAATATATATATATATATATAGATATCCAAACACTATCAATTGTTATTCATATACCCAACAAAGGTCATCAACATCCATCACAACCCAACAAAGGCCAATAACTTGCATTCAATAAGAGTTAAGAATGATGATTGTAAAATCATCATTTTTTATTTATTTTTACTTACCCAAAGGCTATGGAAATGATCAAAGACCCCACCATGTGGTTCCATTAAATTTTCATACCACAGAGGTATCAATTATGTCTGCACTATTTTCTTAGCAATAATAATATGTTCAAAAACCATTTACTGTTCTTGTATTTTATGAGAAAGTATACTTTTATCTTAGTTCAAATGTTACATACACATTGCTCATGCACGAATAGAGTTCAAGATGACTTCCTTTTCCTGCCATATTCAAGATGGGCATATTGTTGTCTACTTCATCCAAGTAAACTTAATTATGCCCATCTTGGGCTTCTTTGCTATTTCCTTTAGCACCAACCAAGGGTCCAATTTTCAGTATTATTTCAATTTTTTCCCCTTTATCATCCTATATTACAATTTATTGATGTAATTTATATGCAATTTTTATTCCATGTATAGGCATGGGGTTTCTCCCTCTTGTTTCGTATGCGTATTAACTAAATAATACTCACCATGTTATTGTAATATAGTTATTTCCTTATATATCAGAACATGTCCTGTTATCTGCTTCGTTCAAAAACAAATTATAAAAATACATTTGACATGTAAGGTTCAGTGGAATATTAATAGACAATAATTCTATTCCACATGAGAATAATTGGTTATCTTATTATACCCTCACACAGTAGTCATACTTGTTTTTTTCTTGTTTTTAAAGAGGTCCGAGTTCATCAGAGATTACATCATGCTTGAACTATGGCTTGAGAAACTACGACCGAGGGGCATCTAAGCTGTAAAAATAACTCGGGGATCACACCTGTCCTAGGCCACACTAGCCCTTACCATGACTGGATTTTTTTCCATGAAGTTTCGAACCGGTTACTTTCACATCACAGAGTGACTTAATAGTACACCATATCACCATCTATTCTACACCCCGTGGGTGTAATCATACTTGTTATCGTCGCAATAAAGGTTTCCTTACCTTGTTCCCATGATGGCTTGCAACCAATGATACTATCAAACGTGCTACAGAAAAACATTACCAAATTCTTGGACAATTAATTCAACTTACCACTTCCATGGTGAATATTATCTTGTCCTTTATTCAAGTGGACCCAATCATGTCCACGTTACTTATCTGCTTGTTGTTTCATGCAAAAATCAGGGTTCTATCACTCAGTTGGTTTTCTTTAGTGTATTATTTTCCTTCTAATCTTTCCCCAATAGACTATTAAGGATAGAAACACAATGTAATACTAAGAGAACCCGCTATGACAATTTAAGGCACAATATAGATCTGTAGAATCAACAAATGCAAACCAAAAAATTACATTACCGAATATTACCATCATATCTTTTCGACATGCCTCACCTATGAGTTTTCTCAAATATTTTCTTTAGGTTTGCATCCCTCTCTATTCTGGAACTTATTAATCATGGTGCTTGGAGGTCACATGTGCTCCCCCTTGTTGTTGAAGTGTAATCAGCTATGGTGTTCCCACGCCCTTTGCATCTACGTTCTGGTCAACTTCCTAAACATACTATGTTAGTGTGGTTATCATCACATAATGATTTTGTAAGCACATGTTCATTCTAATCAACTATTTGATGAGACTTCGATTGTATCCAAAAAATCATTTGAATTTATTTAAGGCACTTATTTGGGGTACCATTTTCTAGTGGTAGGCTACACTTTCCATGTTAAAAAATCATACGACAACATGTATAAGTAACACTTGTGCTAATATGATACCAACATTTTCTTTAACATGGCTTTAATATTTTTTTTTGTGCCACATTTTCTTTGATTACCTTACTTGATTGTGTGCTTATTTCTAATCACATAACACCTATGCTTACTATCAATCCTTGTCGTGTGTACCCCATATATATATACATGTTTGATTAGGCTATCCTTTTTCAACTTATGATATTTTCCAAAACTTGAAAAAACATCAGAGTTTTCCATTGTAATTTACGATTATATCATTTGGTATTATTACATATGCAATTCTCTACAGTCCTACTAAATTTCCCAAGGGACCTCGCTTGCATCTCTTCCTCTTCATCTTATTGCACCAATAGTCATTTCAATTAATAAACATTTTCCTTTCATTTTGATTTCGATAAGACTTAATCTTTCAATTTGTGAGGCAGTTATAAAGTAAACCAATTAGCGAATCATTCCATGATTCAGTGTCACAAGTTTGTGACTCACACCATCTTGAGTTCCCCCCTACGTACATTAGGTAAAAGAGATTCAAAAGCTGTCAACATTCCTTTTCTATATTTTAGGGGTCGTGAACATTTCTATATTCTTGAAATTAATACTTATCTTGCTCTATATACTTACTAAATTTGATGTAAAGTTGATATCCTTTCAGTTATAAACAACATTTTTCTGATGTTCTTCTTTTCTTATTTGGTGTCTTGGAGTAACCCATATACTATTATCATGTCACTTTCAACTTGCAAGTCTCATATATGCCACTCACTTCCCCATTTATGAGACTAGTCTCCTTTCCATCTAAAATTATTATGACGACTTACTTCTATTTCGCTGGTTCTTAAACAAGTACTTTATCTAGTGATACTATTGCAATTTTCAATTACTTGACTTTTGTAATCCTTCATGCTATGATTTGTGCCAATTATTATGTTGTTGTAACCAGTATTTCTGTGGCTCCACTCTTCACATGAAGATAATTTTCAATGAGTAAGTTCATTAATTATCATATCAATCATGAAATATGTACGAGACAATAATTATTAAATTGGACTCATTTATACTTGAGTTATACTATTGACATCTAAGTTTTATCTTTTATTATGATCACCGTCGATGTATGTCATATCATTTGCTAATGCTTAGTTGGGTGGAAATTATGCCAACTATTCTCACCAATCAGCCAAGATAATTCCAATTGATTCAAACTTATACATATTTTTTGTAGTCATAGATGTCATATATCCTCATTTAATCTTTGAAAACAATTATCAGTAGGTATGCCCAAGTGACTTCCTCGGGTATATCAATACACCACATATTTTTCTTGGGTATTACAAGGCTTTCTATCCCTTCAATTCCTTTTATAATTCATATATACACTTTATTTTGTGTATACTCTTTTTTTATTTGGCTTGCTTCCCAACACAGGTATTAGGATTAATTTTTTTTTTTTACTACCAATTATTCCCTTTCATTCACTCTCTCAGCTATATTATTGGCCAATATCTAGTATATGTGTGAGGAGGTAGTTTATACCAATCGAGTAATTACTTTTCAACTGTAAGTATTACTTACCAATAATATATTTACTTCTTTTATACCCGTTTCTTCTTCAATAGGCCATATTATAGGTTTAATTTAAAACATCCTTATAATTATTAACCTTATAAATTATGTATCAAAACATAATTTTCTCATCTTTTTTTAATTAAAAAAGGGGGATTGCAACTAGAAACACGTGATCATCATGTAGATAACCCTAAAATTTTCAAGGTGATTTCATATGCAACATCACACCTTCTCTTTTAGCATACCTGATCTGATATCTTAATACTTCATTTACATGCGTATATGTCTCTTGATTTTTCTACCCATATACTTCCTTATAAATCATAAGCTTCTCTATGTTCATTATCCCACAATCACAAGATATGATTTAATAATTAATATGTGTTAATCATTAAGTCACCCAAACACACCCAACATATTAGTAGTTCTTGTAGGTAAGGGTATCCCAATAATAATCCAATTGATATTTGATAATTTGACTTACGTAACAAAATTATTTTTAATGTACCCATGACAAGATTATTCATTGCTAACACTTAATTAGTAGTTTTTGCCCTCAACTATGTTTCAATGTCTAAAATAACATAATTTATTTACATAGTTGTACCCATATCTCAAGATTTGATTTAGGTAAGAGTGAAATATTTAGTCATGTAGGCAGAGTTTCCATATTTCCACTTCTTTGTCACTAGGGAACACAACATAGTTTTGCTACTATTTTCCCTTAAGCAGGCCAAAGTGTTGAACCCTTTAGCTTTGATACCACTTGTAACATCCCCCAAAACATTCATATTTTTTTAAAACTATATTTTACTTCTACTAAAATAAATGAGCTGGCATTATTGAAAATCTTGATTTTTATTAATATTAGGGATCTTATACTGGTAAGATTTATTTTGATGGTAGATATTGGTTCTACAAACTCCATTGTAGGTACTCACTATAATTTATGATTTCATGGTTATATGAAAAATGTGATAGTTTATAATTACATGGTTATGGTTGGTGCTTTTAAAGTTTATTATGTAATGTTTTGTATCCCCATACCATGGTTAGTCTTGTCACGTTCCATGTATATTTATATTAATTTACCGATTGTTAAACATACCACATAGAGACTCCTTGGAACTCTCTCTCTCTCTTGAGACTCCCGTTGTTATGCATTGAAAATAATTTAGAGTTGATTAGACATACACCATTGACACTTATGGTTTAGATAAGAAAGCTTAGACTATTTCTAGACATTTATTATGTAACTATCCCCATAACCCACCATAAATATGGCTCATTTGCAACCAGTTCGACTTGAGGTGAGCTCTGCTATCGACATTGTAAAACCTATTTGAACTCAACCTTTGAATCAAGCCTATTTACGTTCTCATTACATGTTTCGGTGAGTACCTCATGGTTTTGGTGATTTCCTTTTATTTTACCTTCCAAATTTATATATGTCTAGTTATAATCGAGTTTTTCCTTTTCCTTTTCCTGTCTGACCTTGATTTTCTATATGCATCACGATGAAGCGGTTTTCTAATAGTCGGTTGCAAAGTTTATACTTTTGGTGCTCCAACGTCTTAGGAAATTAGGGTGAGCTTTTATTTTGTTCATTGGGACCTTGTTGATGGGCCTCTAAATTAGACATAAAATAAGGCCCATATAACCTTTCTTAAGCCCATCTAACTTCCTTATGCACATGAATATATATATATATATATATATATATTAAATCTCTCTTTCTACACTTAATAATGTTTTCTTATGCTTCAATATTTTCTTAGGAAGGTTTAAAGGTAATTGCATATTTGTGCCTAATATTGGTTATTTTTGTAGAATATTGTGAGAATATTTGGAAGATTATGCAGATTTGGAGAAGGAGATGATTTAGGGACTTGCTCCCTGCCACTGGAAGATCAATATTGGAGAATAAATAAGCACAATATCAAGAAATTAGGGAGAAATATTGGAGATATTCAAGGGGGTTGTCCACCCTCCTTAACTCTCAAAGGCAGCCAAAGGATCCTCATGAGATCCCCTCCATCAATTCAAATTCCAGAGGTAGCCAAGTGAATCAAGACCAAGTGCACTCAAGCCACACTTCACTTGGAGTCAAGTGGACTCATTACCTATTTTTTAGGGAGATGTTGGTAGCTTCCCTTGAGGATAAATAAAGCTAATCAAGAGCTAATTAGGGTTGATTCTTCCATTCCATTCTTCGATTTCATTATGATCCATTCGATGCAATCCATTCCATTCCATCCCATGCCATTCATTTTCCATTCTATTAGGCTTTTGTTGTTTAAGACCTCCGGGATATAATAAAATTTCATTTTTAATGCAATGAGTAGACATAATCCATTTTACTGATTTAATTATAGAGATTTGGGCTCGTGGGTTAGGTCCCAACCCATGTGCCTCAGCTTCTCTGCTATTTTCGTTCTTTCCTTTCTGTCATTTAGCTAGTTTTTCTTCTGCCATTTAGTTAGATTTTCTTCTGATAGTTTCAACGTTGCTTAGTCTTTTCTTTCAGTGTGCCGCTATAGTTTTTCATTTGTTTGTGAGTAGTAGAACAGAGGAAAAACTCCAAAAGTTGTGGTCAAGCCTCCCCCTCTCATCTCTGTCAATAGAGTTCGAGCAGGGTAAATCTTCCCACAGACCAAAAACATTGGTTTCCTCTCACTATTTCCATCTCTGAATTATGCCTCTAAACCTTGCTTCTACCCCTCCATTCCCTCTTGTTTTCTGCTTATTTTCAACTGTTGCACCCACCTTTTTTCCCTAACAACACTTAAACCCTTCAGCCGCGTTATTCCTTTGTTTCTATTGGTTACGATCGCTTTATTCGTTTTAACGCAAAAACATTTGAAAGCCATTGAAACATGACTTCCGCATTTTGTCCTTGAAATCCCCACTATTTTACTTCGTTGACCGCAAATCGTAGTGACTTACCGCAACTTCGCCGCATCGCAATCGCTCGCCGCAACCTTTTTCCCTTTTAATTAAAACTTACCACTCCTAAACCCTAATTGTGAAATATTGCAATCACATTTCACATCACCTTCCCAAATCACATTTCACATTTCGCACATCGCAATTCACTCGTTCCATTTGATTTCCATTAATACTTTCTTCCTCCAAAACTCGATTGCGATATTACCCTACTCCTTTGCCACGTCACCCATCGCAATCGCTCGTTGCACCTTTTTCATTTTCCCTTAAGACTTATCGATCCTTTTTTTTGCTGATTACGATATTGCGACATTGCATATCGCAGATCACAGTTTTTACCACCCCGTAGATAGCTCTCCGCAACCTTTTCCATTTTTCATTAACACTTACCACTTTCTTTTTCCGATTGTGATATTGTTATCGCACTTTGCCGTTCTTCCCTGTCACACTTCGCACATCGCATTATTTAGCCTATTCCCTTTGACACTTACCACTCCAACTTCGCGATATCATGATTGCGATATCGGTCCCACCTCCACATCGCATCTCCGCCATAGAATATTTCAAGTTATTCTTCTCCAAAGCCTTTTTCACTATAATGAAGTCTTAATCTGGTTTAAAACCCTCTCTTTCCTCCTCTAAGCCTCGTTTCATGTGTTCAAGTCCTCCATTAGCCTCTTTAGCCCTTTTTCCTTCGAACTGCAATCAATACTTTTTCATTTAGAATTAGATCATGAATAGTTGCATGGTTAGAAGCATGTTAGATAGATCATAAGATAAGTAGAGTGTGTTTAGCCGGTTGGCCAAATCAATGCAATTTAGTTTAGTTTCTTTTCGGTTATTTCCTTTTTGCAATTTAGTTTAGTTTCCTTCCTGTCATTCCTTTTCAAAAATTTAATTTAGTTTCCTTTTGTCATTTCTTTTCTGCAATTTAGTTTAGTTTCCTTCTTGTCATTTCTTTTCATCAATTTAATTTAGTTTCCTTTTTGAAACTTAGTTTAGTTTCATTGAAGCGTGACAAACTTCACTAAGAACCCTTAGAAATAGCACCCTTTCGCAAAGTAGAAGAGGATGACATGAATAGAATGCAACTGCTGTGTATATAGCACTGTTACCTCCAAGTTTGTACGAACCCCGGGTTGATAAAGTAAAGTAGGGCAACCCTTGAGAGTTGCAGCACTCTTGGTGCAATACCAGGGCTCACCACTTTTTGGCGCTGTTGTCGGGGAGGTGTTTAGTAGATGTTTTGATTTTGTTTTTAGCATTCTTTTCTGCTTTCCTTTATTTTCATGCCATTTTAGAAATATTAAAAAAATATATATATATATATATATATATATATACAAAAAAGATCTGATTTTCATGCCTCATATGAGTAGGGATACTCAGAAATTAAAAAAAAAAACCCCCCACTTGACCACGCGGTGAAGTAAGAACCACATCACCATACACTTTTGAAGGTATAAGATATGGATGGATATGATGAAAATTAAGAATATCTTATTGGGTTTCCCATTCAAGATATGGAAATTAGTGTACATATGAAGAACATCCCTCCATTTTTCCTTCCAAACTTCCATGGTATGAGGACAGAGGATCCAAAAACATTTCTCTTTGAATTTGAGATACTTTCTAGGTCTTATGGCTACTTATCACACACTCAAAAACTGATATTGTTTCTTGCAACATTGAAGGATAGAGCTCTTAAATGGTTCATGAGTCTAGGTACTAATTCAATAAGATCATGGAATGATATGCAAAATATATTTCTAGAAAAATACAAATATCGTGATCTTAGAGAATAAATTTTTAGAATGAACCAAGAAGAAGATGAGAGCCTTAAGGATATAATAGAGAGGTTCATGTATAATGTTAAGAGGGAAAAATTGCATCATTTAGGATTTGACACACTAAATATCCTCTTACTTAGAAAAATTAGGGATGAGTGGATTGATCTCCTTAATCTCATGAGTAAAGGAGATGTATATCAATTGTCATTTGAAGAAATTTGTGAAACATGCGAGCACATATCAAGAGGAAGGGAAAGATTAAGTAAGTCAGCATTAACATTGGTAAGGCAAGATGAACTTGGAAATTTTCTTAACAACTTTAAAACAGAAATTCTTAGCAATCTAAGTGAACAAGTAGAAATGTTAAGAATGCAAAATGAGAAAAAAGAAGATGTTGATATTTTTGTTATCCATGCAGAGTCATATGCTACTAAATGTTTTTCATCATTCCCTAGGTTTAAAGAATTTTACCAAGAAGACAATGGAGAAAGGCAGTCACCAAAGAAGCTATGTTATGTAGCTCCAAGGAGACCCTGGTAGCTTGGTCAACTTGATATGATGCAAGGACCACTCAAAAATTTAAAGCTTATTCACATCCATCTCAAACTAATTGGGACACACTCCCTCCTTGGTAACCTTGGCCATATCAATCCCAAAACCAATCTTGGAAACATGGTTGGCAAGGAACTTATTGGGAAAATCCTCAACATCCTCAATATTTCCCTCAATATCCTCCATACCCAACTCCATGCTATCCCTACCATCCACCTCCACCACAACCACAACCTCAACCACATCCATCTCATATATCCACCCCCACTCAACTACCTGTACCACCATTTCCAAACCCACACCATGAAGTATCTCAACCCACTTACAATGATGAGGTACAAAAATACCAAACATATTTTCTTGATCTAAATGGTCTGCATCTTAGTTCAAGAAAGGTATTGCAAAGTAGAGATTTTCTTAATGTCATTGAAGGAAAACATCAATAATAAAAAGATCCAAATTATGAGATCAAAATATCGAGGGCTGCACTTGGTGAAGAGCCGACATCAAAATCATATGTTGAGAAATTTACCTCATGTTTACCAACATTTCCTCCATGTGTTCAAGAGAACGATCAACAAAAAGAGGAATATTTGAATGTTATAATAGAAGAGGACATCCAAGGTGATCCAACTTAGCAAGTGGACCAGGGAAATCAAAAATATATTGACATATGGTTCCAAATAGTCATTAAGTTGCAGCAACACACTCTTCTCCAACGGTACTTGATACAATCTCAGTTAAAGCAATTCATCTCTCATATTCAGGTACATGTCAAAGCATGTATTCCAAGTGTGCACCTGACTTTATCTGTCATCTTGATGTGTACATGGATCCATTGGAAGTATTCCTATACTTGAAAAAGTTTTTTTTTCTTCAAGTAGAGTAGGAAAGTGAAAAAAAGAAAAAAAAAGGAAAAAAAAGGAAAAATAATAAAATATCAGATGAAAACCTCTTTGAGGCGTATAAGATTGGCTCAATGATTGAAAACCTCCATGAGGCGGTCATTGGGTTGAAAAAAAAGAAAAATAAAAAGAAAAATATATTAGGTGAAAACCTCCTTTGAGGCGCCTAGGCAGACCTACTAGTTGAGAACCTCATTGGGGTAGCTAGTAGGCCTTACAAAAAAAAAAAATGCATTTCTCCATGTATCTCTCTTTAATGAATGTAGGTGCTCTCCAACCTTTGCAAGTAGAAAAACAGAATGTTGGCACAAAAATAAAATTTGGTCAACACTTTAGTCAAAGGTAGTAAAACTTGGACTTCCTCCTCCCGTGCTCAGAAGTTCCAAAAGGACCTCAAGCAGACTGCCACATGCAGGTTCAGTAGCAAATTCAACATCAACTTTAATATCACATGCAAAAAAAATCAATGGTAAGGCTCAGGTATGCAATCATCTAACCCTTTCTTCGAATCTATTTTAGCTTAATAAAACATTAAAAAGTGTGAGAAGGAAATTTTTTTATATAGCCAAAATTAGTAGCAGAGAAACCTCAGCCTTATCTAGAAACTAGCCTCACTTTTTCCACCAAGAAGAGGAACAAGAAAAAAGTAAAAAGGAATTGAGAAAGTTGGTAGTAAGCAGTTCATGTAATGGAAGACAAGGAGTGCCAAAGGAGTAGCCAAGGGGGAACTCAGTTCACAGAAAAAGAGTTGTGGGTTTATTTTGCATGAAATTTTAAAAAAGAAAGGGGAAAAAATAAAGAAAGAAAGAACGAAATAAAGAAAGAAAAGAAAAGAAAAGGAAAAATGAAATAAAAGGTGGATCCACCACCTCTTGGCATGCAAAACAGATTTACTTAGGGCATATGAGGACCTCCATGAAGCATATACAAGAATAATAGCAAGAATATTAGCAGGAGGAGCAGCGCATGGGCCAATAAACAGAAAATGAAATAAGCTAGCTTGTAGGAAGAACCAGAGGGAAGGTAGGATGAATAGGTTTCGCATAGGATGAGCAACAGTTTCAGTAGGGGGGTGATGATGGGCCTCTAAATTGGACATAAAATAAGGTCCATCTAACCTTTCTTAAGCCCAACTACCTTCCTTATGCACATACTGAAGATATATATATATATATATATATATATATATATATATATATATATATATATATATATATATTATATATATATATATTAAATCTCTCCTTCTGCACTAATGTTTTCTTATGATTCAATATTTTCTTAGGAAGTTTTAAAGGTAATTGCATATTTGTGCCTAATATTGGTTATTTTTGTAGAATATTGTGAGACTATTTGACAGATTATGCATATTTGGAGAAGGAGATGATTTAGGGACTTGCTCACAGCTATTGTAAGATCAAGATTGGAGAATAAATGAGCACAATATCAGGAAATTAGGGAGAAATATTGGAGAGATTAAAGGGGGTTGTCCATCCTTCTTAACTCTCGAAGGCAGCCAAAGGATCCTCATGAGATCCCCTCCAGAAATTCGAATTCCAGAGGCAGGCAAGTGACCCAAGACCAAGTGCACTCAAGCCATACTTCACTTGGAGTAGAGTGGACTCATTACCTATTTTTTAGGGAGTTTTCGGTAGCTTCCCTTGAGGATAAATAAAGCTAATAAAGAGCTAATTAAGGTCGATTCTTCCATTCCATTATTCAATTTCATTCCGATCCATTCAATGTAGTCCATTCCATCCCATGCTATTCATTTTCCATTCTATTAGGCTTTTACTGTTTAAGACCTTCGGGATGTAATAAGATTTCATTTTTAATGCAATGAATAGACAGACTCCATTTTACTGATTTAATTCCAAAGAGCTGGGCTCGTGGGTTAGGGCCCAACCCATGTGCCTCAGCTTCTCTGTTGTTTTCATTCTTTCCTTTTTGTCATTTAGCTAGTTTTTCTTTTGCCATTTAGTTAGATATGCTTCTGATAGTTTCATTGTTGCTTAGTCTTTGCTTTCAGTGTGCTGTTGTAGTTTTTTATTTGTTTGTGAGTAGTAGAATAGAGGAAAAACTCCAAAATATATGGTCAAGCCTCCCCCTCTCATCTCTGCCAATAGAGTTCGAGCTAGGTAAACCTTCCCACAGAACAAAAACATTGATTTCTGCTCACTATTTCCATGTTTGCGTTATGCCTCTAAACCTTGCTTCTACGCCTCCATTCCCTCCTGTTTTCCGCTTATTTCCTACTGCTACACCCACCTTTTTCCCCCAATAGCACTTAAACCCTTCAATCGCCTTATTCCTTTGTTTCTATTGGTTATAGTTGCTTTACTCGTTTTAACACAAAACCATTCGAAAACCATTGAAACACGACTTCCGCCTTTCCTCCTCTAAATCCCCCTATCATACTTCACTTACCTCAAATCACAGTGTTAGTTCTTCCTTTACAACTTACAGCAACTTCGTCGCATCACAATCGCACGCTATAGCCTTTTTCCCTTCTCATTAACTCTTACCACTCCTAAACCTTGATTTTGAAATATCGCAATCACATTTCGCATCACCTTGCCGAATCATATTTCGCATTTCGCACATCGCAATTCACTCGTTCCATTTGATTTTCATTAATACTTTCTGCATCCGAACCCCGATTGCAATATTACTGTACTCCTTTTCCATGTCACCCATCACAATCACTCGTTGCACCTTTTTCCTTTTCCTTTAAGACTTACTGCTCCTTTTTTTTGCTGATTGCGATATTGCGTCATCACATATCGCAGTCCACAATTTTTACCACCCCGCAGATCACTCTTTGCAACCTTTTCCCTTTTTCATTAACACTTACCACTTTATTTTTCCGATTGTGATATTTTTATCGGACTTCTCTGCTCTTCCCCGCCGCACTTCACACATCACGTTATTTAGCTTATTCCCTTTAATGTTTACCACTCCAACTTCACGATATCGCGATTGCGATATTGGTCCCACCTCCACATCGCATCTCCGCCATGGAATATTTCAAGTTATTCCGCTCTAAAGCCTTTTTCACTATAATAAATTCTTAATCCAGTATAAAACCCACTCTTTCCTCCTCTAAGCCTTGTTTTATATGTTTAAGTCCTCCATTAGCCTCTTTAGCCCTTTTTCCTTCGAACTGCAATCAACACTTTTTCAGTTAGAATTAGATCATGAATAGTTGCATGGTTAGAATCATGGTAGATAGATCATAGGATAAGAAAAGTGTGATTAGCCGGTTGACCAGATCAATGCAATTTAGTTTAGTTTCTTTTCTGTCATTTCCTTTTTGAAATTTAGTTTAGTTTCCTCCCTGTCATTCCTTTTCAGCAATTTAATTTAGTTTCCTTTTGTCATTTCCTTTTTGCAATTTAGTTTAGTTTCCTTCCTGTCATTTCTTTTCAACAATTTAATTTAGTTTCCTTTCTGCAAATTAGTTTAGTTTCATTGAAGTGTGACAGACTTCATTGAGAACCCTTAGAAATAACACCCTTTCATAAAGCAGAAGAGGATGACATGAACAAAATGCATCTTTTGTGTATATAGCACTGTCACCTCCAAGTTTTTACGAACCCCAGGTTGATAAAGTAAAGTAGGGTAGCCCCTGGGATTTGCAGCACTCTTGGTACAATACCAGGGCTCACCATTTGTTCCAACTACAAAAATACTCAAACAATTATGACTGACAACTGTTATGGGTAATATCCTTTATGCAGTGTGGCATTCAATGGTTTCCAAGAAATTGTAAGGTAAATGTCTCTTTGGTAGGTTTTCTTTTTATCATATTTGTCAGACGCACACTAAAATGTAAGGTAACTCAAAATTTCTCCTTCTTTGTTTGGTCACAGGTTAGGGTTTGATGGAGTTCCTTTGGCAAAATGGAATTGTTTCTTTCAAATTGGATTTTTTCTCTTCTCATCAAGTTTTTACCTTGCCACTTTAATTCCTCTTTTAGGTTCTCCAGTTTGGCTGTCTCCATTGCCTGGACATTAAATTGGAACTTATGGCATCAAGAAATTTGTGTTTCCTATTGAAGTATTCCTGGGATTATTTCTTTGTTGACCCAACCATGTATTATTTACTCAGCTAGGATGAAAACAATCTTAATTATTACTAGAGTCACTACATTAGGATTCATCCATAGTTTATTTTAAACTCCCTCATATAGAGGGTTTACATTTGGGATGTAATATTGATAATTACAATTTTTATAAAGATATGTTCAACCATTTTATTTTACTATAATGGATTTTCTCAAAAATGATTCATTGTCTACTCTTAGACGTGTAATAGCAGATCTATTTTATTAATTATGACTCTCTTTGTCTTTCAACTTTATCAACTAATGATATTTGAGTTGGTCTTTTCTAGCAATTTTTCTTTTAGATAATTGTAGAAAATTTTCACAACATTTATATTAAGTTCGTTTTTCCTATTTTAATGAATGGATTGAATCAATCGTGGTATATCTATATTTTACACTGTACATTTCGACTAATAGTTGTATATTAGTAACAAACGCACAATTGTTTATTTCTTTGGCCGAACTAGGTTCTGGGTCTTATTTTAATTCATTATAGTATTGAATATGTACATTTAGGTATTTACTATTTTTACAAAAATCCTCATAGAGTATAAGTTTTATTGTTGGTTTCTTACTGTGTTATTTTTCCTTAAATCCCAAAAATACCTACACAGGACTGATGCAATCAGTAGGTTATAAAAATGGTTCCATAGTTTGTTTCGAACTACTAGTTCTATTTGGATAGGCCTAGGAACTAAATTGGCTCCATGCAAGTTCTAAGTTCTAAAAGTTAATTAATTTAGCACAACCCTTGCCCTATCCTATTGTAGATATTAATATTACTTTATAAAATTACCAGTGCATACCTCCCACTCTTCTACACAATATTGTACATGCTTTACAGTTTAAGTTCCACTTACCCATTTCTTTTACTACTTTTATTTCTAGTATTCTAGGGTGGGTAGGACCTGGTACATCTCAGGTCTAACCATCCACCCTATCGTAATACTTAGGTATAAATTTATATGCACAACGAGGACTGTTCAATTTTGAATACCCTGGTCCGTATATTTGAACTAACCTATTCATTAACAACTCATTTAATTTGTCACAAAAATTATATATATTTATCAATCAATCTTTTCACAATTCATTTGTCACAACACAATTTCTTCCAGACAATTTACACTATTTTATTATACTAGTCATCGATACAAATAAATTTATGTTATAACTAGTGACAGAAAACACTTAGTTCTAGAAAACAAATAAATAAATATACTTATATGTTCAACTTAGACCTCCAGGAAATACATAGCGAATAAAGTTCTCTCCTCCTGGCCAGCAATAATGGTAATATTTACCAGTTCTCACCCCATGCCAGTTTCATTTCTAGAACAATTGCTTGAGAGTGACCTAACAAGGTTTGTCGAAAGGCATCAAGACTGTACAAGTCCAACCCAGGAACTCATAGACTCAACAAGTCTGACTTTGGGATTCCACTGACTCCAAACAACTCAAGAATGCCCTAATTGGTAGCATCCTCCCTTCCCTCATCAATGTCCCGTTCATTGGATTAATATTATTTCTCTCCCTTCTTAGCTGCCTCAGGTTCCTCTCATACCCTCCTGGCTTCTTTTCCCAATTGAGATGATTTATCTCTAGGGATGGGAGAAACTGTCCTCTAACTATATGGTAAATGAACTTTCACTTAATAAATCCCCCCCCCCTAATTTTGTTAGCTGTCATAACCAACTTATGTATGAAATTAAAGTAACTTTAAAAAATTTAAATTTTATCATCAGGATTTTCATTTAGCCCATGGTCTTATCGAGTCATGGCAGTAAAAATAAATTAAATATTTAATTTTCACTGAGGGGTATTACACTTCTGTACCATTAAGAGAAGAAATAAGGTTGTGATTTTGGTGCTACATCATTGATTTATGAAACAATTTTGTATTATTTTCACACTCATGTAACCATTTAACTCTCAAATTTTGTCTCTAGAGTATTTCCTCTTGTTTTGTTCGATCTTATCGCTATTTGAGGATATAAACTTCTGTAACGACAAGTGCATATGAATGCCCTTCCAGAATTACTTTTTGTTGAATTTGACTCATTTATTCTTACAACTCTTGTTTCACTTAAAATATGTTATTGAATTCCTCTTGATTCCATTTCTTTAGTCTGGATTTTATGTGCTTTAATTTTTGTCGAAATCGATACATTGCTAAGGTGATAAAGTGACTTTTCACATTCCACTAGTCACATATTTTTATCATGGAAGGTCAATGTATGCATAAGACAAAAGATTTGAAATTTGAACGGTTGATTCTTGGGGGTGGCTCGAATGCTAAAATCTAGGAAAATGGGCCAGTGGTTCGGTCCTCCATAAGGCAAGATGCCAGGCAGATGTAATTTTCCAATATGGATTTCTAGATTAAGAACTTGTCCAGGTGGGAGGAAATATGATGGGTGTTTCCTCAAACAATTGTTACAAGTGAAGAGCCCATTGATTGCGTTTAGGTCCTCCAAGCTCAGTTTCCTTATGATATCCATGAAGTAATCAACATTTATATGTAGACGTTGTAGCTCACCTTGTTTTTTTTTTAACAGTAAATAGTAGTAGTTTCATTAATCCACGTCTGGGTCGCGTCATTAAACCGGATGATTACATCGTGTCATTTTCATGCCAAAATTCAGAAAAAGTGTCCCTACCTACATACAGGGTTGTCTTTGTAGACACCTTATTTCTATTTTGTCTATATCTATGGTGCATTCTGTTCCCATGTGTGCTATAGAGCTTACAAAATGAGTTACCGAGGTATGTGCATTTGTGCTTGTCCATTTAAAATTAGATTGGTAATGCCTTATCCATTTATGTTGGGAACTAGCGCATATAAGAGGATATCGTCCTAAAGAGGATACCATCCAAATACTGTCCATAGGGTATGTTGTCCCAAAGTTTTCTAGAGGTACTACTATCCCATTGTTGTCCCAAATGAATGATGTCTATATGCCGTCCAGATACTACACACATGTTGGTCCAAAGCTATCCATAATGAATGTTTTCCATTTGCTGTCCATGGTGGGTGCTGTTCAAATTCTTTCCAAAGGAATTGTTGTTCCTTTGTTTTCCATCCATATGATGTTCCAACGCTGTCCAAAAGAAATGTTGTTTCCGGATCCATGGTTTTCCTTTGAAAGCTGGGGTCGAGGTCCAATTATTTGTGCCAGTAAATATGGAAGGGTTAAGGGATAGATTTGGTGTCAACGTTTCCATCGATGTCGCATATGCCCTTCATCAATTTGCATCCTTTATTAGCCTACTCATTTTCTTGAGTGTTTAGGGCTTTGAGCACATGTGTGTACTGGATGCCTTCAAATTCCTTTGCTTCCTCCTTAATTATGGTTAGCATTTGATTAATTATAGCACTTTGTGTTTCCTTCCCTTGAACCAGGTTTTTGATTAGGATATAGGAGTCTCCCAGTATCCACAATGTCTCACACCTTTTCCTTTTGCGATGGTGATTCCGAGCCAAAGGATGCTTGCCTCCGCTAGGTTGCTGGTTTCTCTGCCTATCCCCCAGGCATATTTGAGCCTTGTTTTTCCATCAAGACCAATGAGGACCCCTCCTCCCCCAGCCTCCCCTGGGTTTCCTTTGGAGGCTCCATCAAACATAAGAGTCTAGTTCCCTTTCTTCTTTATCTCATCCATTAGCTCCATTTGGGTGCTTCTGAAACACTAGCTGGGAGGATCCACCTTTATTATTTTTGTTTTCTTACTCCAGGACCATGGAGACAACCACTCCCATTCTAAAAGATCTAACGAAAATTCAAATTGTGGGGATTTGAGCTCGAAACAGAAGGATAAGGTTGAGAGCGCTGAAACTCTGGCAGAAGGCTTTTTCATTTTGAAGATCAATTTGTTTCTTTCCATACAAATCTTCCAACAGATGTACTTTGGAAGAGATTGAAGGATGAAATTCATATTTGGTTTAGTTTGGAGATTTCCTTTGTACCATTTTTTTGGTGCTGAGAAGAACGTGGAGGTCTCTACTGGCCAACCAATTCTAGAGAATATATGCCCGAAAGCCTCCTTCCAGACTTGTTTTTTGTATGTGCATTTTATGAATAAATGGCTTATGGTTTCTTCATCTTGTTCACAAAGAGGGCACTTGGTTGGCCCACTTATACCTATTTTCCTAATGTTGTCATGTGTGAGAATTTTCTTGTGATTTAGCTGCCAGTTGAAGTAGTTTACTTTGGGAATAACATTTGGCTTCCAAATACGATTCCATATCCCACTTTTGGGAGGGACCTGTTCTTTGAAGAGGAGATGCGTGTAGCCTTATTTGATTGAGTAGTGTGTGTTCTTCTAGCACCATTTATCCATTTTATCTCTCGAAATTGGGGAGCATCCCTCGAGAAGATTTAAAATTTCATTTTTTTTCTCATTTAGCTCTCTGGGGATATCTGACAGAAGCCATCCTTTCCATTTCCTCTTGTCATCCCATACTGATATTTGTGCCAAGGTTGTGATTTTAATCGATATGAAGTGATCACGGAGGGGTCTCAGTTTTTCCAAATCTGCTAAAGGGGTGTTATTCATTATTCTGTCCTCCCAAATTTTGACTCTCAGACCATTTCTAGGAACTCTGCTGATGTTTTGAGTTATTAAAGGAGATGAGGATATAAGAAGACACCTAATTGGGGAGCCTTGAGTGGTTGAAATATAACTGTTTTCCTGTTCGTGTTTCTTGAAATACTTTCCTCTTATTACTTGAGCCCACCATTCTTTAGATTTTGTGACTAGCCCCCATCATAATTTGGCCCCAATAGCTGGGTTCGTTAATCTTGGGTCACGAATTCTGAGTCCTCCATGTTGCATGGGTGCTGTAACAATCTTCCAGTTTACCACGTGATATTTCCTTGTTGTTTTTTTCCCTCCTTCCCATAGGAACTTTCTTATGAAACCGCCAAGCTGTTACAGGACATAATTCAGAGCCTGGAGGACCGCAAACTGATATATAGGGAGAGAAGACAACATTGATTTGATAAGAATGAGATGAATTGTTAGATTTAGCCAAATCCCTCCCAAATTGGTTATTTTATATTTCATTTTTTCAATCATGCCTTGGGACTAGCCCTTTTCAAGAAAATTGGGACTCCTAAGTATTTAAATTCCTTCCAGTCTATTTCTACCTTAAACCCCAATTTTTCTTCTATTTTTTTGGCCTTTCTAAGGGAGATATTCCATGCGTATATTCTACATTTGGCATTGCTTATTTTCCCTCCAGATACTTCTTGGAATTTGTGTAGATAAGATTTTAATCTTCTAGCTACAACCAGAGAGGCTCCACCAAGAAGAGCCATATCATCAGCAAATTTCCCATGATTTATGCTTTTGATTCCTTCTTTAAATCTAATTACTGGGATGTGTTCAAAGAACCTTTCTACTTCAAGGCTACGAATAAGGGCCTCTCCGACAAAAATATATAAAAAGGGCAAGAGGGGGCACCCTTGTCAGAGACCTCTCGATGCTTGGAAAAACCCAACCCCCCTACCATTAATCAAGGGAGAGATCCAGGGCCTAGCAATGAATTTCTCTATCCATCTGGTGAAAGTATCTATAAATCCCATCTTCTTCATTATGTCTAGGATAAATTTGTGCCGAACCCTGTCAAATGCATTGAACATATAAAGTTTAATGACTATTCCTTGTTCCTCACGTCTCCAACTTGAGTCGATGGCTTCCTGGATTAAGATTATATTGTCATAGATTTGTCTTCCCGGGACAAATCCGCCTTGATTAGGAGAGATGAGAAGAGGCAGGAGGAGTTTCAGTCTAAGGGCTAGGATTTTGGAAATAATTTTATAAAAGAATTTGCAGAGGGAAAATGGCCTAAATCTCGAGAAAGAGGATGGATTTCGTTCTTTTGGTATCAGGGCTAAAAGGCTGAATTTATTCTACCACCGATGTATGAGATCTTCAGGGAGTACCCGATCATTCGTCATAAATATATTTTTATTATATTCCAGTAGGTTTGATAAAACCTACCGGTGAAGCCATCAAGTCTAGGGGCCTTATCTGGAGAAAAGGAAAACGTTGCTTTTTGAATTTCTTGAGGATCGGGCAGAGCATCAAGGATTTTTTTGGCATCAGAGGTCACCAGAGAAGGCATCGAGTCCAAGAAGAAGGCTTCACTAATGGGGGTAGAGGGTTGGTCATAATGGTATAGGGCAGAGAAGTGATCTACTGTAGCAGCCTTAATCTCAAGAAAAGAGTCGAGAGATTGAGATCCATATTGAATTTGGGTGATGCCATTTTTGATCTCTCAAAATTTTGCTTGCTTGTGGAAATATTTCATGTTCCTGTCTCTAGAGATGAGCTAGCTATTGTGTGACTTGAGCCGCGACATATCTTCCTCTTATCTCAGGCTCGAATGGTATGTTTGGAACATTTTTATTTCTTCTTGGAAGTCCACATTTTCCACTTCATTATTTTCTATTTGAGCTTGCTTTTTTGCAAGATTGTCTTCAGTTGTTTTGACATTTGGGGAAATATTTACATTGTATGTTTTTAGCCATTCTTTAATGTCTACTTTTAACCTTTTGAATTTACTTTCCCATATGGTTGTAGGGCTTCCATTTACCCACTGAGTCCAGGAAGTAGTGATCATTTCAATGAAGCCAACTGTTTCTATCCATAGTGGGGAAAATTTGAAAGGAATTGGCCCATAGTTAACTGGAGGAGAAACAAGGAGCGTGACCGGTCAGTGGTCTGATCCACATCATGGCCCGATATCTAAAGATATAGAGAAGGGTGAAGATAACAGAATATATGAAGCTAAAAATTTGTCTAACCTTGCCGCTATGTGCCTTGGTCTTGCCCTCTTATTATTTCGTGTGTATTTAAATTTACTTGGATTCACATCAAAGAGATTTAACTGCATTATAAGGTCTTCGAAGTATTCCTGATGAATTTCTCTTACCACTGTCCCTCCTCTCTTTTCATCCTATTTTAATACTGTATTGAAATATCCTCCTAGATTTCAATTTGTGCCATACTCTGTGTGCTTGAGGTCTTGAAGGGACTTCCAACAGTCTTTATTCTTAGCATAAGTATTTGGCATGTATATATTTATGATTGTAATATTGTAGTTTAGATTTTTGACAAAAAATTTTGTTGCTATCCAATGAATTTATTTTAGGGTGCTTACCAGGAGGAGGTTTACGGGATCCCACAGGGTGCATACACCACCCAAGGCTCCATGTGAGCTCACTGCCTCCAGCTCACTTTTGTTCCATATCTCAGGGTGATGTGTAGCAATATCCACCTTATTCAACTTTATTTCCTACAAAATTACAACGCTTGACTTCTCTTTCTTGATTAATGTCATGGCTTCTACTCTTCTCTTTTTGGTACCGAATCCTCTACAGTTCCAGGAAACTACTTTCATTTATCTCTTATTTGAGATGGAGACCCCTTTTAACGAGCTTGCTTGATTACACTTCTTATTTCCTTTGCTACCTAGGTCTGCTAATTGGCGAATAATTGTAGTCTGGTATCCTAATTCTTTGTCTTTTTCTTCTTTGGCATGCCTAATTTCTCTATTAGATTTCCTTCCTGATCTTCTAGCATGTTGCTTAATGAGAGTGCCTTTTTTGGTACCTGGATCATTTGTTGCACCCTGAGGTGAAGCTACATCCTCCTCTCCAATTTTTCCCTGTTCTTCTTCTGACATTCCTACTTCCTCTATGTCTGTTTTGTCATGAGTTTTAGCTTCTGCTTTTCATCCAACTGGGTGATATAGTGGGGTTTTTTTGGGCATCTCTTCTCTTGTGTCTTCCTTAGTTTCCATGTCAGCAAGAAATTCAAACCTATTCAAATTATCTGAAGTATTTGGGCCACCAATCATATGGTTTTATTTTTCTGATGGTTGTGTCTTTGTTGGGCCTGCATTTTTTTTGCTGCAGAGAAACAGTGGCTTCTTTTCCCCCAATATTTGAGGTGCCTCTTGTACGATTTTGCTGGGATTTTGATGCTTTTTTTGTTTTCTTTGCTGCATGTCATTTTCTTGGATCATATTGAACCTCTATTGTCTCCCATTTTGGGCATTCACGAGAAAAATGTCCGTATTCATGACAAGATTTGCATTTGAATGGTATCTAGTCATAGTCCACTTCTTGAATATGGGTCTAGTTATCCATGCATAATTTGATTGCCTTAGGAAGGCCTTTCTCTATATCTACTTCAACGAAGATGCGGGCACATGTGAATATTCCATATTTTTGCTCGACACAGTCGATATACTTTCATAAATTGTTGCCAATGGATTTGAAGGTGGAGTTGTTCCAGTAGTGGAGAGGTAAGAATGGGAGTTTTACCCACACAGGGACAGCTGAAGGGATTTCACATTCAGGGTTGAATTTGAGGCTCCAAAAATCAAGGTACAGTCCCTGGGCACCCATAAAGTAAGGTCCATTCCTGAAGATTAAATCATGATCCTTTCTATGCTCAATGTAAAATGTGTAGAAACCCTTACCACAAAATGATGCCATGACGTTGCCTTGTATTAATGGCTTCCAATTTTTGTCCAACCAAGATCTGACAGAGAAGGAAGAGGTCCAAAGGCCCATGAATTGTCCGATGAGACCACGATCTGTCAGTTGAAGGGCTCGGGCTCGAAATTGCGTAGGTTCAAGGGAGATTTCAGGGATTTCGTTTGCCTTTTTAACGAATTTGGGACGGTCGACTCTTTTTAAGGTTGGAGAAGAATCCATGAGAGCTTTGAAAGCTGCCGATGCGTCGGAAGGACCTCTAGGGTTGGAAGGCTCCATCGAGGATTAATGCCCAGGAAGCTGCATGCACAGTGCCTGACAAAAGGCTTCCTCTGCAAAGGGAGCAAGGTCAGTCCACAGAGTGCTAACCGAGGGATCAGAACTAGAGCCTGACTCGCACAGGAAGGTCTGGCAGGTGCAGACCCCGCAACACTACAGAAGGTCTATACAGAGCTCTGACACAGGAAAAAAATCATCATTTTATTATTGTAGCTCACCTTGTTTTTACTTTAAGGAATTAATTATATTGAAGTCCCCCCAATAATACATGGGGCATATGATGTGAGGGAATTTAGATTACACAAGGATATGAGGAATCCAATATTTTCCCCTATGGTTTGTGGCCCATAAACATTGGATATGAAACCAATTTTGCTGAACCTATTGATGCAATTTTCCTAATAGTATTCATGGGGAAGTGAAATATTTTTGTAATGTTACCTTCGTTGCGGTTATAGAGAAGAGAAATTCCCCTAGCCTTCCCAATACAAATTGAAAACCAATCTAATAGTGGTAATCTATCACTGAAAACTTTTCATCGACACATTTGGTTTCTTGAATAATCCTAAATTGTTGGTTGTTACTTGTGAATTCTATTTCTAATAAGTAATTTCTTGCCTTTGAAATTGAGGCCTATGATATTTAAGGATATTATCTTCTTGAAAATTGGAGGGGTTAATGGAGAATTCTTACATCATAAGGGTTATTCTTCTCGAGTTAACCACTATTTACCCTATCCCTTGCATGATTTGTTTGTTGCTTCTTTTTACTTCTTTTGTAATATTTTGAGGTTTGAGGAGGATATTTAAAATAATGATATTTCACACCTAGATGAGGAGTAATGTTGTTTGTAGCTGGTGGTTCTAGGGATCATTGAGAATTGGATTTGGCAAGCACCTTGTGAAGGATCTAAAATTTATGTTAGAATATATATTAAGGGTCTTTCTCTTGCCATATCTTCACTATTCCAATAATATAAATGCAACTAGTTCCATGTATTATATTGAATCTTGATCATTTATGTCCCCTAACGAGCTATCATAATTATTTCAATTTATACTTGATCCAGGTAAATTTTTAAAACCCATTTAACCAAGACCTTTTGCTTCATCTGACGTGTTAGAATTGCATTTTATCAAAGCATTAATGAAAAATATGCAGATATAATCAAGAGGAAAACATGTCAAAAATCACACAACAAAAACACAAGACGTTTAATAACGAAGTTCGTCCAGTATGGAATATGCCTCTGGGCCTTGGTGTCTTGATGGTGTTGGCCGCTTCATTCAGTGCTATAACTAGTGATGATGTACATGGACGCTGTTCATTTGTCATACAAGGAAACACCCTCAACATGAGTGGCAAAGTCTCCCCATGAGAGGTTCTGTTACAAGAAACTCTCACTCATCACAAACCTCCTATCAACATGACAACTTCACACATGGTGACAAAGAGTATCCTGCCATCAAGGCAACAAAGGGATCTCACAACATAAATCACCATCTATGATAAATACATACCACATAAAATATACTTAAATATTTCGCATCATACATCAAGCAGGAATCAACCTCAACAAATAAACATAAATATTCTGCATCTTACATCAAATAGGAATCGACACGACATAAAGCATCTCAAAGTAATAATCAATGAATTACATGGAAACAACACTTCATATACCTCAACTATAATTTTGGCTGAAGAATAAGATGTTCAATCACTAGATCTGAATGCACCATTGAAAACGTGGCGTCGAATGGAAATAAATCGACTATTCACATGCTGAAATCTGACAACGTCATTCCATTATGGAAAATGGCTGAAAAATTGAGACCTCTGTTATAGAAACTAACACCTCCATCAGGTTTGTGTCGTCGAGAGATATAAAATCCATATAAAATTTGTCCAATCTGGACATTGGGAAAATTTGGCCCCTCTGGAAATGATGCTCAATTAGGGTTCCACTGACCCTACATCTAGCTCATGGTTCCGCTTGCATTAAAAAAATATGTCTCGAAATCCGCACTCTCCTATGCCTGGGCGCATCTACGGAAATGAGGGTTTATATATAAAAGCACAGACATATAACCCAAAGAAGGTCGTTAGCCTAATGGTTAAAGTTGGCAATGTTTACCATGGGGTCGGGGGATCAAATCCCGCCCCTTCCAAACTAGGCACATATTGGTTGGAGTGTATTCATTTTTAACCATTGGCGGATTTAAATATTATATAACTGTTGCATTTTAAAAGTGTTTTGGAATGGTGTTTTTGGTTTATAACCTTTGTTTGAACCACATATAGCAAATATTTGTTTTGTTTTAAATATATGTTGGTTGGAGTCGTAAAATATATTGGGGCTTGTGGTTCTGCCAGCGGACCGACCAACTATTACGTCGGGCGGGTTCGACACCCTCCGGAACCATTGATTGATGGTTTACACATTGCGGCATTAACATATATATGTTGTAATGGTTTGGGTGGGCGGGGTCTGCTCCACGTGGCCCCAAACCAACCCATTGTGGCCCATCTGTTGTGATACAATGCGGAGGTGGCAGGGTTGGTGGCCCGCCACCCCTCATTTATATATATTTTTTGTTTTTATTTAACAATAGTCCCATATTATGAAATTCGGTTTTAAGGCTGAAGAGGACAAATTAAACATCCCACAATTTCTCCTGGAAGCTGGCTGGAGCTAGCCGAAATTCAGTCAACAGAATCTACGAAAATGCTGCCTCCTTAACCTACCAAGTCATCTAGTCAACCTTAGAACTTTTACCAGCTCTAACTTTCGCATACAAACTCAGTTTGACGAACCGTTCACATTGTTGCAATCAAGACAACGAAATATTAAACCTGAAACTAAGTTTGCCACATTTCCACCACTTTGACTTTTGAGCTTTCATCAACCTTCTTTGTCCTGTGTGTGTCTCTAGAGCCACCTAGATCATTCCTCCCCACTAAGGAGATTTTGTTCCTCCAAAAGCATCAACAATAATATGCAACTGTTGTGTAAAATTTCTGCACCACAAGTGTCCTGAAAAAGGTCACCCTTCCTTCTCCTTCACCTTTTTCCTTTGGAGCCATAAGTGATGAATCGACACCTGCATCCTCTGCAAACCTGTGGTACAATATCATGCAAATTACATGCTCAAATATGACCAATTATGACCCAAGAATTACCATAATTTCCATGAGTTTATAACACATAATCGCTGGTCAAGCTTACATCAAAATGGAATCAATAATACTTCATCTATCAATACAAGGAAAAACATATCATTGTTGCTTAAAAAGTGATGGAAAAAAACATAGTCACTTTTACATAAATAAATGAAACACATGATTTACGAATAAGATCATGACACACCACCACATCTAGAAAAACCATCTCTCAGTTATCAAAGTGAATGGGTCATCTCCCTGTGACGCACTTGATTTTTGAACAATCATTTCAACTGGTTCATGCATCGACGATTCGTCCTTAAGGTGTTGCTTTGGATGGAGCCTCAAACACGTGGCTCTTTGATGACCTCTTTGATTGTAATGGGTGCAAAAGGTCTTCTTCATCCAGACCTAATTAACCAATTTCTTTCCCTACTGTGGAGAAGGCTTTCCATGCCTCATCCTCCTATGTGCTGCCATTCTTTTCCAACACTCAAAAATGATATGATTATGTAAACCAAAAAAATGAAAACTTTTCTGATGCCATTATTTACATTCATGATTAGCAACATGCTTATAATCAAAATGAACTTGTGAATATCGAGACTTTTTATACTTTTCTTGGTGGTCTTTGGTGCAATCATGGTTATAAGAGCTTGTCTTAGCTCTTCTACTGCGACATGCACTTCCATGGGATGATGGTGAAGCCTTCGCATCAATATTTCCCCTGACTAGTTCAACAATGTAATTTTTCCTTTGATGTCATTATGGCAATGAGAGCTTGCCTCAACCCTCTCTCTACAATATGTGTTATCATAAGATGATGGGGAAGTGTTCCCATCAATCTCTCTCCTCAATGGTTTCCACAATGTCGTGGAGGCTTTCGACACCTTTGAACGTTATCCTTCAGTGTATCCAAAACCTGCGTAGCGAGATCTCTGCACAACCTCCAATGCCTGAGTTATTCCTTGGACATGAATGCCAAGTCCTCATCCTTTGTAATCCTTCTTGGTAAGGAGCCTCATACCAGTTCCTCTAATGGGGATATCCACATTTCCAACATAAATAATAGAATGTGAAGATGAAACGGAAGAATGATCACAAATGTTTACCTCAGATGTCGATTTGGAAATGGGTGAAGAGGGCTTCTATGAGCCTTTATTACGCTTCACTTCCTCCAAGGCCTCTATCGCGACTTCTAGATGAAGCTAGAATTGTTGCTTCTCCTTCTTATCTTCTCGTAGAAGTGTCTTTAATGCATCATGATTGTTTAAAGACTTTGATTATTGCGCTTAAATTATTCTAATGCCTCTGTCGTGGCTTGCAATTGAAGCTGCAATCATTGCTTGTCCTCCTTCTCCTCTTGTAGAAGTGTTTTCAACTCAGCTTTATTTGTTGCTTGTTTCTCATAATCTTTATACAACATGTCCACCCTTTCGGACATCTTGAGCATGGACTCATACATGGCTTTGAAATCCTCCATTTCTGCACGTTCAATGGTCCACGCTTGCAAGTCACATCAGCAAGAAGACCTGCTCTGATACCACTTGATCCAAGTAAATTTTTGATACCCATAACCAAGACCTTTTACTTCATTTGATGTGTTAGAATTGAATTTTATCAAAGCATTAATGAACACATATGGATGTTAAGATTTAACGGCAGAAAATAATAAACATTTACCGAGAGAATAGTACACATACAAAAACCAGCAACAAATCACATAAACATAAACACAATGTTTAACCGGGAAAACCCCAAATCTGGGGAAAAACCCAACCAATGAAATTTCATTACCATTGGCCAAAACCCTGGCCAATCCGGCCAAGTGAGCCTTCACCGCTCACCTCCAGGCCTTCCATTACAACGAAGTATTCCCAGCCTTTTATAGGCTCCATTACATGCAATACCATGGGTCAAAACCATGGGTGCACAAAACCATGTGCCCCAAAACCACTACTATTTACCCCGGTCAACTTTGACTCTATCCCAAGTCAAGTTTACCTAAAAATCCCCCCCTTAAACTTGACTTTGGGATTATTGACTAAATCTAGCGAAACCTGCTAAATGAGACAACCCCGCTCACTCTAGCTCCTCCCCCCTCAAATCTTTACCCAGGGTAATTGTTAACTTGACATGCCCCCTATCACCTAGGTCTAACCCATACTTTACCAGTGATTACCCAGGGGTACGCATGCCATACCAGGTCTTACAGCAGTATGCCCATTTACATGCAAAACATTAACTCCATTATAATAATTTTTTTTTGTTTCATTGTTGTTGTTCTTTGTATGACCATTCTCTACATTCATACATGATGTCCTCTCCAAAGAGGACATCATAGTTGTACATCAATCTGCTGAATGACATCAATGTACATATAAAAAGAATCCATCTACCGAATTACATGGGTCACCAGCCTCTGTAACCGCCAGTCCTCTAGGAATTCTTTTCAGATACATGGTTCATCAATTAATTTATCCACGTGCTCATATCCTCTCTCATTTTCTACATTCATTCATGATGTCCTCTCCAAAGAGGACATCATAGTTGTACATGAATCCGCCCTCTATGATTTTTCTATTCCATTCTAATTATCTGCTTGTGCCAAGTGAAGTGCAACCTATGAAGCTGATAACAATTGTTCAAATGCAGAAGTCAAAATCTTATCCGGCCCACCTGCAATCCTTCACCTTCACACAACAGCTATTTTTGACTAAAACCCAAACGCATTTTTAAGTATAGAACACAGTCCTTAGAGCAACCTTTTTAATAAAATATCTTGCAAAAGTGAAAAGCAATCTTCTCATAGCCCGAAGTTTTAGATTGTAGAGATATAGAGAGCTGGTGCACAAAACATAAATGATCCACGCAGAATACAAGAAAGCACTCAGATCTATACGCAGCGGCCACCACCGCCGGCTCCGCCTGCTGCAGAAATTTGGTTTAGCACCAGCTCCTCGTGGCCCCCCTCTTGAAAACTCCACAAAAATGCGGCTCCCATCCAGATCTCTTCCGTTAAGATAGTATCTTGCTTCATTCGCATCACGAGGATCGCTAAATTCAATAAAGAGGAAGTCAGACTCTTCCATATTTGTTGAAAAAATCCTCAATATCATGTGTACGAGTACGAGAAGACAGTCGGCCAACATAGAGCCGTGTGTTTCCAGAACGATCACGATTATCATAGCGGAGCATTTTTAATCACATTGAAAACTGACTGCACCTTGCGAAAATCGAACGAGTTCACCTTTCGCTCTTCTTCGCGTCCTTCTGAAGCCAAGCTGCTAAGAATACAAACTTTCAATTCTTCCTCCGCTCGATCGATCGATCAATGGCCTGTAATTCAGGCGGTCTGCGGGATTGTGAATTCAGCAAAGAAGAGAGCTATCTCACAGAATCATCAGTGTGTTCACGTTCTGTTTGTACTCTGAATCGCTATAATAAATGTGTTTTTGTTTTCTTGGCCTTTTTAAATGGGAAGAAAAAAGGTACTCATTATTCTTGGCACCATCTGGAGTCACTTCAGCTACATCAGGTGTGCTGCAGATTTTGCCTCCCGCACACACTCAGATTTCATTTTCGAGCCAACGCTGTCCGCGTCCTTTGTATACTCGTTACATCTCCACTTGTTTCAGGTCCAATTCACGACTTCCACGACCTCCAGGCAGGAACACTCTTCTAAATATACACCAGGCAGTGATCCACAATAAATTTCATCCTGCCCATTTTCTCTCCAACGATTTCCCCATCGCTGCCAATGCCAACATCGCTTCCCCTAAAGGCCACTGCGATCTTGCACGACCGTCCTATCAAATAATAATTCCCTCCGCAGTTTTGAATTAACCAGACAGCCACAACATAACCGCTATTGTATTCATTAGTTAGGCATGCCACCGCCTTATCTGAAGCCAAAACCTGAATCATGGCTCCGATACCAGTTGTTAAGATTTACCAGCAGAAAATAATAAACATTTACCGAGAGAATAGTACACATACAAAACCTAGCAACAAATTACATAAACATAAACACAATGTTTAACCGGGAAAAACCCAAATCTGGGGAAAAACCCAACCGATGAAATTTCATTACCATTGGCCAAAACCCTGGCCAATCCGGCCAAGTGATCCTTCACCGCTCACCTCCAGGCCTTCCATTACAACGAAGTATTCCCAGCCTTTTATAGGCTCCATTACATGCAATACCATGGGTCAAAACCATGGGTGCACAAAACCATGTGCCCCAAAACCACTACTATTTACCCTGGTCAACTTTGACTCTATCCCGAGTCAAGTTTACCTAACAATGGAGATATAATCAAGAGGTAAAACATGTCAACAATCACATAGAAAAAATTCAAGACGTTTAATAACAAAGTTCATCTAGTATGGACTACGTCTCCAGGCCTTTGTGTCTCGATGGTGTTGGCCGGTTCATTCAGTGATATAACTAGTGATGATGTACATGGACGTTGTTTACTTGTCATACAAGGAAATTCCCTCAACATGAGTGGAAAATTCTCCCCACCAGACGTTCCGTTACAAGGAGCTCTCACTCATCACAAACCTCCTATCAGCATGACAACTTCACACATGGTGAAAAAGAGTATCCCACCATAAATGCAACAAAGGGATCCCACAACATAAATCACCATCTATGATAAATACATACCACATCAAATACACATAAATATTTCGCATCTTACATCAAGCAGGAATAAACAACAACAAATAAACATAAAGATTCTGCATCTTACATCAAGCAGGAATCGACATGACATAAAGAATCTCACATCAATAATGAATGAACTACATGGAAACAAAACTTCATATACCTCAACCATGATGCTGGCTGAAGAATAAGCTTCTCAGTCACCGGATCTGAATGCACCATCGAAAACGTGGCATTGAATGGGAAGAAATCGACTGTCCACTTACTGAAATCTGACACCGTCATTCCATTATGGAAAATGGCCGAAAATTCGAGACCTTTGTTGCTAAAAATGAAACCACCATCAGGTTCATGTCACCGAGAGGTATAAAATCCATATAAAATTTGTCCAATTTGGACACTGGGAAAATTTGGCCCCTTTAGAAATGATGCTCAATCAGGGTTCCACTGCCCCTGCATTTGGCTCATGGTTCCATCTACATTAAAAAAGTCTATCTCAAACTCCGCACTCTCCTCTACCTGGGCACATCTGCGGAAATGAGGGTTTATACATAAAAGCACCAGTGGATAACCCAAAGAAGGCCGTTAACCTAATGGTTAAAGTCGAAAAATTTTACCATGGGGTCGGGGGATCAAATCCCGCCCCTTCCAAACTGGGCGCATATTGGTTGGAGCGTATTCATTTTTAACCATTGGTGGATTTAAATATTATATAGTTGTTGCATTTTAAATGCATTTTGGAATGGCGTTGTTGGTTTATAACCTTTGTTTGAACTGCATATAACAAATATTTGTTTTGTTTTAAATATATGTTGGTTGGAGTCGTAATATATATTGGGGTTTGTGGTTCCGCCGGCGGACCAGATATTAAGTGGGGTGGGTTCGACACCCGCCGGAACATTTGATTGATGGTTTACATGTTCCAGCATTGGTATATATATGTTGTAATGGTTTGGGTGGTCGGGGTCCGCTCCACGCGGCCTCGACCCAACCCATTGTGGCCCGTCTGTTGTGATACAATGTGGGGGTGGCGGGCTTGACCACCGGCCCCCCAAACAACTTGGTTGTATATATATGCGGTTGGGTGGTGGGGTGGTGGCTCGCCACCCCTCATTTATATATTTTTTGTTTTTATTTAATAGTAGTCCCATATTAAGTAATTCGATTTTAAGGCTGAAGAGGGAAAATTAAACGTCCCACAATTTTGCCCGGAATGTTGCTGGAGCTGGCCAGAATCTGGTCAATGAAATCTCCGAAAATGCTGCCTCCTTAACCTGCTAAGTCATCTAGTCAACCTTAGAACTTTGACCAGCTCTAAATTTCGCATACAAACTCGGTTTGATGTACTGTTTGCACCATTGCGATTAGGACGACGAGATCTTCAACCTAAAACTGAGTTTTCCACATTTCTTCCACTTTGATTTTTGAACTTTCATCAGCCTTTTTTGTCCTGTGTGTGTCTCTAGAGCCACCTGGCTCAATACCTAACTTGAAGATTTTTGCAAAGGCTCTTTTAGGGATCTGAAATAGGATTTGGATTTGAATGTTTTGGAGAATTCATTTTCTTAGAGGATTAAGCTATCTCCATTAAATTAGATTGTGGGGAGGTTTCAAGAGAGGCTAGGGTTTCAAAAATATTATGGGTTTTAAGGCCTTTTTTTGAGGCTAGGGGAGGTTGTGTTTTGGGGTAGTGACATCTAGAGGTAGGATTTTCAAAACCCTCAGAGTCTTTTAAGGGATAAGGGTTAGGAGTTGTGGGCTCAAGATTAAAATGGAAATATTTGAATAGATGGCCATATTCATGGAATTTTATGCATCTAAAGGGAACACATTCATATTCAAGGGAATGCGTCCAAAAAATTTCATGATAATATATGTCAACACGCGTGAGTATAAGATGAGAAATTTTCATATAAACACATATGAGAGCATAATAGATATATGTATCTTGTTTACTAGCTTTAGATATTTTAACAAGGTGGGAAAGAGAATTTCCTATACCTTCTAGGGTTTCTTCATCCCAAATTAACATGAGAGGTTAAAAGAGCCAGATCCAACTTGATGCTGCCAAGAAACCCTCCTTGTTTGGGTTGAATCTATTTGTCCAATAATGAAGATATAAACCCACATAGTTAAATAACGAAGGCTCGTTTTTAAAAACTTTAGTTCTTACTTTAGATTAGTAATGATAATTGTGAAGAAGCATATTTATCCCAGTTCAAGGTTGATTTGGCCTTTAGGTTTCCATTTGTTTTGCATCCACCAAATGAGTTCCTTTTTAGTAGGCCATATCCTCATAAACTTGCCAATTTGAGGGCATGATATTACATTAAATAAATGTATTCTCATATGTGGTTGGATTTTACTTCATATTTTGGATCTGCTGTTACATTTGGTAGATAATGGGCTAGGTTGTTACATTGAAAAATGACATTTGACAGTGGATCTATCGAATGGAATTGAACTTCACCATCAATAAAAGTTCTAGTTGCTAGGTTTGATTTTGTTATCACTCCACCGGATCTCCGAAGGCTGAAAGGAGACGAGCAAAGGTAACCACATACCGCTTTGACCTAGTAGCTAGCCCTACTAGGCAGGAGATGGCTCTCTCTATGAGATCACAGCCAAATTAACTGGATAATGAAGATTTTATGCTAGGTATAACAGGATCTAGGGTTTGGTTGATTGATTTTTGGTGTTGGATGGTAAATTAGGTATAGGAAGAACTAGGTCAAGGCACTGAGGATCAAAATTGCAGAGATTTGATGGAGCAAGGTAGGAAATTTTTTTAGCACTTTCAGGTATATTGATGAGTGTGATTAGACTGGTAGGGTTTCAAAAAGAGTATGGAAATCATGAATTATTTTCTATCAAAAGAAAGTGAAACACAACTATGATAATTCCTCCAAAACAGAACATCAAAATAATGAATTCTACTTATTTAAATTATGAATTAATCACATTGAGAGATGGAAATGAATATGGAAAGAATAATATATTCAAACATATGAAAACATAAGAGGCAAAACTACTAAAGCACATACCACAGTAATCCCACCAAAATAGCTGCAACTCTCTCTATTAGTTCCTGCCAAAATAACTGAATACACTAGTGTTCAAAGATCAATTCTACAACATCCAACCATTCAAATGGAAAAGAAAATGAAAGATATAGACCAAAAAAAACTTCTCCCACTCTTAAGGGTCGAATCCATGACTTGTGGAGCTGTTCCCAAAAATCCTCAACTAGAATCCTAATGACTAGGGAGGTCAACAAACTGTCCCTTTTTTTGTGAAACTGATTCACTTGACCCAAAAATACAAATTTACTTGATGTATCTACCTTTAGTAACTATAATGGAAATAATTAAATTTTATTTAAAAAATTACATCAGCAAAATTTCATGAAATATACCATCCAACTAAGAAAAACTAGAAATTATGAAGATAACAAGCAACAGGAAAAAGAGCAGCGTGAGTGCAAAAAGCGCAATGTGGCCTTGAGAAAAGCGCAACGTTAGATTTCAGACCACTTTTGGAGGCCTTCCTGAACTCCAAATTGATCTCATGATAGCTCATTGGAAATATATCTCTGTCTAATAAACAATGGACCCATCAAGCATTGAAATGATCAAGTATAATCCCTCAAAAAACAATTCTCCCAAGACTGGTCAAAAAGCGCAACATGAGATTGCAGATCACTTTTGGAGGCCTTCCTGAACTCAAAATTGAGCTCATGATATCTCATTGGAAATATATCTCTGTCTAGTTGTCTAAAATTTCCTTAAGAAATGAAAATTATGGAGTTAAGCCCCTCAAAAGTCAATTTTCCCAAGACTGGTAAAAGAGCACAGCGTGTGGGTGAAAAAACTGGCAGAAAGGTGTTTTTTATGATGTTTTAAAGATTTTCCACCTGTAAAAAGCTGATATTTTTGATTTCTAGGAGTCAAAATTTGATGTATAAGCCAATATATATCCATCCCAACTGAGTTTGCATCATTTGGAGGCCTCCAGAAAAAACGCAGTGTGGCCCACGCTGCACTTTTTGTAGTGAGACTGTGCAAAAAGCTAGTGAAATTTGGCCAAAATGCCAAAAATGCCAAAAAATTGTCCAAAACTTTCAAAATTGATGTGTGAGGTCCAAATTAGGTTTCATATGCAATCTATGATGCATCATCTAGAAAATGGAGTTTCCCCCTCTTCTTCTTGGTGATTAGGGTTTCTTTTAACTTGTTTTTCATTTTCTTGTATTTGATATTGCAGAACTTGTTTCTAGTGTGGTGGTGGTGGGCCATGTGCCTCATCATCTTATTATACCTATTAGCTCTCTCAAGTAGCTGTTGACATTTGAATTCCCTTGTTATAGGGCTTCTTCTCTTCCTCCATAGCTACTTTGAGAGGCATAAACCCTAGTAGTGCAAAGCAGGGGATGGTGGGAAATGAGTAGGATGGAGGGTTTAGGAGAAGGAAAATGGGATGGGAAAAATTCAATTCAATTCTCCCAAAACTGGTAAAAAAGCGTAACGTGTGGGTGAAAAAACTGGCAGAAAGGTGTTTTTTATGATGTTTTAAAGATTTTCCACCTGTCAAAAGCTGTGATTTTTTATTTCCAAGAGTCAAAATTTGATGTAGAAGCCAATATATATTCATGCCAACTGAGTTTGCATCATTTGGAGGCCTCCAAAAAAAATGCAGTCTGGGCCACACTGTGCTTTTTGCAGTGAGACTATGCAAAAATATAGTGAAATTTGGCCAAAATGCCAAAAATGCAAAAAAATTGTCCAAAATTTTCAAAATTGATGTGTGAGGTCCAAATTAGGTTTTATATGCAATCTATGATGCATCATCTAGAAAATGGAGTTTTCCCCTCTTTTTCTTGGTGATTAGGGTTTCTTTTAGCTTGTTTTGCATTTGCTTGTATTTGGTATTGCAGACCTTGTTTCTAGTGTGGTAGTGGTGGGCCATGTGCCTCATCATCTTATTATCCCTGTTAGCTCTCTCAAGTAGCTATTGACATATGAATTCCCTTGTTATAGGGTTTCTTCTCTTCCTCCATAGGTGCTTTGAGAGGCATAAACCCTAGTAGTGCAAAACATGGTGTAGTGGAAAATGAGTGGGATGGAGGGTTTAGGAGAAGGAAAATGGGATGGGAAAATTTCAATTCAATTCTCGCAAGACTGGTCAAAAAGCGCATCGTGTAGGTGAAAAAACTAGCAGAAAGGTAGTTTTTATGGTGTTTTAAATATTTTCCACCTGTCAAAAGCTGATATTTTTGATTTCTAGGAGTCAAAATTTGATGTAGAAGCCAATATTTATCCATGCCAACTGAGTTTTCATCATTTGGAGGCCTCCAGAAAAAACACAGTGTGGCCCACGTTGCGCTTTTTGCAGTGAGACTTTGCAAAAGGCTAGTGAAATTTGGCCAAAATGCAAAAAATGTCAAAAAATTGTCCAAAACTTTCAAAATTGATGTGTGAGGTCCAAATTAGGTTTTATATGCAATCTATGATGCATCATCTAGAAAATGGAGTTTTCCCCTCTTCTTCTTGGTGATTAGGGTTTCTTTTAGCTTGTTTTGCATTTGCTTGTATTTGATATTGCAGACCTTGTTTCTTGTGTGGTTGTGGTGGGCCATGTGCCTCATCATCTTAGTATCCCTGTTAGCTCTCTAAAGTAGCTGTTGACATCTGAATTCCCTTGTTATAGGGCTTCTTCTCTTCCTCCATAGGTGCTTTGAGAGGCATAAACCCTAGTAGTGAAAAACAGGGGATGGTGGGAGATGAGTAGGATGGAGGGTTTAGGAGAAGGAAAATGGGATGGGAAAAATTCAATTCAATTCTCCCAAGACTGGTAAAAAAGTGCAGTGTGTGGGTGAAAAAACTAGCATAAAGGTGTTTTTTATGATGTTTTAAAGATTTTCCACCTGTCAAAAGCTGAGATTTTTGATTTCCAGGAGTCAAAATTTGATGTAGAAGCCAATATCTATCTATCCCAACTAATTTTGCATCATTTGGAGGCCTCTATAAAAAACGCAGTGTGGGCCACACTGCGCTTTTTGTAGTGAGACTGTGCAAAAAGCTAGTGAAATTTGGCCAAAATGCCAAAAATGCCAAAAAATTGTCCAAAACTTTAAAAATTGATGTGTGAGCTCCAAATTAATTTTTATATGCAATCTATGATGCATCATATACAAATGGAGTTTTCCCCTCTTCTTCTTGGTGATTAGGGTCTCTTTTGGCTTGTTTTGCATTTGCTTGTATTTGATATTGTAGACCTTGTTTCTAGTGTGGTAGTGGTGGGCCATGTGCCTCATCATCTTATTATCCCTGTTAGCTCTCCGAAGTAGCTGTTGACATCTGAATTCCCTTGTTATAGGGCTTCTTCTCTTCCTCCATAGGTGCTTTGAGAGGCATAAACCCTAGTAGTGCAAAACAGGGGATGGTGGGAAATGAGTAGGATTGAGGGTTTAGGAGAAGGAAAATAGGATGGGAAAAATTTGGGAGGTAGGGAAGGGTGTTAGGGAGGTATGGGAGGTGGAAAGGGAGGTAGGGAAGGTAGGAGTAGACCTAGGTAATTTAATTACAGCTCTAGGTCTAGGAGGCTGGAAAAAACACAATGTAGGGTAGTGATGATGGTGTAGGGAACAGGGTTTGATTATAGAAGCTTAGAGATGGTGTGTGAGAGAGTGTAAGGGGTTTAGGGACTGTAGCGGAGTGTGGGGAAAATGAATATTTGTATGTGATAAAACTAGGGGTAATCTAGCTGAAAGCAACCATTAATCTCAACAATCCAAAAACTAGTTTGAAAACCCTAAAAGAGTGAATCCACTCTTTGCTGAAGAAATTAACTTGAAGGAGAAGTAAGAAATGTTCACTTATTGTTTTGGAAGCACCCGAATCTTTAGGAAATCATGAATTGACCCTTATTTCGCCTTCTTATGAAAATTTTTGGATATTTATGGTGGCGAAATGAAAGACACCTAGACACTGACCTTGGTGAAAGCTTGGTGGCTGACCTAAGACTCTAGATGATAATGGTGGACATGACTGATGAAATTACGATGACCATGAGTGAATGGAAGAAGCAACAATAACCTAGAAAACAACCAATGATCAATTTTTATTTGAAACTATAAAATTTGACTATGAGACCCTAACAGGATATGATAAGAGCCCAATGATCACTGGTGATAGGATGTAAATACTGACATTAACAGATTGGGTGGTCCCATTTGATGTAGAATGAGAACCTGAGGAGTGTTGGTGTGGGATTTTTACGAAGGTAAATCCTCTCTGCGGACAAAGACAATCCCTGTAGGCCTAGGGCGGGTCTAGAAACATAGGGACATGCTAAAGTGTTGCTTCCTAGTTAATGAATGAACAAGAGACATGGTAGATCGACCTACCTGGAATCCAATACTATCGTCGTTGCAGAAAGAGTAGTAGCCTCTCACTCCTGCCTTGGAAAATCACAATCCGTTCACTGTTACGCCCAGATACCTGCACATAGAACAAGAAACAAGAACAACATACGACATCATAGTTTCACTCATAAATATTAACCAGTCAAAGAGGGCTAAACGTATTGCATTACGCAAACACCATAACATAATAGTGGAACCAAACAATAGTCATGTATATAAATGAATAGAAGGAAGAGTTACAATCGATGCTTTGACGTCGTAGTCTCCTCTAGTGGGGTTCAGGCGAAGCGCGTCTCAGATGTTCGTCAGGGAATTTAGATGGGGTGAAGGCAAAGACTCAAGCTCTCCTCAATGTAATTCCTTCTATCTATCTTCTCTATTTATTCAACTATAGTATCGGTTCTCCAAGTTCAGCTAGCTTGTACTAAGAGAGATAATTTATTTTATAGAGGAAAAGGAGGTGGTTGTGATCCCTACAAAGGTGGGAGGGAGTCCTATCCTTTAGGAGAGTTCCAAGGGAGGTGGAAACTACTAACTAAAGGAGGGAGTCCGTGGTTGTTTCAGTTCAACCACTCCCAATGACTCATCCTCGAGGTGGTGGGAATAGAACCTCCGCCTCTATTTTTAAAAAAAGTTCCATAAACAGCTTGGTGCGGGTGCTTAACTAGGACAAAGCACCAAATAGTGCGGGCTCAGTGTTAATTTTCCATCTTAGCGCGGGAGTGTAACTTGCTACTCACGCCAAGGAAAAAACAAGGGTTTTAACAGTCCTGCTAAGGGAATTGTCAACAAGAGGAACGTTACTCTCATGCAAAGGAATGCAGTGATGGTTTTTTCAAGGCATGACACTGCTTATTGGTCACATAAATGACCCTCCAATGGGGGAGATGGGGATTGCAGGGACAGTGACAAAATGCTGTGTAATAGATGCCCCCTAAAGCATGAGGTTCAAGGGAGAGGGAGGGGCGAAATTATTTATGAGAATGCATTTGAACCAAACACCGCTTTCGGAAAACCTGCAATTGCACATACAACTGATATCTCTGATACATGAACATGTGGCATGGGTGCAGCCATCCATAATAGAGTATATATAAAAACTAAGATCCGAGGTATGGATGCAGCCATCCAATCAAAAGAGTCATGCAATAAGTTATAAAAATCCACAAAAATCTGTAGCCTGGACTGTATCAGACAAAATCCAGGGTCTTGCGCTCCATCTCGACCCGAACAAGTACAAATTCAAGCATGCGAATATATGAGCTGATGTCGAACATGCAAGAAAATCACCTGATTACCAGCCAATGATGAAAGTTGTTAACAAGTATGAGAGAAACCACTAATAAGGATAATGGCTCTGAAGGTACAACTGGTACAATCCACGAGATGTGAATAGTGATCTGGCGTTGAACATCCGCAGAATCACTCGATCGAAGGCCAATGATGTGGACCTTGCGTCGAATGCGAAAAACCTGCCATTAAGGCATGCAGTTTCCAAGGTACCAGAATAGAGTCTCTCGGTAAAATTCCTAGATAATGAGTTGAAGTCGACAGGAAGTGACCTAATCGAAGGTGGGCCACAACGTTTCCCACATCATCAATATGAGACAGAGGAACATGATAATAGTGAATCAAGACTAACAGAGAATCAGAGGGAGGTTAAAGATTGCAGCGAAAAACTTCTCTTGAACATATCAGCAACACGACACTGGATTTGGTAGTATTTGACATCAAAGGATATGAGGTCATGATGACGTGGAAAAGAGTAGATGAGAGGTCAAAAGAGATTACCCAAATCCATGGAGGCAAAAATGACGAAATGAGATGTCCCCAACCCGACACAAATTCAGACAAGTGCCATGTTCAAGAGTGACATACTGCCAACATAACTAAAACTTGGTTCCATTTCCCCCCCACCATTTCTGGCGAGTACCCCAATTATTTTTTAAAACAAGCTTGAAGGGGATAACATATGCTTGTACTGTAAGTTTATCCTTCGGAAAAATCTATCCTAGTACATTTTACGAGCTCTAGGAAGGAGGAACTCGAGTAACGTCATGGTGACGAAATCAGATGTCATCAGTGTTTAACGAGTCCGAAAAAGGGAGAACTCGACATATTTTCATGTTTAGAGAGTTTGAAAAGAAGGCGGAAAAGAAACTCCAACAGTCCCTTTTCGTAGGTAGCCTCACAGATCCGAAAAGGTAGAAAACTGTGTCTGCGAGAATCTCTTAGTCGCGATAGGCTAAGGTATTCCTTTTTTGTAAATAATTCATCCCAGCCTGAAAAAGGGTTAAACGTATACAGGGTGGATATCGTTTCGTAGCCATTTAACGAGTTCAAAATGACAAGAATCTCGACAATATTTTCAATTTTAGAGAGTCAGAAAAGAGCTGAAAGATGACTCCAGTAGTGACTTTTTCGTGTTTTTACTGAGTCTGAATATGTATAAAATATAACTCATTACTTCATCACTATTGCATCAAAACCTGTTGCTGCACAAGAGACACGTGTAAAACCCATTTCTCAAAAATAATATAATAAAATAATCGAAAATATGTCTTAAAACCTAATTAGGGTTGTGAAAAAGTTATAAAATGCCAAAAATGGTAAAAATAATTACTTTTCACTTTTTACCTCTTGTGGAGCAATAGTTACCCATTTCACTGTGCAATCTTGCGGCAACGATAACGGTCAATATAGCAGACCAATCTCAAATATGTCAGTTCCAGGTAAGAGCTGAGATCCCCCTTGTCATTTAAAGTCATTTCTTACTATTTGCAATTTCCAATTTTGAATTTTGGGGGAGGAAATGTAAATATTAGGGCACGACGGTCGGCACAGAGTCGCGCCAACCACCCAATTTTCCACACTAGGGCACACCCATTGGCGCGAATATTTTCCAAACAGTCGCGCCAATGGTGCAAAAAACAGTCGCGCCAACGGTGCAAACCATTTTCATGTAAAATGTTAATCAAATACCTCAATTATTCACAAATTCAAGGTTCAAAAATGGCTAATAGCACTCATATGAATGTGTTTGTAGGGAGAAAGAGGAAAAATGGTCATACAATGGAAAGAACGTGAACATAGCGAAGAAGATGAGCTAGCCATGGAGAATGAGAGAGTCATGGAAGCTCTCAAAAATTGTGGTCTGAAAAAATTCTTCCTAACGCCATGTCTCCGAGCCCAACCAGAGTTATTACAGTATCTGATTAGCATATGGGATGAAAATCAAGAGAATTTCATCCTTTGGGATCAAGAACTTTAGATTGAAGTCTCTGACATCTATTTCATAACAAGATTATCACAGAGGGGAGTATCACCAATCCTAACTGGCACTCGACCATTCATGGAAAACATGACCATGGTGATAGACAGGGTATGTCCAGGGGCACAGAAAGGATCAAGAAGTGGGAAAGTTGATATCTAGACTATCCCAGACTTGACACTTAGAGTAGTGCTACATACCATCACACAAGCTGCAGGATCACAAGCACCGCATGAAGCAACAAAGACACAGTTTCCACTTGCTATAGATTGCTTGGGACCGACCATCTACAACTGGGCAGAGGCCGTGACAATAAACATGAAACACTAGCTAACAAAATGAAAGAAGACCAAATTGAAGCAATTTGGTTATGGATCTATTTTGGTATCGTTATTTTTGGAACGACTACCCATTTTCTAGCAACAGGTCATAGTCCCGACACCACCAGCGAGAGAACCACGGATGGCCCGATGGGAAAATCTGATGCCAAGGGCAGGGGGCGGTCAACAAATGTCCTAGAGACCAGAATTATTCGATTGGCTCCACCGAAAACTGATTTTCGTGGAGGACTGGCCCTACTCGGGTACAAATTTCATTGAAGATCCGGACCTCCCACTCCCGGAGGGAGAGGATTGGGATGAAGATTTGGGTGAGACTCATTTTTTTTTTTTTTTTAAATTTTCATGAGTATTATGATTTTTTATCTATGTGTGTTCTAAAATTAATCCCCGTGTTTGCAGATGTTGGCCCAGAGAGACCCGTAGGCATGTCACCGATAGCGAAGCGAATCCCTCGTGATTTCAAACCTCAAGGCGAGGGCAGCGAGGAAGATGAGATAGTGCGTAATCTGGAGGGAATCACCCAAGGAGTCTCGGACTATGCATGATTTGACGATGTTCCACGTGCCTACCAGAGACATACTGTAGGGGTGCCCAGCCAAATTCACCACTTTCTGAGGCAGCTTGGACGGGTAGTGACATGTTATCATGAGCACCATGCTGATTAGACACCTAGGGTTTATTTTTATTTGCATATTTTGAGAGACATGATGTCTCAAGATGTAACAAAAACACACATATATTTTTTGAAGTTATGATGCATACAACTGAAAACATGCGATATATATATATATATATATATATATATACATATATATATATATATATATATATATATATGTATATATATATATATACATATATATATATATATATATATATATATATATACATATATATATATATATATATATATATATATATATATATATATACATATATATGTATATATATATATGTAGATATATATGTATATATATATATATATATATATATGTATATATATAAATGTATATGTATATATATATATATATATATATATATATATATATATATATATATATATATATACATATATATATATATATACATATACATATATATATACATATATATATATATACATATACATATACATATAGATATACATATACATATACATATATATATATATATATATATATATATATATATATATATATATATATATACACATCTATTTTCCTACATGGATCTTTTACATGTGATGATGATTTTACAAATTACACAAATGTCTATCTAATACAATGTTAGCCACTATATCAGTTAATGTATTCATTCATCTAGGAATATGATGATATGTAATAAAATCATAATGTCTTTCTAGTAAACGAATACGTAACTACAATCTCAGATTGTGCAGATTTCTAACTGAATAATGACTATTGAGTTGCAGAACGATAAGTTGTGAATCTATATTTACAAGCAATGCACGTATGCCGAGTTTGATTGCTTTGGTTAATAGTTCAGTAACAACGCTATATTCAACGACATTTTTTGTAGATCTTCCTAGACAAATACCTTGCAGATCTATCAACTCACTAGCAGGATCATAAATTACCCAGGCTACTGAAGAAAAATTCCTGGTACTGCGGGAAGCACCATCCGCGAAACCGACATAAGGGGTAATAGACATTTGCACCATAAGCAAGGCCCAATAAGCAGGAAAATGCTCACAAAGCACCTCAAACCAAAACATGTACACACATGAAAATGAAACGTATGTACACCTATTACACATGGATGACTCATGCATAATATTTTTTGAGATACAACCCATTTCTAGGCTGTTCAAGAGGGTGACCTTCGTAATCAATAAGCTTATAGGCCCCATTCTGGAATACACGTTTAACAATGTAAGGCCCATTCCACATGGGCCGAAATTTGCCTGCCCTCAGCTTATCATGAGCTTGGTCATACAGGAGGACAAGATCTCCTTCAACGAAAGAACGAGGGGAAATTGATTGGTCAAAATGAGCCTTGACCCGATTTTTCAGTGCTTCGATAACCAAAGCAGCAAAGCGGCAGGTTTCATCCAGTCTTTCTAAACAAAGGAGATGTTCTTCCTACAGCGAATTATTTGGCAGTAATTCAACAGCTAACTTGAGCGAAGGTATTTCACATTCAATCGAGAGGGTAGCTTCCAGGCCATAGACCAAATGGAAAGGAGTGAGCTTGGTTGCACTCTTAACTGAGGCTCGGTATGCCCAAAGAGCTAAAAATAACATGAGATTCCAAATTGATTTATGGATCCCAATCATACACTGAAGCATAGTGTCAAGGGCTTTGTTCATAGCTTCAACCCGACCATTGGCTTGAGGGTAGTACGGCGTTGAGTTGTCGTGACGCAGACCCAACTTAGAAGCCAACTTCACCACCATATAATGCCAAAAATGGGAACCATGATCAGTAATGATGGCTTGTGGGACACCAAACCTAGCAATAATGTGATTGAATATGAACTGAGCAGCTGTCTTACCGTCGGTGGCAAGTGTAGGCATTTCTTCGGCCCATTTGGTGAAGCAGTCCACGAATACGATAATATAAGCATGCCCCCCGGCCAAGTGAGGGTTACACATCATAAAATTGATGCCCCACTTCGTAAAGGGACCAACGGTAATGACATGATGAAGAGGAATGGGTGGCGCGTGCATCTTGCGCTGGTAAATCTGGAAATCATGGAATTTATGAACCGCGACAATGCAGTCCTTGAAAATAGAAGGCTAAAAATAACCAGCACGAAGGATTTTTTGAGCAGTAGCATAACTAGACATGTGACCACCACAGGCACTATTGTGACAGTCATTCAGGGCTTTCGCAACCTCCTCGAGAGTCGAACATAGATGGAGTATAGAATCGAATCCAATACGATAGAGTGTATCTCCACCTATTCGATAAGGTTGTGACTGATGGCGGATGCGTCAGTGAGCATCCTTCATCAACTCAGATATAAAAAACGAAGTCTGGAGATAGATGATGATATCACCATACCAAGGATTGAGGGTGCTAATCAAGAAAAGCAAATCTTCTGGAATGGATTCCTCAAAACGAAAAGGAGCGGAGTCGGAAGGAAGAGAGCAAAGAAAATCAACAAAAAATAATGATTTCTTAGACTTGGTAGCAGTAAATTCCAAATAAAACTCTTGGAGGATAACAATCCATTTAGAGTATTTCCCCCCCAGCAATTGTTGAGACAAGATGTAGGTCATGGGGTTGCAATCAGAAATCACCATCACTATGCGTAAGAGAATATAATGACGAAAACGTTGGACTGCTTGAACTGCAGCTAACGCTAACTTCTTGACATGAGCATAATGAGTTTCTGGGTCAAGAAGGTTACGAGAAAAGTAATAAATAACATGCTCATGACCATCATCATCGTCTTGTACCAAAACCATGGCAATAGTACTGAAAGTGGCAGCTAAATAAAGGGAAAAATCACGATGATAATTTGGAGGGCGAAGTAGAGGAGCATTGACAAGCAATGTCTTCAACACATCAAAATATTTCTGAGCTATTTCATCCCAACAGAAAGGGACGCCATGCTTCAAAAATCATGTGAATCCTTTAGCTACTTCGGCATAGTTAGGTATAAAACGACGTAAAAAAATAGCTTTCCCTTGTAAACTCTGCAACTGGTGCAATGAGGAAGGAGAGGGGAGAGTAATAATAGCCTCAACTTTGAGAGGATCGAGGCGAATTCCGTCTTTGGACACAATAAACCCTAAGAGTCTACCGGAAACAACGCAAAAGACACACTTTTGCGGATTAAGTCGAATGTTATTGTGTCTACAATAAAGAAAAATATGACGAGGATGGTCAGGGTGATCCTTACGCTTAGCCAAATGAGCCAGAAGGTCATCCAAATAAGGTTGCATGATGTGACGAATATCATGAAAGGCGTAGGACATCGCACGCTGAAATGTGGCCCCAGCATTCTTTAAACCAAAAGGAAGCTTCTTATATGCAAAGGTACCCTAAGGACAGATGAAGGTAGTCTTGTGTTGATCAGTCAGGAGAATTTTTATTTGATTATAACCAAAAAAACTGCCCATAAGGGAAAAAATATTGCTCTCGGCATAGTCGTCAATGATCTGATCAATGAAGGGAGTAGGATAACTATCCTTGGGACAAGCTCGGTTGATATCACGATAATCAACACATACACGAATAGTGCCCTGTTTCTTATCTACAGGAACAATATTAGAGACCCACTCTGTCAATGGAATCGGATAAATGAAACCATATTTGAGAAGATTTTCTACTTCAGCTTTAAGGGGTGCAGCTTTCCGAGGATGCACTGGACAAAGACGTTGGCGAACAGGTTTTGAACCGGGGTAAGTAGGAATTTCATGTACCACAATGCTAGGATCAATGCCAGGAATTTCTTCGTAGGACCACGCAAATACATCACAGAATTCGCGGAAAAGGCTAGTATAGACTTGTACTTCATCGGAAGAACAAGTGACCCCGATATGGATGTTCTCGACAATTCCTGGTTTAACGAAAATGTTAATAGGCATCGTCTGTGTAATGTTACTCAAGTTACCTTCCGAAAAAAGCTTCATAGATCTGAACAGGTGTTTGAAGCGAAGGAGAAGGAACCTGAGAAGCAAAACGCTCAAGACAGGTAGACATGGCCCCGAGATTTGGCAAGAACGAGGAATGATGATGATTATCGTCCCATGGGAGATCTTTGAGAGACATGGTTTCCACGATGGTCTCATAAGAGGGAAAAACTTCTTTCAAAGGATATGACGAATCAAAATCACCAAGCCAAGGGGATTGAGAATAAATGTCAAGAGACATGCTCGAAGGAGCATAATCAGGGGACGGAGTATCCGACGCGGTGATGAGTTCACAATAATCAATTTCAATCGGACTCAACGACATCGAATTTTCTAAATAATCGATCTGTTCAGGGGAAGGGATAACCCATGGGTCATTGGTGCGAGAAATCATGTTGAATTGAATAGTATTTGGTGGTGGAAGAGGGAAAATACCCATGAGGGTAGGATCCTTGAAAAGGCCTGGCCCTATGCTCTCATAGGGAGTAGGAATCTTATCCACATACGTAATGTTGTTCTCGAAAGAAGAAGTGAAAAAATACAATTGATCGAAAATAATAATCTTTCCTTTGTGGGGGAATTTCAAAACACGGAAGAGAGTGGACGGAACACATAGCATTGCGTGAGTCCAACTACGATCGAGGAGAAGATTATAATTGATTTTAGCATCAACGACTTCAACTTCGACATTGATTGTCTTCCCTTCTAATGTGATCGGTAAACTAGCGAGAACCCAAGAGGTTTAGACTCTATTCCATCAAATGCTTCGAGGGAATTGGGTGACGAGGTGAGAGCTGGAGAACCAATGGCTTTCCAACAAGTAGATGACATAACACAGGTAGATGCACCCTCATCCACAACTACCCGGTGAATGTTCAAACAATTGATACCAACTTTAATGATGAGCGCAATTTGGTGTGGGAGTCGCGGGACGAAATTATTTAAATCGAAAGCAAGCAAGCTAGTATCGACAGGATCAACCCCACCTATCACGGATAACAACGATTTCCTTTGTGACGGACAAATCTGAAGTACTTCTAACGCAAATATTATGGATGGCGCCTGAGCCAAATCCTCAACAATACTGTAATGTTGAGTGGTACGGGCGTTGGGATTGTACGAAGACTTGTGGAGCACACCTTTGGAAGGTGGTCACACAACGGATTTAGTATTAGGCCGTTCAATCTCAAGAGGGCCAGAAACAGGTGGAGGAGGAGGACCATCAACGATCTCCTTCCCTGTTGCCTGACGTGAACCAGAATAATCTTTCAATCGATTAGTAATAGAAACAGGTGCAGAAGCATTCATCATAAAAACCTGAGAACCAAATGGGGTAGAGGACTAAGGTTTCTCTACAATCTAGTTTTTCTAAGTATGAAAAGGTTCTTTAAGAACAACCGGAGATCCTTGAGTGCCTTTGAGCAATCGTCTCACTTCGGACCATCGAGGACAGTCTTTGGTGAAGTGCTCTTTGTCACAAATTAAACAAGGATACTTCGGTTTGCATTGAGAACTATCAGCAGAATGAGGTTTCGACGAATCCTATTTCGAGGTATCAGATTTGGCCTTACCTTTACCCTTATTTTTACCTTTAGAAGAATTATTTGTAGGATTGGCCTAGACGACATTCACTTCTGCAGGTTTTCCAAAATCTAGAATTGGTTGAGAAGCAACATTATTGGAATAAGTAGACTTCTGCTTCCCAGAATTATATGGGGACTTCTGAGAAGTCTAAGAAATGGAACCAATAATACCATCAATGGAAGGAGTCGTTGGTGGTTTAGAAGTTCCAAGTCGAGGAGCATTAGGAAAGATATCATATAAAGCACCGGATTGAGAGTACACAAGATCGAGGTACTGGGCGTAAGCAATGGCTTGTTCCTCGGTTATACATGCCCCCATAGCTATGTCTTTGGTGATCTGATTGACAAAGGAGGCAATGAACCAATGAGTTAGAAGTTGATCAGGAATTTCTAACTTGATCATGCGACTACGTCGTTGCCACTCATGAATATGATCCGAGATATGAGTAGCTCAGTCCTGTTTCAATGAAGTGAGGAGGTGCGTCTCGGTCTCATAGAGAACCAACAAATGGAAATGTGTAAGGAATGCCATAGCTAAGGTTGAAATCTTGAAAAAATCCATGAGAAAGCTCAATGTACCACTTCGCAGCGGCACCAATAAGAGTTCACTGGAAAAGACGGAGCCGAATAGAATCGTCAACCCAAGAGTTAGAGGAACACCACAAGTGGTAAATCATAACATGTGTTTGGGGGTCTTCACTAGGTTTACCCTCAAATTTAGGACAATCACTAGGAATCTTGGTCGGAACCGGAGGCCAATACGGATTATGAATAATAGGATCATTTGTCAACTTTAACACATCAGGTAATTCCAACGTAGCAAGAAATGGTAATTGAGTATTAAAAGTCATTAGAGGTCTTTGATAAGGGCCCCTGTGTACATTCCACCAGTACGAGCAGGATTCTATCCCCATACATTCTGTCCCAAAAGATTCAGATCATAGGGATTAGAAGCAGGATTACTTAGTTGATACTGGGGTTGAGTACCAGAATATTGAGTCGAAGTAGACCATGAAGGTCCTTGCTGAGCAGTATAATGATTCTACTGTGGAATGTAAGGATGGCTTTGAGGTTGATGAAACACAGGTTTATTTTGAGGGTAAGGAATATGGGGCATGCTATATACCGGTTGATATGAAACTTGAGGGTAGTAAGCGCCCTATGGTTGAGCAGGTTGACCTTGCAGAGCAGGTTGAGCAGGCTGCTGAGCAGGGTAAACAGGTAGAACCGGCTAAGGAAACTGTTGTTGGGGACCACCAGGTTGTCCTTGTGGAAAAGGTTGGCCTGATGGTTGCGACGAACCAGGTTGTCCCTGATAACCAGGTTGACCCAGAGAAGGACCATAGGTTTGTCCTGGTTGCACAATATTTGGGCCATACTGAACGTGCGGCTGTGATTGAGGTGCAACAGGTTGTGCCTGTGACGGATAATTTTTCCCCCTAGGACCAAAAGATGATCCTGGTTGATTCAAAGGTTGACCTGAAAGACCGGAGGGTTGTCCATGTTGGGCCAAAGACTGACCTTGTGAAGGTTGGTCTTGTGGACCGTATGGTTATCCCTGTGGACCAGAAGCAGGGCCCTGCCGAGCTAAAGGTTGTCCTGATGAGGGTTGTCCTTGCAAGCCAGAGCGTTGTGCAAGTAGGGTAGGTCCTAAATGAGTAACAGTCTGATAAGGATCATAAAAAACCTGATAAGGATCAATAGGAGGAAAATAGACTGGATTACCATACACATCATAATGGTGCAGATATATATACGGGATTACCAACAACATCGTAGTGATGGAATCGAGGATTAACAGGAGCCTGAAACTATTGAGAACCCTGAGAACTCTGCTGCTGAATAACCAATAGATATTATTCAAAAGTAAGGCCGCCATGAATCACAGGAGTAGTGGAAACAACACTAGAAGCAGTTGGGGCCTCCGCGACACTAGATTGTGATCTACTAGGACCGAGATTAACATGCCATGTTGGATTGAGGAAAATAGACTTGCGAGTGTGAAAAGATCCCGATGAATAATGAGTAACAACAGGTGTGGATAAAGCCACATATACCGTCCGTTGAACTAGAATAGATGTAATAATGATCGACGAACCAGGTGTCAAAGGAGATAGTCCTAATGAAGGTAAGACCAAACTCTGAGAAGGAGTTACTGTACTGGATTGCACAATGGAGGCAACTCCAGACATAATCTGACTCAAGGAACAATAGCTAGGTGGAAGTGACACCGATGGTGGAGAATATTGGATAGAGGCACGAGAGAGATCTTCAGGAAAGAGTTGATATTCTCCTGTGGAAACATGCATTCCTTCACTGTCAACAGGACTAGAGGAATCCATATCTGAGCCTGCCGTAAGATCTTCGAAAAGACTACGGAGACTAGGAGGTACCGCAATAGCAACAAAATGAGATCCTGATGTAAGAGGAGGAAATTCTCCTTCTTCCCAAAATCCAGACCAAGCACTTGAAGGAGGCCAATTGAAATCAACTGGCTCGTCAAGCGGAGATCAAGTAGCAAGGGGTTGGACAGACGAAAGAATAGGCTGTGAAAACTCGACAGACCTAGTGGACTGAGGGATTTCAAAATAAACGTCCGGAAAAGAACCACCACTAGGAGGCAGTGAGGACAACGAAACTGGATGTTCCACCATTTTGGCTATATATCAGAACAGGAAGGAAAAGAGATAACCAATCGAAGGTGCCAAAACAAGAACCAAGGAAATTAATCAGGCCAAGTAATAAAATTTTAATAGGCGTGTGATCGTAGGTGATTACTTTTATAACACTAAAACCAAAATTCACTATTTCATGTTTTAAGAGTCAAGAAACAGGCAAAAGATGACTCTAGTCACTTTCAATTTGAAACGAGCATGAAAGGACAAGTGCTCGATGATCTATTCTCTTGTTTAAAGAGTCACGAAAATATCGAAATGACTACTCAGGAATTCTAAGCAATAGGCTGTACTAGGTTTCCATGAATTTCCATATACACCTTGGTGATCAAATGAAACAAAAATGACCAAGGACTTGATGTACGTGCAGGTAGTTTCCCCGAATGTTGTGTTCGGTGTATCACAGTTACAAGGCGGTAGACTCAGCTTCCTATGGATAAATTATTACAACCTAGAGGGGTCTCCCTTTATATAATCGACGGTACCGGGAGCACAAGTCCGTACTAGCACTGTCTGAAGCCAACAGACGAGTGATAGATACTAGGTTTTAAGACACCGGAACACGTCTCTAGCCTAGACCACTATAAATGCTGCATTAGGTTTCAATGTTGCCTTAGGTTCATTGAGTAAATTTTAAAGTTAATCCTGGATTAGGTTTCAATTTTAAGGCCCTAACGAATTTGGAGTTCAAATTCCTAAATGAAAACTATATGCAAATGAACATCATTTCAATTAGATGAATACTAGTTATAAGAAGGATAGAAATATTTGAAATAATAACAAAAAAAGAAAGTATACGAAGAAAACTTCTAATGCCTCTAATGCAATAAATTGAAAATGAAATTCCTTCCTAGATAACAAAGGCTAGTTATGCAAATGAATGTTTTAATTTCGATGCAACGAAAGAATGAAAAACATATTTTTTTGATTTTTCAATGAAGAAAGCACACAATGTACTAATTCAAATGGAAAAAAAAAAAAACATTAGTTTGAGTTTTGCGAATGTAGGGATTTAAAATTGAATGACTCAACTGAAGCAAAACAAACACAAAACATTCAAGCTAATGCAACAAATTTCCCAAATCGACCCAACACAAACAATGTAATCAATGCCTGGAGCATTAAGGGGAAGGATCAATCGATGAAACAAAAAGACCATTCAACCAAAATAAACACTCAAAAGGATCAGGAAAAAACTCAGTGCAATGACCCAAAACGAAACAAGGCTGACAATAATCAAACAGAATCGTGTTTCAAACAAAAGGCTTATTGTATAAGAACACTTAGAAACCCTAAGGCCGTAAATGACAATGACAGGAAAATGGACAAACAACTAAAATAAAGAAGTCTACAGTAGTCAACATAGGTCCAAAGGCTAAATCACACCCAAAAAATAAACCATAAGCAAGCACAATTGACCAAAAGACTCATTAAGGAGGTCAAACCAAAACCTACAGGGGTTGGCGCGACTGTAAGGCTGTAATCCGTGCCATACAGGGGTTGGCGTGAGTGCAAAAAGAGAAATGTATGCCAATCGACACAACTATTCAGACAAAAACTCCGCCAAGCTAGATACCTATGGGAAAAAGAGGAAAAACCAAAACTTAATGAGCATAGGCCAATATTGACACTCTGGAGCTAAACAAAGGATGGAAATTAAGCAAACAAACTAGAAAAAGACAGAGAACAAAATCGATAATTGAAACTGACCCAACAATATGAAACGACAAACTCGCACTGGTCCCCAGCGGAGACGCCAATTTTTTACGTAGGTGAATCCTCTCTGCGGACAGAGACGATCCCTCTAGCCTTAGGGTGGGTCTAGAAACAAAGGGACACACTAAAGTGTTGCTTCCTAGTTAATGAATGAACAAGAGACATGGCAGATTGACCTACCTGGAATCCAATGTTGTCGTCATTGCGGAAAGAGTAGTATCCTCTCACTCCTGCCTTGGAAAATCAAAATCCGTTCGTTGTTACACCCGGATACCTGCACATAGAACAAGAAACAAGAACAACTTATGACATCATAGTTTCACTCGTAACTATTAACCAGTCAAAGAGGGCTAAACATATCGCATTATGCAAACACCATAACATAATAGTGGAACCAAACAGTAGTCATGTATATAAATGAATAGAAGGAAGAGTTACAACCGATGCTTTGACGTCGCAGTCTCCTCCAGGGGTTCAGGCGAAGCGGGTCTCAGATGTTTGTCAGGGAATTCAGATGGGGTGAAGGCATAGACTCAAGCTCTCCTCAATGTAATTCCTTCTATCTATCTTCTCTATCCATTCAACTATAGTATAAATTCTCCAAGTTCAGCTAGCTTGTACTAAGAGAGATAGTTTCTTTTATATAGGAAAAGGAGGAGGTTGGCATCCCTACAAATGTGGGAGGGATTCCTATCCTTTAGGAGAGTTCCAAGGGAGGTGGAAACTACTAACTAAAGGAGGGAGTCCATGGTTGTTTTAGTTCAACCACTCCTAATGACTTATCCTCGAGGTGGTTGGAATAGAACCTCCGCCTCTATTTAAAAAAAAAATTCCATAAACAGCTTGGCGCGGGTGCTTAACTGGGACAGAGCGCCAATTGGTGCGAGCTCAGTGTTAATTTTCCATCTCAACGCGGAAGTGTAACTTGCTACTCGTGCCAAGGAAAAAACAAGGGTTTTTACAGTCCTATTCAGGGAATTGTAAACAAGAGGAATGTTACTCTCATGCAAAGGAATGCAGTGATGGTTTTTTCAAGGCATGACACTACTTATTGGTCATAGAAACGACCCTCCAATGGGCGAGATGGGGATTGCAGGGATAGTGACAAAATGCTGTGTAATAGGGATAGATATGTGTTGATCTTTGGTAACCACATTATGGTAGGAGGGAGTAGAGCTACCTACTAATAAATCAATCTAAAATCATAAGATAACTGTAGCCACCCCTCCCACATTTACCCAAATCCAGAAGCTCATTAGGGTAAACATGGGATGAGAGTTACTGTGCGAGACCCGATTTCCAATATGCACTTACGAAAAATGGGGCCCACGTGTCCCGAATTGACTGCAAACACTCAGAGACACATCATCACGCTTATGTCAGCCTAATTTGACCCAAACCCATTTCATTTCAATTTTGTTTCCTCAAATTTAATACAAATTTCTATTTTTTTGAAGTTTTTTGGGTCCTACACTTTTGTTCTTGATTTAAGCACGTAAAATACATTTTCAAGGAAAACAGAGAGACTAGAAAAGCATTAAACTATTTTTCTAAATTTGTTTTGGCTCCTTATGTAGATCTTTGAAACGAGGTATTATGATAGTCAAACGAAGATTGTATGCCAAAGTTATGACCCCAGGAAGTTGGATGTCTGAATTACTTATTTATAAAAATACTTCATGTACATACTACCTGTAGGTTAAAAGTACATATTTGTTCATTAATTCAATAATATCACTAGAGAATCATAATTGACACAATTACAAAGCTAAACATTCGTTCCCAACTCAAAACTTGACCTAGACTGGCTGGAACATACTAGGAATTTCGTCAAACACATGGTAAACATGTAAACTACAGGTTATAAATACATATTTGAATATAGGGGTCTCATACTTATCTAAAAATCATCATGAAATTTTATTTCCCTCTCATAATAGTTGAAACAACATACCTTAGGTAATGCATTCAACAACCATTTATTTACCAATCAAAACACGATCATAGCCACAACTAAAATATGTCATAAAACCATACTTATAACCAACATATTACCAGAATAATAACACTGATAGAACAACCTTAAAATCCACATAATAACAATTACATTTACTAATAAAATCAAAGAGGAGAGAGCTCTTATTAACATATGAAAAATCCAACCAATTTAGGGACTTCCACATATCACCTAAGCATAGATTGGGTTGAACCAAATCTCCCTTTAGCCAATCAACCTCATGCCATATTCCAAGTATGAATGTGGGATTTCATGAAACAACCAAACAAAACCAAACCAGGGCTTCCAGAGGCCAAACCACCTCAACCCTCAACTAATGATTCCACCACACAATCAGACATCACTAACCGTCACCATATTAGTATCTAACCAAGTTTTTCAATGTTCCAGAGCGCTTATTCTAACCCTAATCCAGGACTAGTAACTCAACCCATAGCTAGTGTAGGGCTCCAGATATTTTTTCTAACCAAAGCTCTAGAACTAGTAACTCAACCCACCAAGGGCTCTAGAGTGTTTGTCCAACCAAGGCTTTTAGGACTAGTAACTCAACCCAATTTGTTCTACGGATTCCAGACCGTTTGTCCAACCAAGGGTTCTAGGAACTAATAAATCAACCCACAGCCAAAGGCACATGAAAACCAACCAGAAAATAAGTAAAACCCACAACACCATGGCTATCTAGGAGATGGAAAGACTAGGAAAAACCACTGTCAATCCAGCCAATCCTCCATGCTAATGATAGATCACAAAAAAATAACCACATGCATATGCAATGCATGTGAATACTAGTAAGGAAATCATACATGCAACTCGGTAACTGCAAGAAAAACACGTTGTAGTTGTTGATCCTGTTACACTCCTGTATTTTTATAGTATCACCAGATGACTGCCTATTCCTTATATTTTTCATGCTAAAAATAATATTCCATGACTATCATTTATTTTCAGAAAGGAAAGGAGGTCCTGGGTGACAAAGGGTTCAAATAAGTCCATCTACCATTTGATTCAGTTAAAAGAGGAAAATTTTTCTGATGAAGTGTGATGGAAAGCCAAATCTCACTGCCTTCATTATTTTTCATTTACCCTCTCCGTTACCTTTCATTTTCCCTATTTTTGACACTCCCATGCTCTGAAATCCATTTTTTACCCCTAAACCCACATATATATAATCTTTTCCCCTTCTTAAACCACTTTCCCTAACTAAAACCCCATTCCAATTACTAATATCGTTTCCCCTTTACTAATTCCCCTTTTCCATTAAAAACATGTAAAAAACCCATTTTTTACAATGTTTTTAATTAAAATAATATTGGGCCTCCACATTTAAATACCTTACCCCGATATTATTTTAACACCCTCCCCTCCTAAAAATACTTCCATTCCCCCACCTTATACGCATTCCCCACTTATTTATATCCCTCCCCCACCATGTTAACACCGGGTCCCACTTTAAATAAACCATTTTTATTTAATCACCTGACCCCTGTTATGTTAAAACCCTGACTCCCATTCATATTAATGCCTCTGCTTTAAACCTTTCCCCCCGATTTTCATTTCATTACCCCTCCACTTTTCCCTGGGCCCCAATCTATATTTTAACCCTATGTTTTATTTAACCACCCAACCCCACCTATCAAACCAACCCGCTATCCTCACTATCTGATCTTCGCCACCTGATCTGACGGCCCCCGATCCCTTTCGCACCCCCAAATACCCGTTGTTTAGAACCATCGGGGTGTTGTGAAATGGGTGGTTTTGCAACCCCTTGCATCTGTCACGCGTCATCCCCATGCTTTATCACATTCCCCATCTTAAAACCGCCTAACCGCTTTTTGTGATGCGATAAACCAAAAAACCGCCTCTGTGCCATAAGCAGAACCCACTGACCACTTGAAATATTATGAATTCTGTTCTATTGCGGTAAAATCACGAACCACTGTGATAACGCCTATGACGTTTCTAAAAATACCTGGAAGGCCATTTCTAAACGCATAAATTTAAAAAACCTCCCCTGTCCGGACTCCTTCTGCAGATTTCCCAAGTTCCTTCAAGCCATATGACTTCCCTGCAAAACATTATGTTTTAAATTAACAATTGTTTTGATTTTTTAGGTGATATGCATATTAGGAGAGTGGGATAAACCACTTTCGATTCTAACTCCAAAACCTTATTAAATCTAGACCCTCTGTATTTCAATTTAAAAAACCTTATTCACCAGAAGATTATGAGCAGAAGAATAGATAAAAGTAGGAAAAGGAGCAGTCAGGGTAAAGATGAAAAATGGATAAAAGACACAGTTAAAGGACAAAGTTAAGGAAGAAGCAGGTAAAACATCAAGGTAAAAAAGGAATTTACAGTGACAGCAAAGGCAGATAAAGACATGTTAAAGATGAAAGGATAGAGTTAAGAAATAGTAAGATGATAAGAAACGTGAAAGATTAATTTTTGCAGTACCAGCAATGCATCCTCTCTTATGGTCTATGAAGTGGTAAATCAAAAGACAAAGCCATATGTCAAGATCACTCAGCATTGGCCTCTTCCCAACCACATTGGCCACCTCTAGCTTAATTTTGATTTAATGAAAGCTGCCATAATTAATATTACAGTCAGAGATATTTTAGCATCAGTTCAGAAGTTATTATAAAAGTTAAATTTGTAGGAAGTTGGTCAAAGATATTTTAAAGTTGTATCGGGATTTAATTTTAAATTTATTATTACAGTAGGTATGTCAAAGATATTTTTGGCTTGGGCCTTGCATGGTCCCAATTGTCAAAGCTTCATTTACTCTGTATTAAATTCAGTCTGTCACCCTAGACTAGGGAAACCACCTTAGTTGCAGTTAAATACTGCATGTAATTTCATTATCAAGTGTTGGACTTTGTTTAGACTCTGAGTTGCAAAGATTATTGTATTGGAGCACTGTAACTATTTTTGAGTTGGACATCAATAATACAAGCACTTTCACAGGATCCTTGAACTATGTTAATGGTGATGTTATTCCTTTTTTGTTAATGTTTTCCCTTTGTTTTTCCATACTGTACATCAATCTCCCTGATAGCAGAACATAAATTTTAGATTAAAATATGCTGCATGAGCACCTTAAATATGTCTGTTACTATTATCTTAATGTTTTCCTCTGAAATTATAACTAAAGAATTCTTAAATGCTCTTTAGTATTACTGGACAGTCATCTTGAGGTTTTCTTTGTGAAGTATAACTAAAGAATTCTTAAATGCTCTTTAGTTTTACCAAACTGTTATCTTAAGGCTTTCTCTGAAGTTTAGTTAAAGAATTCTTAACTGCTCTTTAATTTCACTAAAATGTTATCTTAAATGTTTTCCTCTAAAGACCTGAATGAACAATTCAGAGACTGTTTGCTCTGCATTTATGTTGAAGTATAGTTAAAGAATTCTTAACTGCTCTTTAGCTTTACTAAACTCACTACCATCTCATATTCATACTGCCAATATGATCCATTTTGCATAGTTAGCTTGCCTTGTGAGAACCCTTGAAAAGTTGATGTATAATTTAGCCATTTTATGACTCCATAGCCCAATGGATTAAGCTTCACACATTATATCTGTCCAACCAAACAAACAATCAAATAAACAACCCCATTTTTATAACTAGCCTAAAATCAAAAAATATAATCATAAAGCTAAATCAGTTAATCATAAATATAGACAGAGCCCTCTCTGAGCCCAGGAAGGCTAGGTCCTGGACTCCAAAGTGGTTTGATGTTGTTCCCTGCTACTTGTTCTTGCCAATTTTACAAATTACATGGAGCTAACAGATCCTTATGTCCTCTTGCGCTTTCCTGCTATTCCCTTGCCTTATTGTTCCAAATCCCAAGTATGCCACTATGCTCCAAGAGTGTTCCAAGAAAACTCTAAGTGTCCAAGAGTATGAGAGAGAGAGAGAATAGAACGAGAGCTCCAAAATTGAACAAAGAAAAAAGGTTGTCAACTGATCCTCATAAGTCTTTTTACCATCGAGGTCTCTATTTTCTTCATTTTCCCTTAATTTTCCTTTAATTTCTTCCTCATGCAATTATGTGACCTCTCATCTTCCTTTTCTCCTAATTTCCATTATTTTCATAAATAAATGCCAATAAATGTCACTTTGACTTTCCAAAGCCTTTTCCATTTCCTTTTCCAATTTCCTTAGCCATAATAAACCATATGAACACCCACACTAGGACGTTTTCCCCAACATTTAGCTTGGAATACGTGTCCCATGACCATGGTTATTATTTTTGCCTTCATTAACTTTATTACATGAATTTTTAACCAAGGTTGTTACAATAACTATTCAATTATTAATTGTGTATATGGACTATAAGAATTCAATATAATTAATGATCCATTTACCTACTATGATAAAGATTCATTTTAAAAAACATATGTTTAAAATTTTATATATGCTTTTACTTGTTGCGTTGTGAGACACATTCTACAACTAAGTATGAGGGCTATGTGTAATTCTATCTATTCTTAATGTGGAGTGACATGTGTCATCTTAAAATAAAAAGAAAATATTCTCTAAATAGAAAAGCAATGCCCATTATTACAACACAATGTGGTAAAAATATTTTAGTCATTCTCAATCATTATAAAAATATTTTACAACCCCAATGTGGTAAAAATATTTCATTCATTCTCAATCATTATAAAAATATTTTACAACCCAATGTGGTAAAAATATTTCAGTCATTCTCAATCATTACAAAAATATTTTGATCTCTACATCACTTAATATAATTTTATATCAACTTTAAAAAGAGATAAATTAATTAGAAGTAAAAAAAAATGAGAGTAAGATGTTTAAACTTTATAATTTTAAAAAATATTTCAACATCGGAATTAAATAAAGTATTTGAAGATTGTAAAGTGTTAAAAAAAAATGTTTCAATGTTGTATATAGTAAAATATTTAATGACCAAAGTATTTGAAAGTTAAAAAATAATTTAAAAATTATCAACTACTTCATAATAAGAATAATAAGGGAAAAATGTGTGATTCATTCAAATTTTAATATAAAATTAATACGTAATATTTAAAAATGATCATAATAATAATAAATTTCAATGTGGATCATCAATAAAATATTTAATATGCAGGATTGAGTAATATTAACGTATACTTAAAAATATATTAATAACAAAAAAATTGGAAGACTAATTGTTGATCATAGTAAAATATTTAATGTAACTATGTATATATTTGTTTAAAAAAATATGTATATATCATGCAAAACAATTGAAAAAAATGTTGTTATGGCTAAAAGGTTTGAAGTAGTAATTTTCCCTAACATCCATTAAAGATTTTTAGGACAAATTTAAGTTATGTATTCTATATAGCAGTCAAAAATACAATTTAAAGAATAAAAAGTTACATATTGTATATATATATAAAGAGATAACTACTAAAAGATTCATTGAGTCAAAAATACAATACAAAGAATTAAAAGTTACATATTGTATATATATAAAGAGAGAACTACTAAAAGATTCATTGAGATCTATCCAGGGGAGGGATACAATTTGTTTTTCAAAATTTTCCATGGAAATCCATTGACACTATTCTTGGCCTGATCACAATGTTTAATCGTTTAAATTGCATTTTTGAACTAAAAAAAAAATCAACCCCTTACACTTAACAACTCAAAATTAAGATATTCTCAATTTCTAATTGAATTTATGATACAATTCTCTCAAAATTTGAAAAAAAATAATCTGACAAAAAAAGAATGTCATTAAACCACTACCTCATTTACTACTAAACTTAAATATTTATTTATTTTTTTTTTTCTGTGAATCAGTGCTTTCTATTAACTGAAAATATCAATATTTAGATAGATTTCACAAATAATTCTATTGGTCTCACCTTGACTGAGTTTGTTGACCTAAGCTAACTGACCAAGACATACATTCCACAAAATACCCAAGCTAGTCGGCCATAGCCTGTGTTAGCCACCTGAAAATTTGATTATCCCAAAAGGTGGCTAAATCTATTTTTTAGCCTTCAAGGAACAATTTTTCTCACTAAAAATTGTTGGCTCTTGAAGAATTTTCAAAGGCCTCTTGCCTCTGTCCAAATCTGCACTGATATTTTACTTCCTAAAAGATTCTGAAGTTCTGTTGATTCCAAATGAAAGACTGCTGCAAGACCTTCATTTCCCCCCTTCTCAAACCTTAATTTGCTCCCCTTTTTCTCCATAAAAAATCCCTTGTTTTCATAAATCCTTGTCTTCCATTTATGAAAATCACTTTCCCATAGTTGAAAACCGATTTTTTAACTATATCGAAACCCTTGAAACCCTTTGAAAACGTTGAAAAATCAATAAAAATGCATATTTTCTATGTATTGGATTTAAGCCCCCTTCGGCCAGGTCCTTAACCCTTTTGTCCATGCGCCCTGGCGCCAGAACCAGGCGCTGAGTCAGTCAGGCGCTTATCCCTTTTAAAACAAATATTTCGCCCCGAAAACATTAAGCCTTTGTTTTTATTTAAAACTTGGGTTTTAAATTATTTTATTTTTCCGCCGGTACTATTTCTTGAATCGTTCCGCACCGTTGATCTGATCTACAGATCGGAAGGTGCAGATTGCGTCTTCCGGTGGTCCCCGCCAGCTTTTCACCACTCTTAAAAACTGGCGGTATCCATCGCACCGCCTTCGGGCCAAAAGATGTTTTCTTCCGATGGCCAGCGATTCCATACGCTGTTTGACACGCGTCCAGTGTACTATTTGTAAACCGCCATCCACCGCATATTAAAGTCATCCATCGCGCGTTAACATTCGGACCAGGACACCAAACGATATCACTGTGGACCGTCCGATCTGGGGCCACTGATCCAACGGTGATCGCTCGCAGAAGATGCCCGACAATTAATGAAGATGCTCGCTACTTAATGTGGTCCCCGTGCGATTATTTGATCATTTTACGCCGTTGATCTGATCTGCAGATCGACGGTTCACATTTCGTCTCCCTGATTCGTTTTCCCGGTCAATGATTCTCTGTTTTTGACTTCCCCATTCGCTCCCGACTGTCGATCTGTGCGCGATCGACGACCCTGATCTAATTTTCTTCCGCCCATTCTATTATCTCCCCAATTAATCCCGACCGTTGGATGATGCCATCCAACGACCCCGCTCCTTCCACACGCCCTCCGATGTAGTCAACCTATAAAAGCAGGATTTCTTAATAGTTTTCGTATTTTGAAAGGTTTTTATCATTTTTCTCGCCATTTTCGAAGAAGATTCAGAGGCGGAGGGTGACGACCCTCCCGTCTTCGATTCGTCAAAGGAAATCATCCACAGGGTGGAAATGCATGTTTCCTCAAGCATGGATGCCTTATGAACCCTGCGCAGCCCTGCATGCCAGCAAGAAAACCATGGATTTAACACTGTCAAAGAGTATCAACGTCGAAGACAAAAACGCACCAGAACAGAGGATTAAAGGACAGATTTGTGGGGATTACGTCTAAGATGCTTATGAAAAGCCTAATCCCCAAATAAACACAGTTTACAGAAAACCTAAAGTGTTTTATCAAGCAGGAATGCTCCCATCGCCACAATCTTAGGAAAATCGATTCCTCCCAGCTACCATAGCGCCACCTGTTCCTCAAATTACTCAATCAAGGGCCGAAGTTATTAAAGAATATCAAATTTTGCCTCAGCGCAGCCAAGAAGTTACTTCTGCAATGAAACTTAATGCAAAGGATATCTGCAGAGTAACCCTAGCGTCACACAGAGCCTCAAGGTTCAACTAAGCTCCCACCGAGCTTAATTCATAAGTGTAAATAAATTAATACAGTGAGACACCTGTACAGTTTATTCTTTGAGCCCCCAAGGGCCAAGAAGACATTAACTCTGTATTAATTTTAATTGAGATCTTTTATCAGATCTCACCTCCTCATCTTTCTATAAATACTTCTGCAGAAGATGAGTGAGGGGCTGGTTGTAGAACTTTGATATACATTTGAGCGAAAAACTTCTGATTGTACATAGTATTCACTGGCTCTTGGAGCTCTGCTGGTGATAGATAGGTTAGGCTGAGATGTGTAGATGGTTACTAACCTAAAGCACTGGACTTAAAGCTGTAACTGGTTTGAAGCATCAATACAAGCTGATTTATGGGATCCTGGTCTATGTTGACGGTGATGTTTCTCTAATTGTACTTGTTATTTTTGTTTCTGTTTTCATCTGTGTTTCATATTCTCTTATAAAGAACAACATGCATAGAGTTAGGACTTATTGTTTATCAGTAACCTTCTCTGACTGAAAATCTTTATCTGAATGTTTTCTTCTAAATTGTGTTATTTAGGAATGATTTAATTCAGTTCAAGCATAGGAATGCTGGCGTTCCCTCGTCTTATTGTCTTAGCTGAATGGTATTCTCAGATGTTATTTTCAGTATATGTTTTGTGAAGATGAACTGAGGAAGATATGGTGAGCCCTGGTCCCAGTATGGTCCCACAGACTATTTGATTGTTTCCCTTTGAATGTGTTAAAAGCTGGATAGTTTCAAAGTACTTACCAGATCTTAGGCCATTCTGTTGTTATCCTTGTATCTGTCTTGAAAGTAACCAAGTAAGGAAGAGCTAGGAGAGGATTTGTGGTGAGCCCGACCCGCTGGTTTCTAATCCAAAAGTTGCCTTCAAGTTTCCCTCTATTTTAAGATGTTTTCTATTGAAAGTGTATCAAAGGCTGGCTAGTTTCAAAGTACTTACCAGATCCTAGTTTAATTTTATGTTTTTCTTGAGTCCATGTCAAAGGCTGGCTAGTTTCAAAGTACTTACCAGATCCTGGGCTGCTCTTGTTTCTGCATCTGTTTATTTCTCCTTCTTATTGTATCATTCCATTCCATAAATAAATCTTCAAAGAGATCCTTAGACATAGATGACTTTCCCCATGGACCACTCTTGCCTCTTGCTATTCCAATTAAACCCTATTATGACTCCATAGCCCAATGGACTAAAACATGCAATTTTCTACCTTTTTGGCTGAAGCTTACTCTGATTGCTTGCAACTTCTCACCTTTGGAACTTTTTGCACTCAGGACTTTCTACCTTAAACAAAAATCATGCTCAACCATCCAAAAACAAACAAAACCCTTGGCCTTCATACCTAGCCTAATATCATAACCCCAAACTTCGAAGTAAAATCCATCTTTGTACATATTGGAGAGATCCCTCTTCGGATTCAGGAGGGCTAGATCCTAGAATCCCAAAGTTGGTTGAAACGATGTTGTTTCTGTAATTGGACTCTGTCAATCTTGCCAATAAATTACAGATTCCTAACATTTCTGGCGACTCCACTAGGGATCGAACCCATAATCTCTTCAAGAATCATTTTCTATAATAGCCAGCTGAGCCATCAGCAACTAACATTTCTGGCGACTCCACTGGGGACTGAGTGTTATTGATACCTTTTAAGACCTCAGAGAACCCTCAATTCAAGAAAAATTTGTGAGTAAAAAGCAACCTTTTCAAGCACTACCAAAGATGGTAATCATGATGAAACTTGTTTGAACCAGTGACAATCTAGGTAAACCCTAGGATTCTCTCAAGACTTTATCTAACCTTGAAAAATCAGCTGGATTAGCCATAAGAGTAGACTGTCTTTGTCTCATAACCATAGCTAAGTTTTGAAACAGAGTTAGGATATTCTTAAAAACCACACAACTGAAAAAGAACTTAGAAAAAACCAAAATTTTTTCAGATTGGTAGTAAAACACTTACATTTTCATTTCACTTACCTTTTGTGGTGTTTTACCTCATACTCTTAGACAGAGTCTGGAAAGGTCCAGGTAGCTTCCAGATGTCATCCTCTTTCAGAGGTGAAATATCTGGTAAATGCCCTCCCAGTCAACCTCTGGTTAGAGTTCGTTGTGTTCTGGGATATCCTTGAAAAGGGATATTTCACAAGCATGGTGGTGGACCATAAAACCTTTTACCTCTGAAAAGAGCTAAAAAATTCCACTTGACGACTCCACAATCCTAAACATACCTTAAGACTCCACTGGGAAGAACCCTGATCATAATAATATCTTTCGAACTCAGTTAAAGGACTGTAGGATTGAAATTTGTGTAACAGATTAGTTAGCCTCTCAAAGACTGTCATACCTGGTTAAACTTTTCTTGTTTATTTGGGTCTAAAAAACACATCATAGTGGCTCCTAGAAAGATTCGCACTAGAGCTTATCCTGACCCTGATCCACCTGAAGTAGTTGATAACCCAGAAAGTATCCTTAGGAAGTCTCCTAAGGTTAAATTATCAACTGTTTTCAGATCACCTTTGAGAGCTCAATCAGTTCCTGAAAATCTTTCAGCTCTACAACAATCACAAGCTGACTTAGTAAATCCATTTAGAACTAGGTCATTTGATGATATCATCCAGCTAGATTCTGAGTCTTCACTTTCTTCAACGGAAACTAGTAAACATCTTGGTAGTAGAGAAACAACACCTCCTGATTTACATTTCCTCCACAATCTAGGTGTCTCTCATCCAAGATCAGCTCAAAAATCTACTGTTGTTCCATCCACATCCCTTCATCCAACATCCACTGTCCAAACCACTCCACTCCAAACCACTTTCCCTTTTGTTAATCCACCCCTTGTAAATCCACTTCCACCACATATCATGGCAACATGGTATGCTCACTTAGTCCTTCCTGCACCATTAGTCAACCTTCCACAGGACTATCAGTCCAAAATTCCATTATATGATGCTAACAGTACTACAACTGCATCACAACATGTGGATAAGATGGATGACTATTTTGACATAAATGAAATTGATGATGATTCTGTCAAACTTAGATTATTTTCTCAAAGTCTGGGGGGAGAAGTAAGAAAATGGTTTAAAGGCTTAGCCCCCCATAGTATCAATGATCTCCAAGGCTTCCATCAAACATTCTTAAACAAAAGGGAGGTGAAGAAGAATCCTCTCCAATTCCTCTCTGAATACAAAAATCTCCATAGAAACCCTGGGGAAAGTGTGCAAGCTTATTGCACTAGGTTTAATAGTGTGTATAATGCCCTTTCCCTAGAGTTAAAACCTCCACAAGGCTCAGCTTTAAACAAGTTTCCTGAAGGTTTTGACTCTGACATGACCTATTCACTGAGAGAGAGAGACTTTGCAACACTTGAAGATATGCAAAGAGGTGCTCTTTCTGTAGAAGTCAACCTGATGGAGAAAAGAGCAAGGATGAAAGCTAAGAAGAGAGTATCCTTTAGAGAGGAATCCACACCTTCCACTTCAAATTAAAATATGGAAAGAATGATGGAAGAAATGATGAAAGAGATGAGCATAATTAAGCGAGCACAAGCAAGTCAAAACCAAACTACTCCTCAAAATAGAAACCAGAACCAGAATCAGAATGTTAGAAGGAACCAACCTCCAAACAGACCTAGGGAAGATGATCAGCAGATCACTCCTCCCTTTAATCAAAACTATGTAAGTGAGGTCGAGAAAATAGATCAAATAACAGAGGAAGATGATATCAACATGTTTGGGGTAGATGATGATGACTTTGAGGTTCACTATGATAAAAAACAAGGTCTTTATACACCTTATGATGACAAAAGAGACGATAATGAAGATTATTATCAAAACATGGAAAATGCCATCACGGAACCTCGAAGTGAATATGACCTTAGAAGTAAATCTAGTCAACAAACCCCCAACAACAAAACCTATGACAAATCCTCACAAATCAGCACTGCAACCAAGCCTAAAGTGGTCAAACAAAAGGATAAAAAAGTGGCTGAAAATTATGATAAAGGTAAAGGAAAAAGCACTCAAGACAATGAAAAACAGAGTGCAGACATTAGTAGTACTAACACATCAGCCAGTACTCCTGTTAAAACAGTTTTATCAAGTGTAAATAAAAAAAATCAGCAAGCTGACATTGCTGATAAAGTGGCAGTTAATAAGGCTGAAACCAGCACTTTAAAGAACCAAATTCCTTTCAGCCTAGAGTAGGAAATCTCAAAGATCAAAATTTTTGTTCCCCTCATCGAGTTAGCTACCCAACATGTATATAGGACCCAAATTTTGAAGGCTTTAAATTTATAAGACAACAATGACACAATCAATCTTAACGACGACCAACCAGAGCTTATTTTTGGTCCAAAGATTGAAGGGAAATATCAAGAGGGACCTGTTCCTCCCTTTTATGTAAGTTTTAACGTTCATGACAAGATTTTGCACAACACTATGCATGACTCAGGGGCTTCTCATAATCTAATGCCTAAAGCTGTAATGGAGAGCCTGGGTCTAGAAATCACCAGACCTTATAAAGACCTTTACTCTTTTGATTCAAGCAGAGTAAAATGTTTAGGATTGATCAAAGACCTTTGTGTTAACTTAGCCCAGATTCCAACCAAATGCTTAGTCATGGATATTGTTGTGGCTGATGTGCACCCAAAGTATGGAATGTTATTATCAAGATCTTGGGGGGCTAAGTTGCAAGGGACTATGCAAATGGACATGACTTATGCGACTATCCCTGTTTTCAATCAAACTAGAAGACTTTACCGGGAGTCTCATATGCAATACACTGTTACAAGCCAGGACAGACCGCAAAACTCTCCTATTTACTCTGTCAATATAGGCCTTGATTCTTTTATTATGTTTAATGATGAAACACTCGATGAAAAAGTCACTTTAGCGAAATTAATGGCCGATAGAGAGGAGGAGGTAAATACCACAGAACTGTCAGAACAGTTTGCTGAACCTTTAATCAACAGCAAACCAAATGTGGGTCTTGAACTACAAGTCAGGTGTCCCTTGATTCTAAACATTGAGAGTCAAGAAGGTATCCCTCAAATAACTGAAAATCAGAGGGAATCAAAACATTTTCAACCAAGTGATGATATCCCACAACGATTAGAAAGCACATTAATTGAAGAGGACAGTAACCAGGATAAAACCAAGAAAAGTCCTCTCTGGAGTATGTATTTTGATGGGTCATGCACTATAACTAACGTTGGTGCAGGTGTCTGGATTAATAACACTGAAAACAACCACACAGAATGCATTTCATGCAAATTAAACTTCCTGCTCTTAGGCTTACATCTTTTGAAAAAGTTAGGAGCCAGAAGAATCAATGTGCATGGGGATTTTGAGTTAATCATTAGGCAAGTCAATGGGGAGTATAACGCAAATCATCCCAGACTTAGAGCCTATCGGAATGATGTCGTGGATCTTCTGAAAACATTCGAGGAGTCCAAAGTAATTTTTGTCCCAAGGAAAAGAAACATTGCAGCTCACAATTTAGCCTTTGCAGCTAGGACATGCTTAGCGCCGTTTGAAACCAAAAATTGCACAACTGAGATAAAGTTTAGACTAGCAGTGCCTGATAATAAGAAGTATTGGCAGGTGTTTGAAAATGACAAACAAATAGAAGACTTCATGCAATTCAAAAATGAATTCGAACTAAACAGTTCGGACTCAGACTATGAAACAGACTGCAGTGAAGAAAACTTTCTTGGTGAAGAAGAACTGTCTCCTGAGCCTGTCAATATTAACCTATTGTCTAGAAAACTTACAAATGAAACACAGGAGTTGGAAACCCTCCATGCTAAAGATGAAAGTTTTCCTAGAGGTCTGGCACCTTTAGAACAGTTGTTTGATTTTTATGATGTGGCCCAAAAGCCGAAACTAGAACCTGTAGAGACTGAAGTGGTGGAATGAAATATAGGCGGTGAGGAAAAACCAAAAATGATTAAACTGTCTAAGACTTTACCAGCTCACATTAAACTCAAATACATAGAGCTGTTTAAAGAGTTTTCTGATGTTTTTGCATGGAGTTACGAAGATCTTAAATCCTATGACACTGAAATAATACAGCACAAAATCCCCCTTAAAGAAAACCAAAAACCATTCAAACAGAAACTGCGCAGAATAAACCCTGTTCAGTTGCCTTTGGTTGAAAAGGAGATTAAAAAGATGTATGAAGCCGGTATTATTGTCCCTATTAGATATTCTGAATGGGTATCTAATCTGGTGTCTGTTAGGAATAAAACTAGAGAAATCAGGCTTTGTATAGACTTTATAGACTTAAATAAAGCTTAATTAAAGGACAACTACCCTCTACCAAAGATGGATCATATTTTACAAAGGGTGGTAGGCTCTAGAAGAATTTCTTTGCTGGATGGCTATTCAGGGTACAATCAGATCTTGGTTTACCCTGCTGATCAACTAAAGACAACTTTTACTACACCATGGGGAACTTTCATGTATGTGAAAATTCCCTTTGGTCTAATGAATGTTGGAGCAACTTTTCAAAGACCCATGGACATAGCATTCTCGGAAGAATTGGGCTTCTTCATCATTATCTATCGTGATGATGTCACTGTGTTTTAAAAAATAGATGAAGAACACTTAGAACATTTGAGAAAAGTTTTCGAGAAGTGCAGAAGGTTTGGAATTACTTTAAACCCTAAGAAGACACTATTCGGTCTCCAAGAAGGTAAGCTTCTTGGACACATTATTTCAGAAAAGGGTATAAAGATAGATCCAAAGAGGATTGAGGCCATATTGCAGATCTCTCATCCTTGAAATATCAAAGAGTTGCAATCTTTCATTGGGAAGATCAACTTTTTGAGAAGGTTCATCCCTAACTTGGCTGAGCTCCTTAGGAATATCACAAACATGTTAAAGAAGGAGCAGGGGGTAAAATGGACCTTGGAAGCAAAGAAGGCCTTTGAGCTGGTGAAACAAACGTTAACCAAAACACCGGTTCTGATAAGTCCTGATTTTTCAAAATATTTTTATATTTTCTCATTTGCATCAGAACGTACCATAGCTGCTGTCCTTTTACAGAAAAATCCACAAGGACAAGAGCAGCCTATTGCATTCTTTAGCGAGGCATTGAGGGATGCCCCTTTGAAGTATAACATTATGGAGAAGCAAGCTTTTGCTTTGGTTAAAGCATTGAAAGACTTCAGAGTATACATCCTTCATTCACATATTATTGCCTTTGTCCCAAATTCAGTTGTTAAAGACATTCTAACACAGGACCCAGATGGTAAGAGAGGTAAGTGGATTTCTGTTATTCTTGAATATGATTTAGAGATAAAACCCACTAAGCTCATCAAAGTCCAGGGTCTAGCTAGATTAATGGCTGAATCAAATTGTGAAGTTCTTGATATTCATATGATTAATGCTTTAGATGATCAAGAGGAAATCTCAGAGGAAATCTCAACACCCATTGTTGAAAACCATTTTATGAATTCCTCTTGGTATGCTGACATTCTTTATGTTCTGCTTAATTTGAATACACCTCCTGCTTTGACAAAAACAAATGCAAGGTTCCTAAAATTGAAAGCTGTAAACTATTTCATTATAGATAAATGTCTTTATTGGAAAAATGCAAGTGGTCTATTGCTTAAATGTTTGCCTGAGTTTGATGCAGAGAAGGTTAAGTACCAGTTCCATGAAGGAGAGTGTGGAGGTAATTTGTACTGGAAGACAACAACCAACAAAATTTTGAGGGCTGGTTTCTATTGGCCTACTCTTTTCCATGATGTGCACAAGATGATCTTAGCCTGTCATAAGTGTCAAATTTTTGAAGGCAAAAGAAAACTGCTACCCCTCCCTCTGCATCCAATCACTGTTGAAGCCCCATTTCAATAGTGGGGACTTGACTTTATAGGAGAAATCCATCCACCATCTTCTGCCCAACACAGATGGATTCTCACTGCCACGGACTATTTCACTAAGTGGATAGAAGCCATTCCTTGTAGGTAGGCCAATGATTCAGTTATCATAAAATTTATGGAGACTAATGCTCTTTCCAGATTTGGCTGTCCTACCAAGATCATCACTGATAATGCAACAACCTTTGGATCAAAGAAGATGGTTGAGTTTTGTCACAAATATCAGATAACATTGGGGCATTCCATGGCCTATTACCCTAAAGGTAATGGACTTGCAGAATCCTCAAAAAAAATTTTAGTGAACATAATCAAGAAACTGTTGGAGGACAACAAGAAGTATTGGCACACAAAGCTGGTTCATGCACTGTGGGCTGAAAGATTGACTTTGAAGAAATCCATTGGTATGTCACCTTTTCATCTTGTGTATGGTACTGATGCAATTTTTCCAAACAACTTTGGTGTACCAGTGATAAAGTTGATTCAAGAGTTGCAGACTGAAGATAATGACATGATCAGAAGAATAAATCAGACCATTCATCTTCAACAAACCAAAGAGGAAGTGTATAACAAAGCATTGCAGAAAAAAGACAGAATTAAGAAGCTTTTTGACAGAAGGACAAAGGCCAACAATTTCAAGATTGGGGACAAAGTTTGAAAGTGGGACTCAAGAAGGGAAGAGAAGGGCAAGCATGGAAAATTTGACAACCTATGGCTTGGCCCTTCCTCTATTCATTCAGCTGCTGGTAACAATGCATTTTTCCTACAAGAGTTGAATGGAGTAGAATTGTTTGGGGGTCCTGTCAATGGCAGGATACTTAAGCATTACTTCTCTTGATCCATGATCTGTTTTGAAGCCTTTTTATCTTTTCCCATTATAAATATTTCATCTACCATTGCATTCAAAGTTGTAAAAAGCAAAAATACAAAAACAATGAAAAGAAAGAAAAGAGGGCAGATTTTCAAAACAAGAAAGGTATAACCCCATACCAAAAAAGAGAAACAAATTCTGAAAGTGTGCAAGCTCAAATGCCACTCCTGAAAAACACACTTCTAGTTAGTCAAACTGTTTAAACTTGACTAATTAGCTTTTAATTTTCTGCTGATAGGGTAGTGAATTTGATTTGCCAAACTATTTAATCTTGGCTTATCAGTAGATAGTTTAGGATAGAAATGAAAGGTTCAAACATGTTCGAAATCTGTACCTAAGGTTTCAAAGAGAGATGACTCAAATATGTTTGATTTTCTGAGTCAAAAAGATGTAAAATCTGGTTCTAATCAGCTCAAAATCTGAACCAAAAGAAAAGGAAAAGACAACTCAACAAGAGTCAAAATAGAGCTGTGAAAAGAGAAGGCAGTACTTTCAATTTTCAGATCTTAAGCCTTCCATTGTTTATTTAATTTTTGTGAAATAAAAGTCTATGTGCAACTTGTCTTTATGCCATAGATCACAGCAAGTCAAAACAACTTAATCTTGACTTGACTGTTTTTAAATTTATGTTTTAGAAATTTAGAGAATAAAAATCTATTGGACAGTTTAATCCCAACAGACAGTAGAATAGGTAGAGAAGCATATGAACTCAACTGTTTAATCTGAGTTCAGGGAGGAATAAGGAGTAGAAATAGATTAAATTTCCTGCTTTCAAAAGAATAAAATGTTGTGAAAAGAGTTTGCCAATCCAAGTGCACTCTAATGAAGAAAAAATGTTAGATCAGTAGGATTGGGTAGGTAGAAAGTTGTATTGATGAAGATCCATTGCTTTTATGGATGCTAATATGTTTTCAAAGAACATTATCCACAGGAAGAGAAACCCAATGGATTAGGCAACTGATCAGCCTCCCAGAGAACATCAAATGGATCAGGCACATGGTCATCCTCCCAGAGAATGCAGGTTTGAAAGTTCTTGATGCCTTCAAGAAGGCACCATCCCCAAGTGGAGCCACTGTTAGCCACCTGAAAATTTGATTATCCCAAAAGGTGGCTAAATATATTTTTTAGCATTAAAGGAACAATTTTTCTCACTAAAAACTGTTGGCTCTTGAAGAATTTTCAAAGGCCTCCTGCCTCTGTCCAAATCTGCACTGATATTTTACTTCCTAAAAGATTCTAAAGTTCTGTTGATTCCAAATGAAAGACTGCTGCAAGACCTTCATTTTCCCCCTTCTCAAACCTTCATTTTCTCCCCTTTTTCTCCATAAAAACTCCCTTGTTTTCATAAATCCTTGTCTTCCATTTATGAAAATCACTTTCCCATAGTTGAAAACCCATTTTTTAACTATATCGAAACCCTTGAAACCCTTTGAAAACGTTGAAAAATCAATAAAAATGCATATTTTCTATGTATTGGATTTAAGCCCCATTCGGCCAGGTCCTTAACCCTTTTTTCCATGCGCCCTGGCTCCAGAACCAGGCGCTGAGTCAGTCAGGCTCTTATCCCTTTCAAAACAAATATTTCGCCTCGAAAACATTAAGCCTTTGTTTTTATTTAAAACTTGGGTTTTAAATTATTTTATTTTTCCGCCGGTACTATTTCTTGAACCGTTCCGCACCATTGATCTGATCTACAGATAGGACGGTGCGGATTGTGTCTTCCGGTGGTCCCTGCCAGCTGTTCACCACTCTTAAAAACCGGCGGTATCCATCGCACCGCCTTCGGGCCAAAAGCTGTTTTCTTTCGATGGCCAGCGATTCCATATGTTGTTTGAAATGCGTCCAGTGTACTATTTGTAAACCGCCATCCACTGCGTATTAAAGTCATCCATCGCGCGTTAACGTTCGGACTAGGACGCCCAGCGATATCGCTATGGACCGTTCGATCTGGGCCCACTGATCCAACGGTGATCGCTCGCCGAAGATGCCCGATAATTAATGAAGATGCCCGCTACTTAATGTGGTCCCCGCGAGATGATTTGATCATTTTCCGCCATCGATCTGATCTGCAGATCGACAGTTCACATTTCGTCTCCCTGATTCGTTTGCCTGGTCAACGATTCTCTGTTTTTGACTTCCCCATTCGCTCCCAATCGTCGATCTCTGCGCGATCGACGACCCTGATCTAATTTTCTTCCGCCCATTATATGATCTCCCCGGTTAATCCCGACTTTTGGATGATGCCATCCGACGGCCCCACTCCTTCCACACACCCTCCGATGCAGTCAACCTATAAAAGCAGGATTTCTTAATAGTTTTCATATTTTGCAGGGTTTTTATCATTTTTCTCTCCATTTTCGAAGAAGATTCAGAGGCAGAGGGTGACGACCCTCCCGTCTTCGATTCGTCGAAGGAAATCATCCACAGGGTGGAAATGTACGTTTCCTCAATGTTTTCTCAGGCATGGATGCCTTATGAACCCTGCGCAGCCCTGCATGCTAGCAAGAAAACCATGGATTTAACACTGTCAAAGAGTATCAACGTCGAATACAAAAACACACTAGAACAGAGGATTAAAGGAAAAATTTGTGGGGATTACGTCTAAGATGCTTATCAAAAGCCTAATCCCCAAATAAAACACAGTTTACAGAAAACCTAAAGTGTTTTATCAAGCAGGAATGCTCCCACCGCCACAATCTGAGGCAAATCGATTCCTCCCAGCTACCATAGCGCCACCTGTTCCTCAAAGTACTCAATCAAGGGCCGAAGTTATTGAAGAAGATCAGATTTTGCCTCAGCGCAGCCAAGAAGTTACTTCTGCAATGAAACTTAATGCAAAGGATATTTGCAGAGTAACCCTAGCGTCACACAGAGCCTCAAGGGTCAACTAAGCTCCCACCGAGCTTAATTCATAAGTGTAAATAAATTAATATAGTGAGACACCTGTACAGTTTATTCTTTGAGCCCCCAAGGGCCAAGAAGACATTAACTCTGTATTAATTGTAATTGAGATCTTTGATCAGATCTCACCTCCTCATATTTCTATAAATACTTCTGCAGAAGATGAGTGAGGGGCTGGTTGTAGAACTTTGATATACATTTGAGCGAAAAACTTCTGATTGTACATAGTATTCACTGGCTCTTGGAGCTCTGCTGGTGATAGATAGGTTAGGCTGAGATGTGTAGATGGTTACTAACCTAAAGCACTGGACTTAAAGCTATAACTGGTTTGAAGCATCAATACAAGATGATTTATGGGATCCTGGTCTATGTTGACAGTGATGTTTCTCTGATTGTACTTGTTATTTTTGTTTATGTTTTCATCTATGTTTCATATTCTCTTATAAAGAACAACATGCATAGAGTTAGGACTTATTGTTTATCAGTAACCTTCTCTGACTGAAAATCTTTATCTGAATGTTTTCTTCTAAATTGTGTTATTTAGGAATGATTTAATTCAGTTCAAACATAGGAATGCTGGTGTTCCCTCGTCTTATTGTCTTAGCTGAATGTTATTCTTAGATGTTATTTTCAGTATATGTTTTGTGAAGATGAACTGAGGAAGATATGGTGAGACCTGGTCTCAGTATGATCCCACAGACTATCTGATTGTTTCCCTTTGAATGTGTCAAAAGCTGGCTAGTTTCAAAGTACTTACCAGATCTTAGGACATTCTGTGTTATCTTTGTATTTGTCTTGAAAGTAACCAAGTAAATAAGAACTAGGAGAGGATTTGTGGTGAGCCCGGCCCGTTAGTTTCTAATCCAAAAGTTGCCTTCAAGTTTCCCTCTGTTTTGAGATGTTTTCTATTGAAAGTGTATCAAAGGCTGGCTAGTTTCAAAGTACTTACCAGATCCTAGTTTAATTTTATGTTTTTCTTGAGTTCATGTCAAAGGTTGGCTAGTTTCAAAGTACTTACCAGATCCTGGACTGCTCTTGTTTCTGCATCTGTTTATTTCTCCCCTTCTTCTTCCTTATCATTCCATTCACATCGTCAATCTTCAAAGAGATCCTTAGACATAGATAACTTGCCCCATGGACCACTCTTGCCTCTTACTGTTCCAATTAAACCCTATTATGAATCCATAGCCCAATGGACTAAAAACTGCAATTTTCTACCTTTTTGGCTGAAGCTTACTCTGATTGCTTGCAACTTCTCACCTTTGGAACTTTTTGCACTCAGGACTTTCTACCTTAAACAGAAATCATGCTCAACCATCCAAAAACAAACAAAACCCTTGGCCTTCATACCTAGCCTAATATCATAACCCCAAAATTCAAAGACAAATCCATCTTTGTACATATTGGAGAGATCCCTCTTCGGATTCAGGAGTGCTAGATCCTAGAATCCCAAATTTGGTTGAAACGATGTTGTTTCTGTAATTGGACTCTGCCAATCTTGCCAATAAATTACAGATTCCTAACAGCCTGGAGGGCTAGGGATGCCAAAAAACCATCAAAATCAACAAAAGACCAAAGGACATACTCAATCATCAGAAGTGATGGAAGCAAGGTTATTTTGCCTCATCCCCGGTGGGGTGGGGTGGGTGTGGTAATAACAGTTGACATATTATTCTAACTGACATGTTATTCTAGGTGGACCGGCCAAGCCACCAACTATTCTAGTTTTTCTAAGATGCGGGGATGCCCACGCCACACCACCACGACATGTTTCCGTAGGTGACAATGAAAGTATTGAATCTAGGTTAGAACTGCCATTAAGGCCTCATGTTCCTCTCTGCAATTCTTCTCAAAGGATTTGAGTTGAGATTTTATAGACGACCGTAGATGCGTTGGAGCGACACAAGGGGGTTTTCCACCCCTCCTTTGCGACGACTGACAACCTCTGTGAGAGCCTGAAGCACAAACATCCTTGTTCCTTACTAAGCCTGCAAGTTGGGGTGCCTTGGCTTGATGATGTCCTCTTAGGGTTGCCTTAGAGGCCTTTTTGTTTTCATTAAGGGAAAAACAAGAGATTTTTATAGGGGCCATATAGAATAGAGTCAAGAAATACCCACCAAAGATCACAATACACTCAGGATCCCACTGCAATTCCCAATTCAGATAAATGGTGGTGTTGCCTACTAGAGCGAGCCACCTCCCTGCCAACACCACACTAGCGATGATGCCAATGTCCACACCAAATAAGCTTGTATTGTAAACCTTCATGGTCCTCACCCCAATGAAAAGGTCTCATCTGAAGGTAGGAAAATTTCAATCCGCTTTTGCAGACCTCCAACAACTAGTATTGAACCACCACAATTCTAACCGACACTCTCGAATTCCACACGCAAAAGCCAAACCACCCCAATAGGACACCTTGAAGCCTACCACACGAAATCACCCATGCACTATCCACAATCACAATAACATAATATCAGATAAGAAGCAAGAATGAGGGTGAGGAGTTGTGCTCACGATTTGGCTGCCACCCTATGTTTTGACACAACCAATTTTCTGGTCCTTTGTGCCTTCTAACACCATTAATTAACACACTAGAGGGAACAAAACAACCAAGATACAATAACCAGATTGAACTTCCAAACCACACTCGACACCAAAGATATATTGATTTACCTTGAGGTTCTGACATGATGCTAGAGAGATTGTAGATGGGGACGAGAAGTGGAGATACTACGAGCAAGTTTTTGTGGGCATCCTCCTCTCCAATTGTTAGCAAGGTTGCACCTAGCCTCCCAATTCGACCTTCCACATATTTCAAAGGGTAGGCCTCTGTGCACACTACGGTGCTCAACTTCTATACATCCAAAACAAAATAGGAGTTGTCTATTGACGCAATAGAATAGCACGAACGACAGTTTTTTGTTGTAATTCGATACTTTTTTTTCTTCAAAAAATCAGGTAGTTGGAGTACTTGAATTGCATTTTTGATGGTGGAAATGGATTCAATACCATCAAAAACCCTTTGGGCACCAGAAATAATTAAGTTTAAAGACTGTACCCCAAATTTTCAAAAACCTTTGGCAGAATTTTTCATCATCTTACCAAAATTTATGGGTTATTCTGTGGGTTTTTTAGACTACGACAACAAAATATCACCATAAGGACATCCAAGCTATGAAATATCTAATGCCTAAACCATCTGCGTTGGCTTGAATGCCTTCCTCCGTCGACAATATTTATCGCATGAAGAGATTGTCTTGAGTACTACCATCGCCACAATTGTCCTCCCACTTGCATGTTTATCCTTAAAATAAGCTTGCCACAACTCCCAACCATCTCGAAGTTTGCACCCCTTCGGAAAAAAAAAAATTAAATAAATTTAATTATTATTAATATTTTTTAAATTATATGTTCTAAATTAGTCAAATTTAGAATATATAAAAAACTACTAAATTATTAAAATACTGCTATATTTATTTTTAAACTTCAATAAATTTAATAATAAAAAATATATTTTTTCCTTAAAATTTATATTCAAATTTAGAACATATTGAAAACAAAAAGATAAATGGAAACTTCTACATCCTATATTTTCTTTCTGTTTATTGACCAACTTGGGGAAACTTGGGGAAATTCAATTTAGGCGTAACTTCCTTTAACCAAAAAATAAATCGAAGGTTTTTATCAGTTCCCATGCACATAATCTCCAGGAGGAAGCGCCATCGAAACTGCCATCAATCAACCGCTGGCCTCAGCAACTTGCAAGTTTCTTGGAAGAGTTGATTTTATTGCAGGGTTAACCGTAACTGCTAGTCCTTCGACTTAGGAATACGTTGCCCAGAACATGGGTACGCCTAGATCTTTATCAAAGTCTTCACAGCTAAGAACAGGGCTTTTCGACCCACAATGCGTACACAAATTGAATTCCTCAATGCCATTTTGTCTTTTTGGTTCTTTGAATAGAGTTTCATTAGAAAGTTTTGAAGAATCGATATGGGGAATTATTGGGAAAATCTAGTGTTATCAAAACTATAATAAAAAAACCCAGTCAAAATGCTGTGTGAATTAAGTATTTTTTTTTCACAGATTGGTTTGTTTTTTAGCTATTATAGAACTTTCAACCTCTCTACGCCTTGGTTCTAAATTATGGCTTCTCGAAGAATCTATACCAAATCCCATCCTAACCCAAACCCTCCTGCAATTGTTGACAATCCATAGGAAATCCTAAGGAAAACTCCTAGATCTGAGAGTTCAACTATTAGCAAACCTATTCACAAGGAAAGTTCCCTACCTGAAAAAACCTTAAAAACTTGCAGGATATCCAATTTGACTCACACTTTGAACAAAGCTTGTTTAGGACTAAATCCCAGAATTGGATAACCCAGACAGTTTTGGACCCATCCATCTTACATCAGAGTCCTGTTGTAGAAGCCTCAACCCCCACTCATACATCCACTGTTCACCTTCCTCCATTCAACCCTTCACCTCCCTTTATCAACACCCCACTTGTTAACCCCCCCTGGGTTCCCCAACCACCAGCCATGGTAGCCTAGTATGCCCCATTAGTGCCACCATTTCCTCTAGTACCTCTACCACAGGACTATCAGTCCAAAACCCTCCTATTTGATGAAAGTAGTTCTACAACTGCTCAACAACATGTGGATAGAGTGGATGGTTACTTTGATCGTTAAGAGATAGATGATGAAACTATTAAATTAAGAATGTTTGCCCAAAGTATAGGGGGAGAAGCAAGAAAGTGGTTTAAAGGCATGACCCCTAATAGTATACATGACCTCCATGCTTTTCACCAACTGTTCCTAAATAAATAGGAAGTCAAGAAAAATCCTCTCCAAATCTTGTCAGAATATGAAAACATCAAGAGAAACGTTGGAGAAAGTGTCCAAGATTACTGCACTAGGTTCAATAGTGTATATAAAGCCCTCTCTCCTCACATGAAACCCCCACAAGGTCTAGCCCTAATGAAATTTCCAAATGGTTTCGACCTAGAGATGGCTTATCAACTAAGAGAGAGAGACCCTCCTACATTAGAAGACATGCAGAGGGGTGCAGTAAGTGTGGAAGCAAATCTAATTGCCAAAAGGGCTAGAATGAAAAATGAAAAGAGAGTCACATATAGAGAAGAGGCTGTAGCCTCCACATTTGATACTAAGATTGATAACCTCGTTAGAACCATGGAGAGAATGATGGAGAGAATCAACCTAAATGAGAGAAATTTTCCTAGAGAAAACCAAGCAGCTCCTCATAATAGAAACCAGAACCAAAACCAAAACTTTAGGAGAAACCCCCCTCAAATAAGACAGAAGGAACAGAGAGGACTTAACCAGCAAGTCAGGCCTCCTTTCCAAGAAAACTATGCTGATGAGGATGAAGGGGTGATTGAAGAGCCAAAAGAAATTCATATTAATCTAATGAGAGTTAATGATGAGGATATTTTTTTCCTCACTGAGGAAGAGCAAGGCATATTTTCCCCAACTCAAATTGAAGAAGGATGCAAAGTATCCGAGGATTATAAACAAGAATTCGAAAATTCTATCATGGAGGTGCATAGACAATATGATCTCAGAAGCAAGAAAGCCTAGGACATTCCCAAGAGAAATAATTCTGAAAATTTTGCTAGAAAGGCCTCTGAAACTGATCCTAAAAAGACAACAGAAAGTTCAAATAAAATGGCTAAAAATTATGATAAAAAGAAAAACAATCTAGAAAGCAGCACTAGTAAATCAACTATCAACCCTAACAAAACTGATCTAGCTGATATCCCTAATGCAAATGATGTCTGATAAAACTGATTCAAATCTGCAAAAAACACAGACACCATTTAGTATTGAGAATGAAATTGCCAAGATAAAGATTTCCATACCTCTCACTGAATTAGTAGGCCAAAATGTATATAGATCCTAAGTTATGAAAGCACTAAACATAGGAAAAAATACTGATATTGTGAATTTGAATGATGACAAACTTGAACTTTTGTTTGGGCCTGAAGTAGAAGGTAAATTCTAGGAGGGAGGTGTGCCCCCATTTTATGTCAGTTTGAATATTCATGATAAAATCCTCCATAATGCCATGTTAGATTCAGGAGCATCTCATAACCTCATGCCAAAGGTAATTATGGAGAAACTTGGCCTTGAGATAACTAGACCATACAAATACCTGTACTCTTTTGACTACAGTAGAGTTAAATGTCTAGGCCTAATCAAAGATCTCTGCGTTACTTTAGCACAGATACCAACCAAAACTCTAGTAATGGATATTGTGGTGGCTGACATTCCCCATAAATATGGCATGCTTCTATCACGCTCATGGGGAGCCAAGCTTCAAGGCACCCTCCAAATGGATATGACCTATGCTACCATACTAGTCTTTATTCAACCAAGAAGATTGTATAGGGAAACTCATATGAAATACATGGTGAGCAGTCAAGAAAAACCTGATAACTACCCCCTCTACTCTGTCCACTCAGACCTTGATTCATTTATCCTTTACAATGATGAAAACATTACTGAACAAGTGGCAGTTAATGAACAAATAGCTGAAAAATAAGAAGAAAAGGAAGAACAATCAGACCAAATAGAAAATGAACAATACAAACCTGAACCTGAACCTATTTGGAGCATGAGTTTTGATGGTTCTTGTGGAAAAACTGGATCAGGAGCATGTGTTTGGGTACACAACACTAAGAAAAACCATGCAGAGGGTCACTCTTACAAATTGAACTTTCAATGTACAAAAAATATAACAAAATATGACGCACTCCTTCTAGGGTTACAATTACTAAAGAAATTAGAGGCCAAAAGGATCTCTGTCCATGGGGATTCTAAGCTAGTCATTAGGCAAATTAAGGGAGAATATTCAACAAAGCATCATATATTAAGAGCATACAGGAATGCTGCCCTTGACTTCCTAAAAAAATTCGAAGAATATGACCTTGCCTCTATCCCAAGAAATCAAAATATTCTTGCCAATGGACTATCATTTGCAGCTAGCACTTGTCAACTACCTCATCCTAACAAACAATACATAGTACAAGTTAAATACAAACCAGAAGTCCCTGATAATATGAGATATTGGAAATTTTTTGAAGATGACCAAAATATTGAAGATTTCCTGCAATCCAAAAATGAGTTTGAGATTCCAAATTTAGACTTAGATCATGAAGAGGACTGCTCTATTGAGGAACAAACATACAGGGAGGAGCCCCCTCATGATGCTGATATAAATCTGTTAGCAATGAAAGAACCACATAGGAAAGAAATGTTTGAAGACCCAGAAAAAGAAGAATTTGAAGTGCTATAGTTCAGAGACAATACCCTGCCAAGAGGACTTGTCCCTCTAGAAGAAAATTTTGATTTCAATGATGTTTCTAGAAAGCCAAAAATGGAATCCACTGAAGCAAATATAGAGGAGTGCAATCTGGGCAGTGAGCAAGAGCCCAAGATGGTAAAGCTATCAAAGACACTACCAGCACCTATAAAGCATAAATATATTGAGTTATTCAAAGAATTTGTTGATGTGTTTGCCTGGAGTTATGAAGACTTGAGGTCCTATGATACTGATATCATCCAACACAAAATTTCGCTCAAAGAGAGCCAGAAGCCCTTTAAATAGAAACTACGCAGAATAAATCCTGTCCAAATTCCACTGGTTGAGAAAGAGCTCAAGAAAATGTACGATGATGGGATAACAGTCCCACTCAAGTACTCAGAATGGGTTTCAAATCTTGTATCTGTGAGGAAGAAGATATCTAAGATTAGGCTCTGCATTGATTTCATAAATATAAATAGAGCATCCCTAAAGGAAAACTACCATTTACCAAAGATGGACCACATATTGCAAAGGGTAGTAGGCTACAAAAGGATCTCTTTGCTAGATGGCTTTTCAGGTTACAATTAGGTGTTGGTGCATCCAGATGATCAACACAAAACAACTTTCACTACACCTTGGGGTACCTTTATGTATGTAAAATTTCCTTTTGGATTAATGAACGATGAGCCAATTTTCAAAGAGAAATGGATATTGATTTCTTAGAAGAAATAGGTTTCTTCATTGTGATATATCTTGATGATATCACAGTCTATTCAAAAAATGATGAAGAAAATCTAGCTCATCTAAGAAAGGTGTTTGAAAAATACAGAAAGTATAGTCTATCTTCGAATCCTAAGAAATCATTATTTGGCCTTCAAGAAGGAAAGCTTATATGTCACATCATATCTGAAGAAGGAATCAAGATTGACCCAAATAGGATTGAGGGAATATTGCAAATCAGTCACCCAAGAAATATCAAAGAGCTACAATATTTCATTGGAAAGATAAATTTTTTAAGAAGATTTATACCAAACCTTTCAGAACTCCCGAGGAACATCACCAACATGCTCAAAAGAGAGTTAGGAGTCAAGTGGACCAAGGAAGAAAAGCAGTCTTTTGACCTAGTGAAGCAAGCACTTACACAAGCACCAGTTCTGATCAACCCAGACTTCACCAAAGATTTATTTATATTTTCCTTTGCATCAGAACACATAGTTCTGCTGTATTACTGCAGAAAAATACAAAGGGACATGAGAAAACCATAAAATTCTTCAGTGAAGCTTTAAGAGATGCACCTTTGAAATATAATATCATGGAAAAGTAGGCTTTTGCCTTAATCAAAGCACTAAAGGATTTCAGAGTCTACATTCTGCATTCACACATCATTGCATTTGTGCCCCAACAATGGTTAAAGACATCCTAACACAAGATCCTATTGGAAAAAGAGACAAATGGATTGCTGTCATCTTGGAATATGATCTAGAAATCAAACCCACCAAATTAATCAAAGGACAAGGACTGGCTAAACTAATGGCTGAAACAAATTTTCACGCACTAGACATCAATATGATTCACTCACAGGATGAACAAGAGGAGCTGGCGACTCCACCTATTGAGGAAGCATTCCTAAAATCTCCCTGGTACACAGATATACTATATGTGATCTTTAATTTAAATGCTCCTCCTGGTTTGTCCAAAATAAAAGCTAGATTTTTGAAATTAAAAGATGTAAATTTCTACATTCTGGAAAAAGTTTTATACTGGAAAAATTCTGGTGGTGTATTGCTTAAATGTTTTCCTAAAGAAAATGCAAATAGGATTATGCATGAATTTCATGAAGGGGATTGTGGAGGCCACCTCTATTAGAAAAATATTGTTAATAACATCCTTAGGGCTGGTTTCTATTGGCCTACCCTTTTCCAAGACATCCACAAAATGGTAATTACCTGTCATAAATGCCAAATTTTTGAGGGAAAAAGAAAGCTGCTACCTTTTCCATTACAACCCATTTCTGTTGAAGCTCCTTTTCAAAAATGGGGTCTAGATTTTATTGGAGAAATCCACCCTTCCTCCTATGCCTAGCATAAATGAATCCTTACTGCAAATGACTATTTTACCAAGTGGATAGAAGCCATTCCTTCTAGGACTACCACAGAATCAGTAATTATTAGATTTCTTGAAACCAACATTCTATCTAGATTTGGTTGTCCTAGGAAAATCATTACTGATAACATTGCTGCTTTTAAATCCAAGAAAATGGTGGATTTATGCCACAAATATCACATTAATTTGGGGCATTCTACAACTTATTACCCTCAAGGTAATGGGTTGGATGAATCCTCAAATAAGAGTTTGGTGAACATTATTAAGAAGTTACTGGAGGAAAATAAGAAATCATGGCACAACAAATTGGTACATGCACGATGGGCAGACAGGTTGAAAAGTAAGAAATCAATTGATATGTCACCCTATCAGCTAGTCTATGGAACGTATGTAGTCTTCCCAACAACCTTGGGGGTGCCAGTAAGGAATCTCATTCAAGAAGTACAATTTGAAGAGAATGATACACAAAGAAGAGTAAGCCAAACCATTCAGCTGCAGCAATCCAGAGAAGGAGTATATAACAGAACACAACTAGTGCAAGAAAACATAAAGAAAATATTTGATAGAAGGACCAAAGAAAATGATTTCAACATTGGAAACAAAGTGCTGAAGTGGGATTCTAGAAGAGAGGACAAAGGAAAACATGGAAAGTTTGATAACCTATGGAAAGGTCCATACATCATTCATTCTGCAAGGGGTAATATTGCATTCTTCTTACAAGAGATGGATGGAACAGAGTTGTTTGGAGGTCCTGTCAATGGTAGGATGTTAAAGCATTATTTCAGTTAAAAATATTAGTCTGAATTTTCTTCATTGTATATAACATTGCCTAAAAAAATTTCAAAGAGAATACAGGACCAGGTTGAGGCCCGAAGTAAAGGCCATAAGCCTAGTCTGATAAAACAAAAAGAAAGAAAGGAAAAGAAGAAAAGAGGGCAGGTAAAAAGAAAAAGGTAAGACCCATGCAAAAAATGAATGTTTCGGAAAGTGTTGCAAATCAAAATGCCACTACTTTTAAGAAGACCTTGTTCGATCATACGACCTAAACATGACTGTACAAATTTTGAATTTTTGCTTATAAGTTAGAAAATGAAGATTTTCCAAACCATTTAATCTTGGCTTATCAGTAGATAGGTAGAAAATGACATTGGTTCAAAAGCCTAATCTGAACTAATAGGAGAAATAAGGGATAGGTGGTAAGTGAGAGGTTCAAAAGGAAAAATGATGTCAAGGTTTGCAAGTCTAAATGCACCCCAAAAGGAAGAAAAATTATTTGAATCATAGGTTGGGTAGGTATGTATGCAAAAGATCTCTCAAAATACTTGAGCATGTTCAAAGTTTTCAATTTCAGGTTGTTTATTTAGGCTCAAGATCAAGTTTTTTTCAGGCCTCAGTTTGCAATAAGCATGGATTTCAATTTTTAAAAGGTCACAGTCACAAAAATTGAAGCAGATCAGGATTACAGAGTGGAAATTAGCCCAATGGATAAGGCTACTAGCCTACAAAGTTCTTGACACCTCCTAAAAGGAGCTTCCATCCCCAGTTGGAGCCACTGTTAGACTTCTATATTTTTACAGTATCACCAGATGACTGCCTATTCCTTATACTTTTCATGCTGAGAATAATATTCCATGACTATCATTTATTTTCAGAAATGAAAGGAGAAGCTGGGTGAAAAAGGGGTCAAATAATTCCATCTACCATTTGATTTAGTTAAAAGAGGAAAATTTTTCTGATGAAGTGTGATGGAAAGCCAAATCTCACCACCTTTATTATTTTTCATTTATCCTCTCCATTACCTTTCTTTTTCCCTATTTCTGAAACTCCCATGTTTTGAAATCCCATTTTTACCCCTAAACCCACATATATATAATATTTTCCCCTTCCTAAACCCCTTTCCCTAGCTAAAACCCCATTCCCATTACTAATATCCTTTCCCCTTTACTAATTCCCCTTTTCCATTAAAAACATGTAAAAAACCCATTTTTTACAATGTTTTTAATTAAAATAATATTGAGCCTCCACATTTAAATACCTTACTCGGATATTATTTTAACCCCCTCCCCTCTTAAAAATACTTTCCTTCCCACATCTTATACTCATTCCCCACTTATTTATATCCCTCCCCCACCATGTTAACCCCGGGTCCCACTTTAAATAAACCCTGTTTATTTAATCACCTGACCCCTGTTATGTTAAAACCTCGACTCCCATTCATATTAACGCCTCCTTCTGGCTTAATTTCATTACCCCTCCACTTTTCCCCGGGCCCCACTCTATATTTTAACCCTCCGTTTCATTTAACCACCCGACCCCACCTATAAAACCAACCCGATATCAATCCGATGCCCAACCATTGTCTGATCTCCGCCACCCGATCTGACGACCCCCGATCCCTTTCGCACCCCCAACTACCCATTGTTTAGAACCATCGGGGGGTTGCGAAATGGGCGGTTTTGCAAACCCTCCCATCTGCCACACATCATCCCCATGCTTCATCGCATTCCCCATATTCAAAACTGCCTAACCGCTTTTTGTGATGAGATAAACCGAAAAACCGCCTCCACGCCATAAGAAGAAACCACTAACCATTTGAAATATTATGAATTATATGCTATTGCGGTAAAATCCCGAACCACTGTGATAACCCCTGCGACGTTTCTAAAAAGACCTAGAAGGCCATTGCTAAACACATAAATTGAAAAAACCTCCCATGTCCGGACTCCTTCCAAAAATTTCCCAAGTTCCTTCAAGCCATATCGATTCCCTGCAAAACATTGTGTTTTAAATTAACAATTGTTTTGATTTTGCAGGTGATCTGCATATCAGAAGAATGGGATAAACCACTTTCTGTTCTAGTTCCAAAAACTTATTAAATCCAGACTCTCTGGATTTCAATTTAAAAAACCTTATTCACCAAAAGATTATGAGCAGAAGAACAGTTAAAGCAGGAAAAGGAGCAGTCGAGGTAAAGATGAAAAATGGATAAAAGACACAGTTAAAGGATAGAGTTAAGGAAGAAGCAGGTAAAACAATAAGGTAAAAAATGAATTTACAGTGACAGCAAAGGCAGATAAAGACAGGTTAAAGATGAAAGGTCAGAGTTAAGAAATAGTCAGATGATAAGTAGCGTGAAAGATTAATTTTTGCAGTACTAGCAATGCATCCTCTCTTATGGTCTATGAAGTGGTAAATCCAAAGACAATGCTAGATGTCAAGATCACTCAACATTGGCCTCTTCTCAACCACATTGGCCACCTCTAGCTTAATTTTGATTTAATGAAAGTTGCCACAGTTAATATTACAGTCAGAGATATTTTAGCATCAGTTCATAATTTATTATAAAATTTAAATTTGCAGGTAGTTGGTCAAAGATATTTTAAAGTTAGCTAAGGAGTTAATTCGAAAGTTATTGTTACAGTAGGTCTGTCAGAGATATTTTTGGCTTGGGCCTTGCATGGTCACAATTGTCAAAGCATCATTTACTTTGTAGTAAATGCAGTCTGTCACCCTAGATTAGGGCAACCAACTCAGTTGCAGTTAAATACTGCGTGTAATTTCATTATCAAGTGCTGGACTTTGTTTAGACTATGAGTTGCAAAGGTTATTGTATTGGAGCACTGTAACTGTTTTTGAGCTGGACATCAATAATACAAGCACTTTCATAAGATCCTTGAGCTATGTTAATGGTGATGTTATTCCTTTTTTGTTAATGTTTTCCCTTTCTTTTTCCATACTGTACATCAATCTCCCTGATAGCAGAACATAAATTTTAGATTAAGATATGCTGCATGAGCACCTTAAATATGTCTATTACTGTTATCTTGAAAGTATAACTAAAGAATTCTTAAATGCTCTTTAGTATTACTGGACTGTCATCTTGAGGTTTTCTTTATGAAGTATAACTAAAGAATTCTTAAATGCTCTTTAGTTTTACCAAACTGTTATCTTAAGGCTTTCTCTGAAGTTTAGTTAAAGAATTCTTAACAACTCTTTAATTTCACTAAACTGTTATCTTAAATGTTTTCCTCTAAAGACATGAATGCAGAATTCAGAGACTGTTTGCTCTGCATTTATGTTGAAGTATAGTTAAATAATTCTTAACTGCTCTTTAGCTTTACTAAACTCACTACCATCTCATATTCATATTGCCACTATGATCCATTTTTCATAGTTAGCTTGCCCTGTGAGAACCCTTGAAAAGTTGATGTACAATTCAACCCTTTTATGACTCCATAGCCCAATGGATTAAGCTTCACACATTCTATCTATCCAACCAAACAAACAACCCCAATTTTTATAACTAGCCTAAAATTAGAAAATATAATCATAAAGCTAAATCAGTTAATCATAAATACAAAGAGAGCCCTCTCTGAGCCTAGGAAGGCTAGGTCCTGGACTCCAAAATGGTTTGATGTTGTTCTCTGCTACTTGTTCTTGCCAATCTTACAAATTATAGGGAGCTAATAGATCCCTATGTTCTGTTGCGCTTTCTTGCTATTCCCTTGCCTTCTTGTTCCAAATCCCAAGTATGCCATTATGCTCCAAGAGTGTTCCAAGAAAACTCTAAGTGTCCAAGAGTATGAGAGAGAGAGAGAATAGAACGAGAGCTCCAAAACTGAACAAACAAAAAAGGTTGTCAACTGATCCTCATAAGTCTTTTTACCATCAAGGTCTCTATTTTCTTCATTTTTCCTTAATTTTCCTTTAATTTCTTCCTCATGTAATTATGTGACCTCTCATCTTCCTTTTCTCCTAATTTCCATTATTTTCATAAAGAAATGCCAATAAACGTCACTTTGCCTTTCCAAAGCCTTTGCCATTGTCTTTTCCAATTTCTTTAGCCATAATAAACCATATGAACACCCACACTAGGATGTTTTCCCCAACATTTAACTTGGAATACGTGTCCCATGACCATGGTTATTATTTTTGCCTTCATTAACTTTATTACATGAATTTTTAACCAAGGTTGTTACAATAACTATTCAATTATTAATTGTGTATCTGGACTATAAGAATTCAATATAATTAATGGTCCATTTACCTACTATGTTAAAGATTCATTTTAAAAAACATATGTTTAAAATTTTATATATGCTTTTACTTGTTGCGTCGAGAGACACATTCTACAACCAAGTATGAGGGCTATGTGTAATTCTATCTATGGTTAATGTGGAGTGACACGTGTCCTCTTAAAAAAAAAAAAAAAAATTCTCTAAATAGAAAAGCGATGCCTATTATTACAACCCAATGTGGTAAAAATATTTTAGTCATTCTCAATCATTATAAAAATATTTTACAACCCCAATGTGGTAAAAATATTTCAGTCATTCTCAATCATTATAAAAATATTTTACAACCCAATGTGGTAAAAATATTTCAGTCATTCTCAATCATTATAAAAATATTTTGATCTCTACATCACTTAATATAATTTTATATCAACTTTAAAAAGAGATAAATTAATTAGAAGTAAAAAAAATGAGAGTAAGATGTTTAAACTTTATACTTTTCAAAAACATTTCAACATAGAATTTAAATAAAGTATTTTAAGATTGTAAAATGTTAAAAAATATATATTTCAATGTTGTATAGTGTAAAATATTCAATGACCAAAGTATTTGAAAGTTAAAAAATAGTTTAAAAATTATCAACTACTCCATAATAAGAATAATAAGAGAAAAATGTGTAATTCATTCAAATTTTAATATAAAATTAATATGTAATATTTAAAAATAATCATAATAATAATAAATTTCAATGTGGATCATCAATAAAATATTTAATATGCAGGATTGAGTAATATTAATGCATACTTAAAGATATATTAATAACAAAAAAATTGGAAGACTAATTGTTGATCATAGTAAAATATTTAATGTAACTATGTGTATATTTGTTTAAAAAATTATGTACATATCATGCAAAACAATTGAAAAAAAAGTTGTTATGGCTAAAAGGTTTGAAGTAGTAATTTTCCCTAACATCCATTAAAGATTTTTAGGACAAATTTAAGTTATGTATTCTATATAGTAGTAAAAAAAAACAATTTGAAGAATAAAAAATTACATATTGTATATATATATATAAAGAGAGAACTACTAAAAGATTCATTGAGATCTATTTAGGGATGAGAGGGATGCAATTTGTTTTTCAAAATTTTTCCATGGAAATCCAATGACACTTTTCTTGGCTTGATCACAATGTTTAATCGTTTAAATTACATTTTTGAGCTCAAAAAAAAAATCAACCCCTTACACTTAACAACTCAAAATTAAGATATTCTCAATTTCTAATTGAATTTATGATACAATTCTCTCAAAATTTGAAAAAAAAAAAATTCTGACAAAAAAAGAATGTCATTAAACCACTGCCACATTTACTGCTAAACTTATTATTATTTTTTTTTTTGTGAATTAGTGCTTTCCTATTAACTGAAAATATCAATATTTAGATAGATTTCACAAACAATTCTATTGGTCTCACCCTAGCCGAGTTTGTTGACCTGAGCTAACTGACTAAGACATAAATTCCACAAAATACCCAAGCTAGTCGACCATAGCCTCGGGATGCCAAAAAACCATCAAAATTAACAAAACACCAAAGGACATACTCAATCGTTAGAAGTGATGGAAGCAAGGTTATTTGGCCTCATCCCCGTTGGGGTGGGGTGGGTGTGGTAAGAACAGTTGACATATTATTCTAGCTAACATGTTATTCTAGGTGGACCAGTGAAGCCACCAACTATTCTAGTTTTTCTAAGATGTAGGGATGCTCACGCCACACCACCACGACATGTTCTTGCAGGTGACACTGAAAGTATTGAATCTAGGTTAGAACTGCCATCAAGGCCTCATGTTCCTCTCTGCAATTCTTCTCAAAGGTCTTGAGTTGAGCTTTTATAGATTACCGTAGATGAGTTGGAGCGACATAAGGGGGTTTGTCACCCCTCCTCTGCGATGACCAACAACCTCTGTGAGAGCTTGAAGCACAAACATCCTCGTTGCTTACTGAGCCTACAAATTGGGGTGCCTTGGCCTGATGACGTCCTCTCGGGGTTGCCTTAGAGGCCTTTTTGTTGTCATCAAGGGCCAAACAAGATCTCTGTCTAGGGGCCATATAGAATAGAGTCAAGAAATAGCCACCAGAGATCACAATACACTCAGGATCCCACTGCACCGCCCAATTCGGATAAATGGTGTGCCTACTAGAGCGAGCCACCTCCCTGTCAAGACCACACTAGCGATGAGATAAAGAAATTTATGCCAATGTCCACACCAGACAGGCTTGTCTTGCAAACCCTCAAGGTCCTCACCCCACTAAAAAGGTCTCGTCCGAAGGTAAGAAAATTGCAATCCACTTTTGTAGACCTCCACCAACTAGTACTAAACCACCACAATTCTAACTGACACTCTCGAATTCCACACGCAAAAGCCAAACCACCCCAATAGGACACCTTGAAGCATACCACACGAAATCACCCATGCATTGTCCACAATCACAATAATAGAATATTAGAGCAGAAGCAAGAATGAGGGTGAGGAGTTGCGCTCACAATTTCATCGCTACCCTCTGTTCTGACACAACCAATTTTCTGGTCCTTTGTGCCTTCTAACACCATTGATTAACACACCAGAGGGAACAAAATAACCAGGATACAATAGCCAGAATGAACTTCCAAACCACACTCGACACCAAATGTATATTGATTTACCTTGAGGTTCTGACAGGATGCTACAGATATTGTAGATGGGGACGAGAAGTGGAGATATTTCCGACAAGTTTTTGTGGGCATCCTCCTCTCCAATTGTTAGTAGGGTTGCACCTAGCCTCCCAATTCGACCTTCCACATATTCCAGAGGGTAGGCCTCGGTGCTCAACTTCTCTACATCCAAAACAAAATAGGAGTTGTCTATTTATGCAATAGAATAGCCCGGATGATAGTTTTTTGCTGGAATTCTATTATTATTTTTTTCAAAAAATCAGGTAGTTGGAGTGCTTGAATTGTATTTTTGATGGTGGAAATAGATTCAGCACCATCAAAAACCTTTAGGGCACCCAAAATACTGAAGTTTAAAGACTGTAACCCAAATTTTCAAAAATCTTTGGCAAAAATTTTCATAATCTTACCAGAATTTATAAATTATTCTATGGGTTTTTTAAACTACGACAACAAAATATCACCATGAGGACACCCAAGCTACGACATATCTAATACCTTAACCATCTGCGTTGGCTTGAATGCCTTCCTCTGTCGACGTTATTTCTCGCACGAAGACACTAACTTGAGTACTACCATCCCCACAGTTGTCCTCCCACTTGCATGTTTATCCTTAAAATAAGCTTGCCACAACTCCCAACCATCTCGAAGTTTGCACCCCTTCGGAGAAAAACTTAAATAAATTTAATTAATATTATTATTTTTTAATTATATATTCTAAATTAGTCAAATTTAAAATATATAAAAAACTACTAAATTATTAAAATACTGCTATATTTATTGTTAAACTTCAATAAATTTAATTAAAAAAAAAATATTTTTTCCTTGAAATTTATTTTCAAATTTAGAACATATTGAAAACAAAAAGATAAATGGAAACTTCTACATCCTCTATTTTCTGTCTGTTTATTGACGAACTTGGGGAAACTTGGGGCACTTCAATTTAGACGTAACTTCCTTTAACCCAAAAATAAATCGAAGGTATTTATCAGCTCCCATGCACATAATCTCCCGGAGGAAGCGCCATCGAAACTGCCATAATCAACCGCTGGCCTCAGCAACTTGCGAGCTGTTGGAAGAGTTGATTTTATTGCAGGGTTGACCGTAACTGCTAGTCCTTCGACTTAGGAATACGCTGTCCAGCACATGGATCCGCCCGGATCTTTATCAAATTCTTCACAGCGAAGAACAGGGTTTTTCGAACCACAATGCGTACACAAACTGAATTTCTCGATGCCCTTTTGTCTTTTCGCTTCTTTGAACAGAGTTGCATTATAAAGTTTCGAAGAATCGATACGGGAAAATACCTAAAGAGGAAAAAAGAAAAATCAGAAAGCCATGGCTGCAAGATTGAATTGCGTGGATGATACCCATTTTCATAAAATTGCAGGAGCTTAGGCCAATCTGTTATAAAGCTCGATTCTCTATTGTCTGTTTGAGATTTGGATTTGACAATGGTTTCCCTTATCCATTTGTGGACCTTGATGGGGATCATAGTAGTCTTTCGGAACTTCGTTCCTCCCCTGCTGCTGGAAATGGTGAGGAGATGGCTGGAATCATGGCAAGAGAAATGGAAAGCTTACAGATTTTACAGGGTTCCTCGGCATTATGGCTGTGATGGGGGCCAGGAAAATGGATTATATAATAAGGTTAGTACATATATCAGTACCCTGGGAGGTGCTGTGGATACTCATTATGCTAATTTGTATAGCGTTAAGAATTCCAATAATATATTCGTTTCATTAGAGGCAGGTCAGAGTGTGAAGGATGTGTTTTTGGGTGCTAGGTTGTGGTGGATACATGAGGTGAAGGAGAAGGATGAAGAGGGTGATGCAACCAGGAGTTTTATTTTGAAAATCCACAAGAGGGACAGGGCTGTTGTCCTGAGACCTTATTTGGCGCATGTTCAAGCTGTTGCAGAGGAAGTTGATCATAGGAAGAAAGAGCTCAAGCTCTATACAAATGGCCAGAAATTTGGAAGGCAGAGGTCGACTTCTATGGCTTTCAGGCAGCCTTGTTGGACTTCTGTGGCTTTCAAGCATCCTGCAACTTTCGATACCCTTGCAATGGAGGCAGAGCTAAAGAATAAGATTAAGATGGATCTCGATGCTTTTGTTCGAGGTAAGAATTACTATCACAGATTGGGCCGGGCTTGGAAACGCGGTTATTTGTTCCATGGGCCTCCTGGAACAGGGAAATCCAGCATGATTGCAGCCATGGCTAATTACTTACATTACGATATCTATGACTTGGAATTGACAAAGGTGAATGATAATTGGGGGCTCAGGATGCTTTTGACACAGACAAGCAATAAATCTATTATTGTGATTGAGGATATTGATTTTTCTTTGGATCTGCCAAAGCACAGCGCTGTGAACGATGAAGAGGAGAGACATAAGGGGAATAATGGTGATGATGATGATGATGGACATGAGAGTGGCAGAGTTACAGTGTCTGGGATGTTGAATTTTATTGATGGGCTTTGGTCTAGCTGTGGCGAGGAGAAAATTATAGTGTTTACCACAAATAATAAAAATAGATTGGATCCCGCCCTTTTGAGACCTGGGAGAATGGACATGCATATTTACTTTCCTTACTGCACCTTTTCTGCTTTCAAAATCTTGGCAAACAATTATTTGGGTATCAAAGAACATAAGTTTTTCTGTCAGGTTGAAGAGGCTTTTCAGGTAGGGGGTTGTATGACAGCGGCAGAGGTAGGAGAAACTCTGTTAGTGAATAAAATTTCTACAAGTCGTGCGTTGAAGGCTCTGATCAGCGCTCTGCAATCGAGTAGCAGGCGAGGAGGGAATAGTGTTGTGCCCGAGAGGCCAACAGAAAATGGGACTCACCAATTCAAAATGAAGAATAAATATAAATCTAAATTTCAGTTGAGTCCGGGAACTCCAGTAACTCCATTAAGTAGGGATTCATATAATTGTATGAGCCTCCATTGCCGTGGCGATTGAAGAACTCTTCAAGGCAAAACTGTGTCAGAAGAAAAGTTTGGGCACCAGCTTGAGTGTGAACAGTGAGGGTTTACTCCACATTTTGATCATTGGCTTGCAGAAGAAGAGATGGTACCTTTCGTATTTATGTGGGTCTCTTTGGCCGAGAGGCAATTTAGGGAGGGATTCCTGTCAAATATCATTCAGAAAATTCATTTTCATGGCTTCCTTTTTTTTTAAGTAACCCTTTTTAAATTAATTTTATTTATAATAAATATATTTTTCAGTATTTATTTTATAATGATCTGTTTGTGTTTTTAAACTAATTAGGTTGTTTATTTTTTAAAATTAAATTTGATTTCAATACATATTTTAATATTATCATTTACTTTAATTATATCATAAACTAATTTTCTAAATGTAAGCAAATATTTATTTTCCACTGTTTTTTAATGCGACTTTTTGAAAAGTTTTAGGATCTAATTTGTCTAAAATTTGGCAGAAATTCATTGAAATCACAAGTTTGATGGATAAACTCTGCACAATCAAAGTGATGGGGTGCTGAATCCATAATGAAATGAAATTTTAACGTCCACGCGACTAAAAATAGTCTATGGAACTATGAGTTCCCTGTTTTTCGCCTTTTGCATTTCTGTTATTTTCTTTAGCTCCTTGCTATTTGTGGGACAAGCATTGAGGTAGATATTTCATTTTTACATCCATGTGTAGTTTTGTTTCATCCATGTTTTCTTTCTTTCACTCATGTCTTCCTTGAAGATGACATTTAGCCATCTACCTACTCCCATTTGCTGATATATCTCATAAGGTACTAATTTTTTGTTTTGAACTTGCTCATGATCAAGCTTTTTTGGATTTTCTCAATTTGCTTCTATTTTGAGACAGGGTGCTGCTAGCCCACAATTCACACCCATATAGCATCACTAGACAAACTAAGAGTCCAAAAAGCACTTTAATCGTTTTCCAATCCCATTACTATGCCTATTTACATCTGTTTTGAAGAGCATATAATGCATTCCACCCTCCTAAGATTCTCTTCTTTCTGCAGTCCTCCCAATTAAGTTTGTTGTTGAAATCGATTTCAAGGTATTCGTACTCATTTACTTCTTCAAAATAATACAAATCAAGATCTCACCTCAAATTTTTCGATCGATAATCTATTGGAAACTTCAAAAAACTTTCTTATTTTTATTTTGTTTATTTTAAAGCAAGTTTTTTGTTTTTATAGTTTTAATTATTATTATTATTTTTTTTAAATCAAGTTTTTTGTTTTTATAATTTTAAATAAAAAAATATTTATAAGTAATATCATATTTTATATCATATTTTTATTGAAGTTTTGATTTTGAGATTTTAGTTCCCAATGCAATTTGTTGTCACGGTGGATGTTTTGGATTAGTGTCAGGGTGGAAATTTTTTTCTATTAGTATAGATTTGAAGATTTTTAAGGTCATGGTTTTAAAGGAGTGGTAATTTTGATCGGTAAAAAATATGTTACTATTAAGAAGCTTTTCAATTTTGATATAAATTTTAAAGGTTTTTTTTTTTTTAATTATACTAGTTGTCATTTACATGGTTTCAAATAAGTGTTTTTAATTTGAAATAAAAAAAGAAATGTAGAATCACAGTTTCTTTAATCAAAAGAAATAAGTGTTTTTAATTTGAAATAAAAAAAGAAATGTAGAATCACAGTTTCTTTAATCAAAAGTTTATTTGAACTTTTTTTTAGTTGTAATGAATAAAATTTATTAACTTTTCTAGCTGTAAGGTTTTTATTTTGAATTATACTAATTGTCATTTACATGGTTTCAAATAAGTAATTTTAATTTAAAATAAATAAAATAAAAAACTGTTTTTAGTTGTAAAGTTTTTATTTTGAATTATACTAATAGTCATTGACTATTACATGATTTCAAATAAGTAATTTTAATTTAAAATAAATAAAATAAAATATAGAATCACCACTTCTTTGTTTAAAAGTTTATTTTAACCATTTTAGTTGCAACTTTATAAGAATTGACATTTTATTTTCAATTATATTAGTTGCCATTGATATGATTTTATATAAATAATTTTTATTTCAAAATGAAAAAAAGAAATATGGAATCACTACTTTATTTAAAAGTTTATTTTAATGGTTTGAGTTACAATTTTATAAGAATACAAGATGATGATGAAAAATGTCATAATTTTAGCCAAAAAAAAAAGAAGCCCTAGGCTTTTACTTGGAGGTTGTTTTTGATTTTTTTTTGGTCAATCAACAAACTTTTATTAACTCTTTCAAAAAATACAATATGTTTGATTGAGTTTCACTGATCTTTCGACCTCATTTTTACTGGATTTGTTGGTCAGAAGAGAGACACAAAGATTGATTACAAAAAGCCAAAATTTACTAAGATCCCAAAAACAGAAAGACTAGAAAGCCCAAAACACCCCTAGGATGAGAATGCAACCCATATCCATTGAGTACCAAGAGGAATTTCCAGAGCTGGACTATTGAGATCGTCACCTGGTAATTCTGGGGGCCTGGGCTCACCATGGACATGGAATTACAAGTGAGTAAGACATCCCTCAAGATGCTCCAGCCACTCATTAATTCTCCTTTGACCTCACCGAAGTGAAGCCAAGTGATCGTATATGTTCCACTGGTTGTGCTGTAAATCGTTCAAAATACCAATCAACTCATTGCGATCATCATGGCGGTTCTTATCCAGTTGTTCCAGGAGCATGGTGATGTTTAAAAGCTGAAAATCCAAGGAGTCCAAAGAGGGAGTGATATCCACTCGACTTGGAGAAGGTATGTGGCCATGAGCCATCTCACCCTCAAACGTTGCCTCTACACCACCATCACCCTCTATCTCTATTGCTTGCCCTTCGTGAGCCACCCTTTGGCCTTATGGCCTTAATCACCTCCTTGCTAGTCTATGTTGGCCATACATCACCAAGCCTACCATAGACCACAAAATCCAGCTCCTTGACTCCAACAACACGTAGGGAAACAATAAAGTTTTCAGACTACCAAACTCAACAATGTGGTTTCTGCTGGGCGTGACACAACCACTTATCAAATCCAAATTTCCACCACCACCAAATTCTAGTTGCCTCTTCCAATCTACATTGAACCTGACTAAAGAAGAGCAGTACACCCTACAACAGATGCAAATTTTTAGGGTCTCCGAACACCCACCAAATGCCCCAGTGCTACTAGGTCTGAAAGAGATACCACAATTGACATTAGAACTTGGAGGACCTAGGTTTATCTCCATAGGACATGGAAACAATAGGACGCAAGTGTAATTGAATGATGCCACCCCATGACTAATTAAAATATCAACACTATGAAGAAAAAACAATTGATCTGAAAGACTTACCAAATTAGCTGCTAAAGAAACCCAATGCGAGGGCATTCCACCAGCTACCCAATTTCGAGAACGGATCTCCCTCTCCAAGCCAAACTAGCTGCTAGATGAACCCCTATGAGCAACTTGTTCAAAAACACAACAATAAATTCTCAACTTGATTTTGCCTTGATTAAATTGAGAAAATTCGAATTCCCACATCAATAAACAACTTGGTTGCAGTTAACTTGTGTGACATGGTTTGTGTCATCTAGTTCACTTAGTAAATTCAAGTTGGAGGAGTTAGAGTTCATTCAAGCATGTGTTATTTCTAATTTGTAGCAATCAAGGTCAATTATCTACAGTTTTTTTCAATTATACGAGTTCTAACTATTGAAGGAACTAGTGGAAGGTCAGTTAAGTAGTGGGACTTTAGTCAAACTCAGTGATAATCGAGCTAACTGATCAATCAACCCAAAATAACTAGTGCATGCAAAGAATTTGAGTTCCCTAGGTTTGGTGGAGATTCCAAGGAAGTGTAACATGATTTGTAGACTAGTCTTGATTGTATAAGTGTTGCATGCAGTCAGATGTCGAGCCTAAGGAATTGCACAATAATACGGGCCTAATTTATCAAGGAACAATGCAGGGAAATAGGGGCTTAAGTAGATGCTGAAATTGACTAAGTCTGGGTCAAAGCTTCTCAGTGAGCAAAGAGATAGGTTATTCACTTGCAGGTTATGCTCAATTGAGAAAATCAATTGTAATACATATCTATTCATCATATTAATGCAAGCATACATTGGGGTTTTTAGCAGATTGCTTTCCCTAGGAAAAATACTATTTGCATGTGTGTGATTTCTTATTGCATGCCTAAACTTTTTGTTATAAATTGTGAATTAATGTTTGCAGAGAAATAGAGTAGGTTTGTGTCTTGTTATTTTGATTAAAACTTCATGAGCAATTGCAAACCTACATAATAATTTGTACATGTTATCTGAGCAAGGTTTCACATTAATGCAGGAATTACAAAGTTGTTTCTCAGGAGGTTTGAATTTGGAGCTCAGTGTAGCAGGATCTCTTCAGAGTTGAGAAGATGGCCTTCAATGCACTGAGGATAGAGGATGCCTTGGAAATCACCTCTAATTTTGTTGCATGGAAGGATCACATGGAGGCAATAGAATACATCAAGACAAATGTTGCAAAAGCACCAGATTTTGATGCCCGAAACCTTGCTTAGTGGAAGAAATATGTAGCCAAGGCGAGGAGAATAATCTTGGATGGATTACAAGAACACATTGTCTCAAATCTCCATGGGAAAGAAACTTTGTTCACAATGTGGAAAGCACTGGCAGAATTGTTTGAGAATAATAGTGACCATAGGAAAATGGCGCTCAAGGATAAACTTCGAAGTATTAAGATGCAGAAGAATGACACAATTCTGCAACATCTGAGTAAGTTCACACAATGTCGTGATGAAATTTTTGGGGTCATTGTAAATGTTCCTGAAGAAGACTTGGTAAACGTATTTGTTGAAATTTGCAACAATAAGAGGCTTCTAATTTAATTTTCCCTTAATTAAATTAGAAGGAAATTGTAATTCCACATCACATGACAACTTGTACGAGTTAAATGAGTTAGGAAGACTTAATTAGCTCAGTCAATTCGAGTTGTGGGTCAAACTAGAGGCATGTAGAGTTCTCTCTAAGTTTCAGGGGGTCCAGTTACAATTTATTTTGAGTTGTAATTATTTAACTTCATTATTTGAGTCAAAATCAATTTAACTAATTCTAACTGATGGAGGAACTAGTGAGAGGCCCGATGAATTAAATATGATTTTATTCACATGCAATGATCAATTAGATAATTTATAATTCACTATAAATAGTTGTTGCATGTCAGATTTGAGGAAGACCAACTTGAGATTGGAGTTAAGGGGAAGTGTAATATAATTAGAAAATTGTACATGTCATGCATGAGGTTAGCAGAAGGCCTAAGATGTATTGCACAATCATTAGTTGGGAATTTCATAATTAATAGGGGCTCAATTCCCTAGGGATTGTGCAAGCAAGGAAGGGCATCCAAAGGAAAGAATTGGTTATTTATTGAACCAAGCAAGCCTAGGATAGAGTGAGATAGTTAGAGATAATGCAGAGAACTCTCAAGCCTGAGAGAAGCATTGTATTGTGTCATATTCTTGACATATGAAATATACAAATAGCGAGGTTTTTAGTTGAGGCTTTCCCTAAATTTTTGTTGTGTGATTGAAATTATTTCTCTTTCTTGTTCATGTGATTGTGTGATCATAGTTGGTTTCCGCAATTTGTAGAATAGATTCAATTATTTTGTTTTAGCATATTACAAGATCATTTGAATGTATGTGGATTTTGTACATGGTATTAGAGAAGGAATCACTATAGAAGAGAAGAATACAAGTTTTTTTTGAACAAGTGAATAAAATTTTCAGATCTACTCTTCAGGACCAGCAGCAAAATCAGGATGTCTTTCTGTGGATTGAGACTCGAATATTCCCTTGAGGGTATTTCAAATTTCATAGCTTGGAAGGAAAAGATGGAAGCAGTGTCGGAAGACAATGGGCTGAAGGAGTTCATAGACAGTGATATTCCCAGGCCTGCAACAACAGATGCTCAAAATATTGATGCATGGAAGAAGAATGTGGCAAAGACGAGAAGGATTATGTTAGGAGGAGTTTAAGATCATATTGTATCAAACCTCCATGGAAAGAAAACTCCATATGCTACGTCGAAAGCGTTAACAAATTTTTTTCAGAGCATCAACACCCACAAGAAGTTGGTGCTAAAGGACAAACTCAAAAAAATCAAGATGGAGAAGGGAATCACAATACCAAAATACTTGAAGAAGTTCACTCAATGTTGAGATGAGCTTGGAAGTGTTGGTGTTACAATTTCCGAGGATTATCTAGCGAGCCTATCACTTCTAGGCCTTCCCAAGAGCTAGCACAACTACTAGGATTTGATGAATGGGAGTGAGAAGCTACCAGAGTGGGAGTGATTGTGTTTTGACTTGGTACAAGAAGAGATTCAAAAAAATACCAGAGATGGATCCTCATGAAAGACTGATGATGAGGAAAAATGTGCCTTGGATGGAAAGGTGAAGAAAGGGAAAGGGAAGGTGTCCCATTCCAAATCAGTTTCTGGTCAGGGAGGAAAGAAGGACTTGTTGTAGATTAAATGTTTTCACTGTCATGAGCTTGGACACTATGCCACAAAGTGTCCACACAAGAAGGCTGACAAGAACCCCTCAGGAGGAGCGGTAGGTGAAGCACTTGCTTCACCATTTGAGTTTGATTTCAATCTCATCGCATACATGGTGTCATTGGTGATGGGTTATGTGTGGTACTTGGATAGTGAAGCTTCATTCCATATGACTGGAAACAAATAATTATTCAGTAACCTGGAGGAGAAGGATATCTAGATGCACATAGAGATGGGAGATGACAGGAGGTATAGCATGACCGAAGTAGGAACTCTTACCTTTCATAGGGAGTTTGGTACTCCTCTCACATTAAAAGATGTCATGTATGTTCCTGGTTTAAAGAAGAATTTAGTTTCAGTTGCTATGTTGGAAGACCGTAGCTATGATGTGATATTTTGCAAAGGAAAGGTGTTCCTTTGTCACAAAGCCACATGATAGGTGAGAAATATTAGGGTTCGAGTAAAGAACCTCTACAAATTGGATGTAGAAGACTGTGTTGCCTTGAGCACGAAATCAGAGAATGTGCAAAGCCAAGACAACAATGACGTATGGCATGGAATATTGAGCCATCTACACCATGGCGCTTTGAATATCATGAAACAAATTTCTACAAGACTTCCCAAGGGTGCACTTGAGCATCAATATACATGCAAAGGGTGTACATTGGTGAAGTAGACCAAAGCCACATTTTGTTGAAAATTCAACAAGAAATGTGTGTCTAATTTAATTTTCTCTTAATTAAATTGGACAATAAAATGTAATCTTATCTCATAATCACTTGTAACAGTTAATTGAGTGTGATAAACATATTTAGCTCATGGAATTTGAGTTGAGGGTGGTTGGTGAGGCATGCCGAGTGATTCTATTAGTTATTGAGTCCAAGTTGTAGTTAGTGCATTAATTTAATGCATGAGAAATTAGTTAACTCAATTAATTGAGTTAAAATCGGTTTAACTAGTTGTAACTCTTTCTTGCACTAGTGAGAGGTCAAGTGAATTAAATCAGATTTAATTCACATGCAGTGATATGTCATGTAACTGATGATTTACTATTAATAGCTGCATGCATGTCAGTTCTAGTGGAGACCCAATTGAGAAAAAGGTTAAAGGGATGTTAACTATCATTTATATCATTAGTAGGTTGCCTACATGTAGTAAAAAAAATATAGGATTTCCCATGAACATTGTGCAGTTTTGGAAGTATGAATTTCTTAAAGAATAGGGATTGCATTCCACATGAATTGCGCAAGCAAGGAATGCTGAGTAGAGGCTGAAAATTGGCTAAGTGTTGGTCGATTTTGTCCAGATAAGTGTGAGACAGTTGTGAGAGTGCAGGAGACTCTTATGAGAAGAGTGCATTGTAATTGTTTGTTGATTCCTTGGGTGAATATACAATAGAAGATAGAGGGGTTTTGAGTAGCAAGCTTTCCCTGGGAAAATATCGGTGTTGTGGTTTGATTTGCATCTTTCTTTACTTATTGTGATTGGAGATCATGTTTATTTTCCGCAATTAATTTGTAGAAGGATTCAATACCTTGCTTTAGCATATCGCATGATTGGATTGAATCCATTGCTATACATATTTTTTGTATAATTACTACATGGTATTGGAGCATAGGAAATCACTATAGTGGAGAAGAAATTGAGTTTGTGCTGAATAACATTCGAATTTGTAGAAGTATTCTTTGGTGCGACAGGCAGATAGAGATCAAGATGGATTTCAATGGCTTTATATTGGAATATGAACTCGAGGGAAGTTCTAATTATATTGCATGGAAAGAAAGGATGGAGGCAGTTCTAGAGGACAACGGGTTGAAATAATTCATTGATAATGACATTTCCAAACCCACAACAGCAGATGCCGCTCTTCTTGATGATTGGCAAAAGAAGGTTGCAAAGGCGAGGAGGATCTTATTGGAGGGAGTAAAAGACCACATTGTCTCAAGTCTCCATGGAAAAGCGACTCCATATGCAATGTGGAAGGCTTTGACAGATCTGTTTCAGAGTAGCAGTGAACACAGAAGGCACTGAAAGACAAGCTCAGGAAAATAAAAATGGAGAAAGGTGACACTATTCCGAAATATTTAACCAAGTTTGTCCAATGTTGAGATGAGCTTGGGAGTGTCAGAATTATTGTAGTGGATGATGAATTGGTGAGCCTAGCTATTCTAGGCCTTCCCAAGAGTTGGCATAGTTATCAGGACTCTGTCAATGGGAGGGAGAAGCTGCCAGATTGAGAGAAACTTTGGTCAGATTTGGTGCAAGAAAAAATTAGGAGGAATACCAGGGATGGATCCTCATCCAAGGCAGATGATGAGGAAAATTGATCTTTGGCTGGTAAGGCAATGACGGGGAAGGGAAAGAAATACTATTTCAAATCTGAGACCGGAAAATAAGGCAAGAAGCGCAACATGTCCAGAGTGAAGCGTTTTCACTGTCACGAGCATGGAAATTATGCCACTAATTGTCCACGGAAGAAGAAGAACAAGAAGGCTTCATGATCTGTAGCTGGTGATGCTTTGGCCTCACAATTTGAGTTGGACTTTTCACTCATCACATGCATGGTGTGAAGTGTGATGGGATCAGTGTGGTACTTTGATAGTGGTGCATCTTTCCACATGAAGGGAGACAATGAAATTTTCAGTAGCTTGGAGGAGAAGGATCTCCAGATGCATATCAAAATGGGTGACGACGGGAGGTATAACGCTACCTGGATTGGTACAGTTACCTTCCAGAGATAGTCAGGTAATGTAATATCCCAAAAGTAGGAAAAGACAGTAATACAAAACACAATAGTTGGAAACTACAACAATATGGAAATAAAATGAATACACCATAAAAATAGACAGAAAAACTGATTCATTTTATTAATATGGAGGTGGAATACAATGTACAATAGTGCTAAAAAATAATAGCACTCAAGCCGACAAAGATGGCTAGAGTGACCCTCAAGTCCTCTCACTGAAAGCACTGCGTAACTGCTGATATGCTAGAGGCCATACTGCACTGTCCCTGCTGGAAATGATGAAAATATAATTGCTGGATGAAAATGGATGCGTATATCTGGCTATTCAGGAGCTCAGAAAATGTTGGGATTTCAGATCTGAGCTCTATGATGAAAACCCAAAATAACCCATAAAATATTTCCAGATTGGAACATCTTGGAAAATCACCCTCCTAGGGTTTGCAATACATAACTGCTAGGTATGAAAATATATGGCATGAACTGAAGATAATATAGCTGCAATAATATATAATCAAATCAATGCATGAAGGGATGATCACTTCTCATGATCTCCAAGCTAGAAGCTTGAGATCTAGCTTCTCCTTCCTCCTCTCAAGTTGCAGCTGTTGAATACACAACTGCTGGAATGGACTGCGCTGTCAAGAGGGATGAAGTTGTAGCCTGCTTCTAGGTGATGGAATATAGCTCACAACTGATGGAAATAATCTCACCCAAGTGAGGGGATGATCCCTCATAGGATTCCAAGCTGAAATACTTGGAACTTCTTTCCTCCACTAGATCTACACTGTTGGACTGCGCAATTCCTAGAGAAACTGTTGTTGCATGGAGGTGTAGAACGATGGCCTGATGTCAGATGTCACAATGTTGCTCCTATAAGACTAAAATGGAAGCACAATGTGAAGGATTGGACCCTCCATAGGTTTCCTAGCTGAAATTCTTGAAGCTACCTTTCTCCTCTCAAACCCTCAAGCAGGAATGCGTAATTCCTGAATCTGTATGTGTTGAAGAGAGGAAATGAATGTGGCACCAATTCGATATGATGAATGGATTCTCAAAGAAACCTTTCTAGAGTAGGAACTCGACATACCCCATGGATAAAGGAGGGATTTCCGCTCGGGAACACTCGTGTGCTAAACAACACTGCAGACATAGCTAAATAACTGAAGCGTGCAAAGAAATTTCAAATGACAAAACAAGATATAAATCCAAAATTGTCCTTTCTATGGGTGCCCTCACCTTCATTTTATGCTTTGTGAGCCTCCTCTAGCCTTGGCCCACCTCATTACTGTGCTGCACATGTGGCCACTAGCCTCCATGAAGATTGCGCTGTCTACCCATGATCTCCATCATTTCTGAATTTAATCTCCACCCCCCTATCATGTGTGAATTTAATGCACCACTTCCTCCATATATTTATCATTATTTGTCTATGATCTTACTTTTATTCCTCCACTATCTCCATGATCTCCCTCATCAATGCTCCATGATATCCACTCTTCTTCATTAATAAGCTGCTCCACAACTCCATAATGCTGATCTATTATCTAACTAACCCACATTCACACAACAAAAGTGGATTTTATTCATCTATGGGGTTTATGGGTCCCTCCACCCTTTTATTTACTTAACTAATTAACAAATGTAAGAACTCTAATATTCCAATTAACTGGTGGAAAATTGGGAATATTACAGTCCTCCCCTCCAAAATGTTGCTTGACCTCAAGCAACTACAAATGTAGATGTTGTAGAAATTCATCTCCCTCCAAATGGCATCCTCATATGGAAGGTCTCCCCATCTCCTCCAATGTGCTATGTATGCCCAACTCCATAGTTGACTCTCTAGAATTTCTAGAATGGCCTCGAACTATGTAGTTAGATGTTTCTCCTCATCAATGAATCCCCAAGTGGCAACCATTTCCTGTCCAAGAGCCTCCTCTCTGCATGAGATATATGAAGTGGAGTGGTTTATTCCCCAAGTGGAAAGTCCCAACTCATAAACTATCTCTCCAACCCATGCTACATGGAGTAGATTATGTCTCTCCATGCTCCCATCCTTGGCCCTATTGGCCTTTCTTACTCCAAGCATCATCTCAACACTGTGAAAAATAGGAAATAGAGACATATGGGTTGACATGAAAAATGTCGGACCATACTCTCTCAATAGTAACCACCACAACAATGCCTCTTCCTGCCACATCACACCATCATCATACCAAGTAGGGTAGCCATACTCTCTCAAGAGAAGCCATCGCAACAATGCCTCTTGCTACCAAACCACCTCATCATCATACCAAGTATGGTGGCCATACTCTCCTAACAAAAGCCAACACAGTAAGGCCTCATGTTTCCATCCTACATCATCATCATGCAAGGTATGGGAGAATGTCAACCCATATTCTCCCAAGAGTAACCAAAGCAACAATGACTCTTGCTACCACCTCACATCATCATAATGCAAATCATGGAGCAAAAATATATTGATTGACATGTAGAATGTCACATCAGACCAACATAACCAAGCTCCCTACTGCCACATCATGAGAGTGCCATGCAATATCCCAAACAATGGTACATCCATTGACATATGATATGTCATGTGATGGCCAAAATCTCTCAACATTAACCAGTGCCTCCTGCTGCTGCATCACACCAGTACTATGCAAGGCATGAATCATATAAATGTGAAATTTTTGGTAGTATCCATACTAACCCAAAAGCAACCAGCACAACCATGCTTCTTGCTGCTTCGTTTCATAGATATGCAAGTAGTCTTTCAACCACTTGCTCCTCAACCTCACCCATCCATCCAACTGTGGGTGATGACTCCTATCATGCTCCAACTTGGTATCCACCCAATGGAGAATACCATCCTCCACAATATGATGACAATATTTGCACTCTATGATATGTTGAAGTGAAACTTCCTTGAGGTCTCTCCATGAGATCCTCTCACCGATGACCCGATAGAACCCATGAGGTTCTGAAAATGTTGTAGGCAGAAACTTCTCTTTGAGCTATAAGATGCTCATTAAGAAGGCTCCATCCTGATAATGGAAAATGATATCCATCACAAGATGTCTACCAGTTGCCATCTGTCCCTCCAATGCTTCATAAGTGAAGCGGTCATCGGAATGTTCCAAGAATAATTGGGCCCCTAAATCATCACTTCTCCTCAGTGACAGTGCTGCTAATATCCATGATGGTGCATCTGTTGTCTCATGGCCCTCTCCATACACAATGATGAACTCATAGTCTTGCATTGGACTGATTAGGACTATGCTCATCCTATCCTCCGAAAATCCACACTCCAACACAAAGTGTTGTGTGTAGCTCAACAATGTAAAATTGGGATGGATATATTTCTCCTCCTTGAACAAGTCAAGGGTCCTCTGCACAGTGATAGTCTACTACTCCAAATCAGCAAGGTTCTCTAACCTTTGGTTATGAAATTGCCCTGATGTCATGATCCCAAAAATCTCAAGCTGAGGTGCTGAAATAATATGGGATGGAAATGTTTGCAAACCTTGGATCAACTGATACTTGGGAACATCTTGCAAAGCTACAAGAGTTCCTCCAATTGGTGAAATGGCTTCTCCAATTTCTGGTGATGGTGATGGCTGTGCCTCTACTACTGCACCAGCGCTAGTATCTACCTCCTCTTCCTCATGCATCTCATGAATCATGCATGGGACTCTCAATGTTAAGTGCTCAAGATCATCTTGCAAAGATGCAAGTGCTCCTTCTACTAATGCAAGTAATTTTGCAGCTGGTGGTAGTGGTGGTTGCTTCCTTTCTGGAGTGATAGTGCTGACATCTTCCTTTTTCTCCTCATGTGCTTTCTCTTCAATGTCGGGAAATGTCACTATGGAAAGTGCCTCCGATTTTCTTCTATCAAACCTCTTTACCACCCTTTGAGTGAAGTTTGCATAAGCAGTCACTCTTGCATGTTTCATATGGCTAAACCACCAATCCTTTGCTTCACCCTCAAGGTGCAACACTGAAATCTCAACAACCTCTCTTTCCTCTACTGGGTGTAGCTAGAAGAAATCATCTAACTCCTTCATCCAAGATTTTGTTGTGATTGTGAATGACCCATCAAATGTAGCCAAGAAGAATCTATTCTGAATGTGCCTTCTTCTTCTATTGCTGCTGCGGGATCTCCGATTTTCTTTGATCTGGAAAAAATGTTGGAGAGTTAGATTCTCCTTGAATGATCTGATTGAGATTTTTACTTTGCAAGATAATTACTCATAGTCTCATGCTCTAAGTCTCCTCCATCTCGATGCCATTCACCTCATTCTGCAAATAAGTTGGACATAGTAGAGTGTTGTGGAGCTCTTTGCTTTGCCGATTGTTTATGTTGCTGATAGGAAGTGCTTGGACCTTCATCATCCCGAAACCTTCTTGAGTTTACTTTTTTCCTCTCCTTTCTCATTTATTTGACCTCCTTAGAGAGATCCTGCATAGATCTGAAGAGAAGTGTGGCAAAACTTAATCCCTCCGTCATTTTAGATCTCTACTTTCTGTTTCTTCTTCTGATTTCATGAAATGTAGTGCCCACAAGCTGAGCCAAAGATCATGCTATGATACCATTGTAATATCCCAAAATAGGAAAAGACATAATACAAAACACAATATTTGGAAACTACAACAATATGGAATTAACCTGAATACACCATAAAAATAGACATAAAAACTGAGTCATTTTATTAATATGGAGGCATAATAGATTGTACAATAGTGCTAAATAATAATAGCACCCAAGCCGATAGAGATGGCTAGAGTGACCCTCAAGTCCTCTCACTTAAAGCACTACGTAACTACTGATCTTATGGAGGACATACTGCATTGTCCCTATTGGAAATGATGGAAATATAACTGCTGGCTAAAAAGGGATGCATAGATATGGCTGTTTCGGAGCTCAGAAAATGCCAGGATTTTAGATCCGGGCTCTATGATGAAAACCCAAAATAACCCAAAAAGGATTTCCAAATTGGAACACCTTGGAAAATCACCCTCCTAGGGCTTGAAATACATAACTAATGGGTATGCAGATCTATGGCATGAACCGAAGATAACATAGTTACAATAATATACAATAAACTCAATGCGTGAAGGGTTGATACCTTCTCCTGATCTCCAAGCTAGAAGCTTGAGATCTAGCTCCTCCTTCCTCCTCTCAAGTTTCAACTGCTGAATACACAACTGCTGGAATGGACTGCACTGTCAAGAGGGATGAAGCTGTTTCCTGTTGATAGGTTATGGAATATAGCTCACAGCTGATGGAAATAATCTCACCCAAGTGAGGGGATGATCCCTCACATGATTCCAAGATGAAATACTTGGAACTTCCTTCCTCCACTAGATCTACACTGCTGGACTACACAATCCCTGGAGGAACTGCTGCTGCATGGAGGTGTAGAATGATGGCCTAATGTTAGATGTCACAATGCTTCTCTTGGAGGATTGAAATGGAAGCACAAGGTGAAGGATTTATCCCTCCACAGGTTTCCTAGCTGAAATGCTAGAAACTACCCTTCTCCTCTCAAACCCTCAAGAAGGAATGCATAATTCCTGAATCTGTATGTGCTGAAGAGAGGGGCTAAATGTGGCACCAATTCCAGATGATGAATGAATTCTCAAAGAAACCTTTCCAGAGTAGGCACTCGAAGGCCCCCGTGGATAAGGGTGGGATTCCCGCTCGGGAACACCTATGTGCTAAACAACACTGCAGACTTAGCTAAATATCTGAAGCGTGCAAATAAATGTCAAATGAAAAAACAAGATCTAAATCCAAAATCCTCCTTTATATGCTTCCCTCGCCTTCCTTTTATGCTTTGTGAGCCTCCTCTAGCCTTGGCCCACCTCATTACTGCGCTGCAAATGTGGCCACTAGCCTCCATGAAGATTGCACTATCTCCCCATGATCTCCATCATTTCTACATTTAATCTCCACTTCCTCCATCATGTGTGCATTTAATGCACCACTTCCTCCATCTCTTCATCATTATTTCTCTATGATCTTACTTTTATTCCTCCACTATCTCCATGATCTCCCTCATCAATGCTCCATGATCTCCACTCTTCTTCATTAATAAGTTGCTTCACTACTCCATAATGCTTACCTATTATCTAATTAACCCACATTCACACAAAAAAAGTGGATTGTATTCATCTATGGGGTTTATGGGTCCCTCCACCCTTTTATTTACTTCACTAATTAAGAAAATTAAGAACTCTAATATTCTAATTAACTTGTGGAAAATTGGGAATATTACAGGTAAACTCTTCTTATTAAAAGATGTAATGCATGTACCAGGCTTGAAAAATAATTTAGTTTTAGTTGTAATGTTGGGGGATAGATGTTATGATATGGTTTTTAGTGAAGGGAAAGCTTTCCTTCGACAAAAAGCCACAAGAAAAGCCAAGAAGATTGGGATTCATGTGAAGAATATCTACAAAAATTATGTAGATGGCTACGCAACATTAATGGGTAAGGCAAACAAAGTGCTGAGCTAGGATGAGGGTGAGTTATGGCACATGAGATTGGGCCATATACACCATAGTGACTTGAAGGCCATGAAACATATTTCTATGAGGCTTCAAAAGGGTATTCTTGTGCAGATAAATGCATGCAAAGGATGTACCATGGGGAAGTATACAAAGGCCAGTTTACATGAGAAGGATAACCGAGCAGCGGAAATACTTGAGAGAGTTCACTCAGACGTGTGTGGACCATTATCTATAGATTCGAAAACAAATCATAGGTATTATGTGATCTTTGTTGATGATTTTTCTAGAAAGTGTTGGAACTACTTCATGCAGAAGAAAGATCAGACGTTCTCAAAATTTTGTGAGTTCAAAGCACTGGTGGAGAAAGATACAGGGAAGCATGTGAAGGCTCTGAGGAGCAACAATGGTGGTGAGTACATCTCCAATGAATTCAAGAACTTACATAGAAAAGAAGGAATTCAGAGAGAGTTGATTGTGCCTCATAACCCACAACAGAATGGGGTTGCAAAAGTAAAGAACAGAGCAATTGTGGGTGCAGCATGATCGATGTTGCATGATCAAGTCCTACTGTTGCATCTGTGGGTGGAGGCATGCAACAAAAAGGTATTTGTGCAAAACTGTAGTCCTAATCAGATACTTGGCATGAGTACACTAGAGGAGGCTTTTTCTGGTAAGAAACTTGATGTTTCATATTTTAAATTTTTTGGCTCATCTATCTATTGCCATGTGACCAAATATTCCAGGAAGAAGCTAGAACCAACAACTGAGATTGAGATATTTTTGGGGTACACTGATACTCCCCAAAACTATTGGGTTTATTTTCTAAACAACAAGATGGTTGCTGTGAGATGAGATAGAAAATTTGATGAGGAGAAAGCCATGCGATTGTCCCTTGAGAGGGAGCTTTATTTGCATGCAGAGGAGGAACTATTGGTTCCTAAGGATGAACCTCAAGATGTGGAGCATCCACATGTGGAGGATCATGGAGTGGCAAAAAACACTCATGCAGAGCCATCCAACATACATGGTAGAAGGCGCACCACTAAAGCTGATAGATTGAGACTTGATCCGGTAGAACATGTAGGAGAACCTACTTCACTGCGCAGACAGAGCCAGTCTCCAGATAGGTTTAGTGGATACATGGCTCTTATGAGCAAGTGTATTGTGACAAAAACATCATCTTTTGAAGAAGTAGTGCAGCAACCAATTTGGGTTGATGCCATGGTTGAGGAGTATGACTCCATCACCAAGAAAAGTGCATGGGAAGTTGTCCCATGACCAGTCGGAAAATCAATAGTTGGATCTCGATGGATCGATAAGGTGAAGAAAGCAACATATGGGAGTGTGGAGAAGTACAAGGCTAGATTTGTAGCCCAAAAATTCTCACAAGTTGAGGGGATTGACTATGAGGATAGTTTCGCATCTGTTGCGAGATACTCATCCATTAGATCTATCCTTGCACTCTTAGCGCAGATGGGGTGGAAGATACATCAGATGGATGTGAAAGCTACGTTTCTCAATGGAGTTATTGAGGAAGAAGTGTACATAGAGTAGTAAGAAGGTTTTAAGATATTTGACAGTGAGTCGCATGTGTGCAAACTCAAGAGAGCATTGTATGGGTTGAAGCAAGCACCTCATGCTTGGTACACTAGAATTGACAACTATTTCACTGGGTTGGGCTTTACGAAGAGTGAAGCAGATGCGAACCTGTACCAAATTGTGGTTGATGGTAAGCTCTTGATTATCTTACTGTGTTGATGATCTAATTTTGACAGGTGATGAGCAACTCATAATTTCTTGCAAGGAGGATCTTTCAAGAGAGTTTGAGATGAAGGACATGGGACTCCTTCAATATTTCCTTGGTTTGGAAATATGGCAGCGGGATGGTGAGCTATTTGTTTCTCAAGGCAAGTATGCCAAAGATATTCTGAGTAAGTTTCACAAGGAGAGCTGTAAACCCATGGAGAGTCCTTTTCTAGGAAACTAGAGGAAGGAGGATGCTACTTCAGGTGAGGTAGTGGACGCTACTATTGGCAGGAAACTTGTGGGTTCACTGATGTACTTGGTGAACACCAGACCAAAAATTTTCTATGCAGTTAACCAGCTGAATCAAGCTATGGTTAAGCCGAACAAGCTCCTTTGGAAGGCGGGGAATCATGTATTGAGATATCTTAGGGGCACTGCATAATATGGATTATGGTATAGACGGACAAAGGGATTGAAGCTTAAAGACTTCACCGATGCATATTGGGCAGGAAGTACATCAGACATAAATGACACATCAGGAGGGATCTTCAGCATAGGATTGACAACAGTTTCTTGGTATAGCAAGAAGCAGAGATTTTTGGCATTCAGTTCAGTCGAGGCATAGTACATGGCAACTAGTCAGGCTGCATGTGAGGCCATCTGGATGAGGAAGATTCTGGTTGGTTTGTTTGGTCATCAGATGGATCTGACGGTGATACATTGTGATAAACAGAGTTGCATTAAACTCTCGGTTAATCTGGTATTCCATGATAGGTCTAGGAATATAGACATCTGGTACCACCATATCAGATATTGTGTTCAAAGGCACATTATGTTACTTTAGTACATTCCCATGGAAGATCAAGATGCAGATATTCTGATGAAGGTGCTCGCCAAGAGAAAATTCGAATACCATAGAGGCAGGTTTAGGGTAGCTGATAATCCCTTTCTTGTTGATAGGGAGTGTTGAAAAGTCAACAAGAAATGTGTGTCTAATTTAATTTTCCCTCAATTAAATTGGACAATAAATGATAATCTTATCTCATAATCACTTGTAATAGTTAACTGAGTGTGATAAACTAATATAGCTCATGGAATTCAAGTTGAGGGTGGTTGGTGAGGCATGCATAGTGATTCTATTAGTTATTGAGTCTAAGTTCCAGTTAGTGCATTAGTTTAATGCATGAGAAATTAGTTAACTCAATTAATTGAGTTAAAATCAATTTAACTAGTTGTAAATGTTTGTTGCACTAGTGAGAGGTTAAGTGAATTAAATCAGATTTAATTCACATTTAGTGATCTGTCATGTGACTTATTATTTACTACTAATAGCTGCATGCATTTTAGTTTCAGTGGAGATGAAGTTGACACAAAGGTTAATGGGATGTTAACTATCAGTTGTATCATTAGTAGGCAGTCCGCATGCAATAAAACAAATATAGGATTGACCATGATAATTGCACAATTTTGGAAGGATGTATTTCCTAAAGAATAGGGATTTCATTCCACATGAATTGCGCAAGGAAAGCAGGCTGAATAGAGGCTGAAAATTGGCTAAATGTTGGTCAATTTTGTCCGGATCAGTGTGATACAATTGTGAGAGTGCTGGAGACTCTTTTGAGAAGAGTGCATTGTAATTGTTTCATGATTCCTTGGTGAATATACAATAGAAGATATAGGGGTTTTAAGCAGCAATATTTCCCCAAGAAATATTTGTGTTGTGGTTTGATTTACTTCTTTCTTTACTTGTTGTGATTGGTGATCATGCTTATTCTCTACAATTAGTTTGTAGAAGGATTCAATATCTTGCTTTAGCATATCACATGATCTGATTGAGTCCATTAATATACATATTATTTGTATAATTTCTACACCTTTCATGATAAGGACAAATGAGTGAAGGCGATCCTTGAAAGAGTTCGCTCAGATGTGTGTGGACCATTCATGAAAGCCTCCACAAAAAACACAAGTATTATGTGATTTTTGTAGATGAATTTTCATGCAAGTGTTGGATATTATTCATCAGAATAAATATTAGACATTCTAAAATTTTTGTGAGTTCAAAGCACTTGTTGAAAAAGATACAGGGAAGAAGGTGAAGGCTCTTAGGAGTGACAACGTTAGAGACTATGTCTTAAATGAATTCAAGAAATTTTGTTATTTAGAAGGAATTTGATGAGAATTGATAGCACCTCATAATTGATAGCAAAATGGGGTTTCAAAAATGAAGAAAAAAACTATTGTGGGAGAAACACGAGCGATGTTTATGATTAGGGCCTACCGTTGCACTTGTGGGCTGAAGCATGCAACATAACAAGATTTGTGCAAAACAAAAGTCCTCATCGGTTTCTCAAGATGGGTACACCAGAGGAATATTTTTTAGGTAAGAAACCAGATGTGGCACATTTTAAAATTTTTGGGTCATCAGTTTATTTCCATGTGACTAAAGATACCAGGAAAAATCTAGATCCAACATCTAAGTTGGGAATATTTTTGGGGTACACTGATACACCTCACAAATATTGGGTGTATTTTCCATCTCACATGATGAAAATGGTTAGGAGAGATGTGAAATTCGATGAAGAGAAGGCCATGAAAATTTACCTTGAGAGGGAGCTTCAATTTCATGTAGTTGAGTAGATATTAGCTCTAAAAGAAGAACCTCAATATGTGGAGCAACCACAAGCAGAAGAACAAAGACTGGAAGCACCCTCTCATGTAGAGACATTCAGAGATAGAAGGAAGCATACCAGAGAGGCTGACAGGTTGGTGCTTGACGCTAGAGAGAATGTGGGAGCACCCACATCACAACGCAAGAAGAGAAGGTCCCTAGAGCAGTACACTGGCTACATGGATCTTATGAGCGAGAGTGTAGAGATTGAGCCATCCTCATTCGAGGAAGAAGTGCAACATCCAGTTTGGGTTGATGCCATGGTTGAGGAGTATGAATCCATTATTAGAAACAGTGCATGGGAAGTTTTCCCAAGACCGAAGGGAAAGTTAGTTGTAGGATCCAAGTGGATCTACAAGGTGAAGCAGGTAACAAATGGGATTGTTGATAAAAAAATGGCAATATTTGTGGCTAGAGGTTTCTCTCAGGTGGAGGGAATTGATTAAGAGGATACCTTTGCACCAGTTGCAAGGTACTCGTCAATCAGATTTATCCTTGCACTTTTAGCGCAGATGGGATGGTAGATACATCAGATGGATGTATAGACAACCTTCCTCAATGAAGTGATTGAGGAAGTGCTTTACATTGAGAAACCAAAAGGTTTTGAGACATTCGACAAAGAGTCACATGTGTGTAGACTCAAGAGAGAGATGTATGGACTGAAACAAGCATATCGTGCTTGGTACACGGGAATCGACAACTACTTCATCGGGCTGGGCTTAACCAAAAGTGAAGCAGATGTGAACCTTTACCATATTATGGTAGAAGGTAAAATACTGATCATTGTACTTTATTTCAATG